>JAJTUS010000084.1:0-218076 GCA_021399465.1 Hyaloscypha sp. PMI_1271
TGAAAGACAAAGCAGTCTTGATGTTCTTCGGTTCGTGGTGGTCGTTGAACGAGCTGAGTCAAGTCACAAGACATGCATTGGTTGTTGTATTCTCCAATATGATGGTAGCTGGCCTTGAAAAGTCTGTCATGCCTGAAACCAGGATGCGCAAATTTGGGGTGCTTTTTCAATCTGGAAAGGTGATCCTTAAATCTGGCCTCCAGCAAGATGTGCTTGGAACTGATCACCCCAAGTGCCTGCGTAACGTTCCACTCTGGCCTATTCATCGTCCCTAGCATCTCAAATACCCCAGCAACTTTCGATCTACCAGAGTCGTAATAGACAACAGCAGGTCCTCCATCACCTGGCCACCCAACTACAACATCCCCGACGTGCACATCTTGGAGCGTTTCAATGGAAGGTTTAGGCCGAGGGACTCCGCCGCCGATCCCGACCAGTAGGGCGATCTTGACATTAGGGAAGGTCTTGAACATCGGTCCTGTCAGCCGTGCTGCATAGGCATTGCCCGTCTGTCCTTTCGGCAAGCAAGCGACAACAATCCTGTGTCCTTTGATTCCGCCAAAGACGTATGTATTCTCGTCGTAGTTGGTATCGTAGAACGGAGGAGTGTAGACTTCGTCGAGCATTAATCGAGCCGCCAGAAGCTCGAGATCGGGTAGCGCACAAATCCATGCTACGTTGTAATCCGTGCGATGAAGGCTTGAACTCCTGGCCGAATGCTTACTGCTCTGCTGAGATGGAGTACGATAGGGTATTAAATCGCGCAACCGAGAGCCAGGGGCTGCACTGGTTTCACGCTGCGGAATTGGGTTGTTGGTTGAGGGGGCTTCCTCTGTTGATTGCTTCTAAAACCGAGTCATTAGATTTCGCTGCATCACTACGTCGCCTTGGGTTATAGCATGAATCAGTCTACTCACCATGCAGTCGATAGGTAATTGTAGGACTTCCTGCCAGGGAAATGTCGGAGAACTGAAATCGTTAGGGCCAAAGCTTGATTGGCCCTGTTTCGGAGTCTTGCCATCAAGTAGCACTGGGTGGTCATTCATCTGCAGGAGACGTGCAAAGGGGCTATTCTTCTCTAGAAGGCGGTGCGGATCCATGGAGAACCTAATGGACGGTTTCACGACAACTTCCATCCACATAGGCTTGTCAGGCGGGTTTAGCACTATGAGAGCTACCACAAGCTTGTGGAAAATTCCATCCTTCTTGGACTTGTTCTCATACAACTCCCAACAAACTGTATTTTCACACTCAGAATCGTCGTCATAATACAACCGACCATTAGCGGACGTCCGATTCTCATGATGTTCTGTCATCTGCCGTATGCTCCCCCAGGGAAAATCTGAACTACCAATCTGCATTTCAAACATCACTGGGACTGTTAAGCTGTAAAACTTCTCCTCGCCAGCCGTTTTGACGGTGCCGTAGAGTGTCTTTGGTGCTAAGTTCCCTACTCGAGGATCGTCTGAACTTTTGGCAGCACGTACTCTGTGGTTTTGAATATCGACAGCCCTTGTGAAGGCAATTTGGATTTTTGCGTAGCTGTATCGGCTATTGCCCGTCGGCTTGAAATGGAAGGCGAATTCGATAACGACAAGGCATGCAGATTTGTTGTCATATGTGCCATATTGGACTTGATTGAGCACAGCCGTGAAAGACGTCTCGCCAACCGCATCTCTTGCGATAAGTTTTCTGTTCGATCTCCCGTCGTTGCGAATTCCTAGTAGCGGATCTGGGTCTTCATCAAGGTCGAAGGCGGTGTGGAAGTCCTTGTTGACAGGATAAACCCGGCTGTCTCTTGTCGACATACTCATTGAATTTTACTAGATGCGAGCGGGAGGAGCTTGCATAGGTTCATGCGTATATATGCAGAGATGATTTCAGAATATACTGGGAAAGCTCAAAATCGATTTGTTTCTTCAGGCCCTAGCCGCGCGTTGTCAGAGACAGCCTGCCGCGCTCGCACTATGACTAAATGGGACTAGGCTGGCTAAAATTTTGTGCCAAGCCCTGCTGCTGTCGGGCAGAGGCACCCGCTGTTGTAGTCGACAGATAAAGCGACAGACAAAGCCAAAATCGAGTACAGGACACCTGAGAACACCAAATCGAAGCGTCTCCGAGAAGAGCACAATGTCGCATGATCTCTGTTCGCCAACTATCCACAGGCATAGCTTGAAAGAGCTGGACCAGATCAAACGAGATGTTCAGAACTATAGGCTCAAAGGCCAGTACATCGCAGGACACGAATATGTCTGTGGCCTTCCTGAGAGTGTTCGCCGCCTGAAGACCATTGCCATTGAAACCACACAAATGTACCTTGTTCAAGGCCATTACAGAAGGGCTGTTGAAGCGTGTGATTTTGCGCACAAAACCCTATTTTTGAACGAGGACCAGAACGAGCCCTCACCGGAGACACTCGACGCCGACAGCATTTGCCTCGAACTACTGTCAGCATATGTGGCTATATCCAGGTGGTGTAAGGTCAAGTCGGCCTTGCGCATCAGCCAGCGAGTCTACGATGTTTGGCTAAGTAGAAAGCGTAAGGAAATCAATCTATGTACGAGACAAAAGGGAACTAAGTAATTAATAGCGTGGTACAAGGAGCCGGGCCTTGCTGACTCCCCGACCACAAATTCTCTGGCAGAGTCTCATGCGGACATCACCGCCAATAATCCGAGTCTAGTGCACCCCGCTACTAACATAGAAAGAGATGGTGAGACTATCTTCTCTGAGTCAGAGGTATGCACTCGCTTTAATTCTCAATTACACCTGAAAGAATCCAGGCTAATAGCGATGCATAATAGATCTTGATTGAGTTATATTATCACAAGATTAGAGTAGTTGCCTCCGAGCAGTCGCTGCTCGATGAAGCTATCGCCAAAAAGGCAGCCGCAGATCGTCTCAACCTCCTCTGTGCATGGTGCATAAAACAACACCGGGTCCGGGAAGCTAGGCTCCTTATATATTTTCACGTTGGACTGTTGAATAATACAGAGGCAGATGAGAACATGCTGAAAGGGTTTTTGGAAGTGTTGGCTGGAACTCATAACCCCGTCGAAAAAGCTCAAACACACCTGGACCTGGCGAATTGTCTCCTGGCATGTGCCAATAAGAACGAAGAAGCCATTGATTTCCATATTGACCAGTCAGAAAGGCTGTTTACCAACGAGAACCACGGCTATGGCCTTCTTGATCTACAAGACTTGGTGTTGCAGAGAAGACGAGATTCCTTGACTCAGGAAGAGCTGCTCAAAAAGAAACTTGTTATTGCCGAAAACTACTTTGAAGCCCAATGCTACCAACAAGGAATCAAATGTCTCCTGTTTTCCTTCCAGGCCAGCTTGGACATGGGCAGTTTGCACAACCAAACCCAGGAAAACCTTCAAAGACTTGAACTGGAGTTGGCCAAGGTTGGGGGAGAAATGCTGAAGATGGGATCATACATGTATGGGGTCTCCCACGCACTCCTCAGGGCACCAGAATATGGTTACGCCTTGAAGTCCCTGGAAAGATACGTTGAGAGTCTTCCTACTGAAATTCCCCCCAAATACCATGGTTTATTGGTCCAAGTTCTTGCGAAAGCATACCTCAGCCTCGGAAACGCCGCCGAAGCGGTCGCACGAGCAAAAGAATCCCTGAAAATATTCTTGTCTAGTGAATCATACATTGACAAATCAGACGCAGCGTACGTTGCCGCATTCATTACAATGACCTGTGCACGCAAGGCGCTGCCCATGTCTGCTGTTAAGCGCAGCTTGTTTAAAGATGCGACCGAGACTCTCGAGTTATGGGCTGATTTGGATCGAGAGAATGACTACCCAGATGGAGAATGCGAAAAATGCCTGATCTTAGCCTCTGAAGACTATTCCTTTGGATTTTCCACTGATAGCGGCGCGATTGAGCGCGGGAAAGAGTGGTCTGCTCGCGCAAAACAGTGCAGAACCAGTAGTGCGGTCACAAAGCTCCATCCTAGTATTGTCCAGGTTGAGATCGCGGAGTATTTATCGAAGAACCAATATAAAAACGCACTCGACAGGGCAATGGAGCTCTTCGAGGCCTGTCGCAACCAACCCAACATCTTGCCCTTTGAGTTAGGCCAATGCTCGCTGAGGGTCTCCATTATCCTCAGTACATGCGCTACTCGCCTCCTAACGATTCATGGAGAGAATTCTGCGGAACTACAAGACATATTGGGATTGCTAGAGGCTAGCTTAGGAAAAGCCTGGGAAGCTTTCATGCATTATTACGCTGATGGAGGCTCGGAAATTATTGTCGCATGCGCAAATTACATTGGGCGTCTAATCCTTTGTATTAGAGACCACCAGCCCTCCCGCGGTGATGATCTTCTCAAAGCCTTCCTGCCATTGCTCCAACGGGTGGAACAGTACTGTGATAGCATTCGCCGTAGCTCGGTCTCAACCCATAATTTTCACTCACTTCTGGAAAAACGGGATATCGTATCTAACTCATCTCATAGAGAGCTCTACTCATATGCAGTACGGGCTTGTCTCCTCCTTTGCGATCCTTCGGCGGCTTGGATGTGGACGCAGAAAGGCAAAGCCAGGGCTCTATCTGCCCACTTTGGTGTTCGGGCATTATTGCCTGAGGCGTTACTTAAAGCAATACGAAGTGACACGGTGTCTCAGCAACTATACGAAGAAGATCGATTGAGCTCAGAAAGTCTACTTCGAGCTACCCCTGATGGGTATATCTCAGCAGCACGAAGAGCAGAGACCGCTCGAATGCAGATGAAAAGCAAACCTTTGCTAGCACAGGTGTTAGAAATCCGTGAAGGAGCGTTCAACATTGGATTCGAAGCGTCGTCACTTGACCTCGCGTTAGCGGTCACCAAAACCGAACGGCAAGCTGTCAAGTATATTGATTGGTTTGTCAATGGCGAAAAGATTGTTCTAATGGTCCGTGAACTCGATGGTACGACGCATTCTAAGAATCTTTCTATCACTACACATGAGGTAGACGACTGGGTTGAAATGGCGTTTAATCATGTTGATGAGGCTGAACCTCGTCTAAAGGGCCAGGATGGAAAGGGATTTCTCTCTAAGCTGAACAAACTTGTCGATGGTCTCGCAGGCCTCACGAACGAAGATGACCTGCTAATATTGTCACCATCTGGTCCTCTCAGCAAAGTCCCTTTGCACGGCCTCCGTGTAGAAGGTCGAACATTGATCGACAGGAACTTGGTCATCTATTCCTCAAGCGCTGCTGTTTTTAGGCAATGCCAATCACGGGCGATGTCCCAGGCAACAATGCCTTATTCAATATCGCAGAGGGCCGTATTTCTAGGAGTATATGAGGTACCGGAGTTCCCAGCTGAGCGGGCCGCAATCTATGGTAGCATGGAAAAGCTCGGTAAACAGCTTCATGGCGAAGCGAAATGCGGCTCCGAAGTCACTAAGCGGGTCTTTCAAGACTATAGCGAGAAGTCCCGTTGGCTCCATTTTCATGGTCATGCAGTATATGTGGAGCAAGATATCGTCAAGACTGGACTGATTCTAAGCAATGGTGATAGGATGACGGATTCATCCTCATACGGCTCTTCAGATGAAATCGCTGAGAAGGACATTGCAGTTCCAGAGATTTTCGAGTTTGATATGACGCACAACGCGCCTCACTACTCTATCATCGCTTGCAATTCAGGTACTCAAGACAATGGCCCAGGCGATGAGCCCCTCGGGCTGATTTCTGCCTTGCTTTACGCAGGCGCTTCCTCCGTCTTAGGCTGTTTGTGGCCAACCCCGAGCCCTGCTGGCCGAAGTTTTAGTGATAAGTTTTATGCCAGCCTGAAAAGGCAGATGGAAGACAGGACAGATACACCGGATCTCTATGTACTAAATCTAGCTACCGCCCTACGCCATGCAGTTCGCACGATGAGCGAAGAGACGCAGCAGCCGTTCTTCTGGGCTCCATTTGTGTTGCATGGTGCCTGGTTTCACATTGTCCACAAAGACATGCCTTGCAAGGGCTAGCTAACGAGCCTAATTTTGTCAGTCTGTGCGCACGGGGCATTTTCAGGCTCGTGGGGGGTTTCCATGCTAGGCCTTTTCTTGGAGATACGAGGCTGCAGCTTTGGATCTGCCTGAGACGAATGAGCATCGAGCGAACTGATCAGCTGGATTAAAATGCGGTTCTGGTTGATCTGCTCAACCCTATAATGCTAGCCATATGCCAGGCAGCAAGGCTGAATTGCTGTGGAGACTTGGGCTGCAACAATATATAAATGTGTGCCTGCCTTGCCACCACCTCTTGATCTATTCAACCTGCAATTCTCGTAATAATAGGGTAATGTGAAAATGCTCCCTGAGTGCCATCCACAGCCTTAGTTGCTCCACGGAATTTAGAGTTTTAGCTATATCACCGGTAAGACAATCCGATCTCCCTGGTTGGTAAATTGCGCAAGAGCATATACTGATGGCTCCTATAAAGTATGCCACATTTGAACAACATATCCACAGCGGGTCAGCCTCGGTATCATCCAGCATTCTCATCGAAATTCTTGTAACGGTCGGCATAGATAAAAATGGAACCTCTGGCCCAACGACCGGATACCCTGGTTGAACAGTTTCGCAAGTACTGGCAAAATAGTACCGAGGACAGTAATCTCACGCTTCACGGCTTTCGTCGATTCAAGACCACGCATCTGCTGAACCTCCGCTTTCTTGAAGGTGAAATCGCCGAGCTTGATCGTACAATATACCAAGCTGGCCTGAGCTTGGGACTTGATCCATCTGCCACGGATAGACTCGGGTTGAAGCACTGCAAAAGAAATACGCACCCTTTCAACATCAACGACACTATAAATCATGAGTTTATCTCAAAGTTACGCATTCTCCTCCGGGAATATGGTGAGTCCTATCAACCACCTGCAACAGTCTCAAGGCTAACGACGCAATCGCTGCAAGACGAAGCGCTAGCTGCATTTAATAATATCATGGCTATGGAGACATTCTCGTTGCTGGATAATGACATGCATTCCAGTCTACGGCATGGCTTTAACGTGCACGAGATGCACAAAACTAGACTAGTGAGGGTAGATCTAGGGGCTCGAACCTGTCAGGATCCCTTCCAGCGTCAACTCCACAAGTGTCTGCGTAGCTTTCGATATTGGAATCTCTCAAGAAAATCACAGAGCAATAGCGAGGGTCTCGGATCTACTACTAGTGGTCATGGGTGGTCATACCAGAACACGATTTTCATTGCAGAGGTTGCAGGGCGATTTATTACTGCAACGATTACTGGAACGTTTCTCATTGTCCCACTGGTAATTTTATCACACCAATCTCGTAAAAATACCCAATTAGTAACTGTTTCAATTTGTCTTGTTTGTTTTTCATTCCTTGTATCAATTATGTTGAGGGCATCTAATATGGAGGTCATGGTTGTTTCTGCTGCTTATGCGGCCGTTTTATCAGTATTTCTTTCTGCTTTACCAGGGGCCGCCACTTAAGTTTAAAATACCTGTTAGGGTTACATTAGCATGCGCTATTATTCCTATGCTTCTCGAACGAGGAACGAGTAGAGAAGTATTCCTGCCGCCGCAAATGAGGTGAGGTATATACCGAGAAATACGCTTATCGCCCACTATTCTCGTCCCCTGTACCACTTTGACTTTTCTATCTACCTCCGTACATCAACCCAGTCGCAATATAAACTCATTTCTTGCCCCTCCTCCTTCTGGTTAATATGGCCCTACGTCAAGCAACACGAAACACCTGAAAAGTGAGGTAAAAAAAACCCCCGAACGTGGGCAATCCATCTATACCCATTGCGTATTTTTTTATTAATAAGACCAATCCAATCGCGTATTGGATTCGGAAAGAGAGGTGGCTTAAGGAGTATTTCGACTAAAGACCATCAGGCAAGGGAGGATTTCAAAACGACAACTGGTTTGAGAAATATTGGGAGCCAGAGAATAACACGAGTCAGGAACTTTCAAGGAAGAATCGTTACTCTTCCCTTCGTGGTAAATAATCGGAAGCCAGCTCTGGGTCGAAAACGCCACTAGGCCTTAGTGTAACTGCTCGTCGAGACTGAATGCAATATTTTTGGTATCTCCAAAACTGGTCGCCATTCCCCAGTAGTCCAAGTGAGGTGGAACAATTTCGTGTGGGAAAGCTATAGCCGGTGTGAGGATTCGTCTGGCATAGTCAGCTTGCAATTTGCACCAGATCTGGAAAGGCAACGGCTTTTCCTGAGACATTGGCTGGTTTTCTTTGGTAATAAACCCTTCTAGCTCCATCATAATTACACGCCACGATAAGAGATCTACCACGGCATGATGGGCTGGCTATCAGCGAGAGATATTGTGCCCCTGGCTCGCTGATGAGGTCGATAACAAACACGGGGCCATGGACTATGTCAATCTCAGCGTGGCTCTAAGCCAAGATCTTCTCCGTATCGCGGCGGCTTCTTGCGCTTTCCTCACGAAAAACATAGGAGCCAATGATTTCCCTCGGAATAAGCTGCTTCCATTCTCCATTGGAGTTAAAGAAACGGGCACGAAGCATAGAGTGTCGTTCGACGATACGATCCAAAGCATTTGAGAGCATAGCAGCCTGGACATGTCTCGTACAACGAAGCAAGAAGCTTTGGTTGAAGCGATTCATTGAATCATTCCGCCTTTTTTGGTCCCTTCAGGCTGTAGTTGCTCAAAGAGCAGTTTCTGAATGGGCGAAAGTCCGAATGGGACATCATAATCCTCAATGATAGGAATGACGCTATGTATTCTGACAGTGGTGCAGGATGCCAGTTCGCCAATGGATTTGCATCCCAGTATGTCCCTGACTCTGACAGCCATATTTTGAGCCTTGCAGAGACTCATTACTTGATTTGCGGATATCGAATTTCCCCCAAGACCGATGAAGCTCCGACTTGAAGAAATGCGATTGAGTGGCAGGTTTAAGACAAGACCAATAACTTCTCTGAGCTTCCTGTCGACATCGTTGCTGGTGGTTTTCGCTTCTGGGCCCCGATTCATCCTCGAGATTGCACTGCCTCGCCTCAATCATGTTGACATCCATGCCTTCAATCCATTTCTGAATTTTCGTGCGGTCAATCTTTCCAGACGAGTTTAATAGGAACGATTCCACAACAAGCCAAGTAGAGGGTACCATGTATCCCTGCACGAGGGTCGCCAGCCTTGTGTGGATCTGCTGCATCAACCCTCCCAAGTTGTGTCCCGCAGGATTCAGGGTCTTCAGCGTGCCGTCGTTCTTCACTTCTTTCTCCTGTGCTATGGACAGCACTACCACGAGGCGTTTCTTGCAAGCCCCTATAGTGGGCACCAATGCGACGGCTAGCCTCCTCTGTTGCTTGCGAAGTATTCCCAGGTTCTCTACCATCGACCTCCTGGAGTGGACGAACCTCGTATTGGACGACTGACCGGACAGCTGCTCAATCTGCACTCACATAGTTGCATCTCTGTGCAACCCTATCTTGCTCGATCGATTATAGTACTCCCAAAAGTAGGTCCTTTCCTTTCCGCCGTACACACGGTCCTCTCTCCTTCGCAGAAAATGCCAATTCAATAACTGCTCGTATAACCAGATTGGAATGGAGTCGCAATCGTTCGAATCATGCCCACTCGTGCAGACTGGACTCGTGGAGAGATTTCTCCGACTTCTTTGGGTTCGAAAAGTGGGGCTGGCACCAGCTACATCTTCCTGGACCCGGGAAGGAGGCTAATCCCACCACCAGAATTATACCACTCTCCAAGTTACTAATCTTGGGCAATTCACTGAGGTGGTGCAATTATTTTTCTTCGACGTGAAGTCCTGGTTGGTTTTCCGCAGGTTACCTGTCATCAGTTAGGAGGGTTGAGCCTCAGCGAGCACAATTTCAAAAGAAGTCGATTGCCTGGAGCTGCCAAGGCCGGACAAGTACCTGCAGAGACTCCCTGTAACTTCAGAACGTTGTATTTTGGTAACCGTGTAGCGATACGACGCCGTGGTCGGGGACCCGGATAGCAGAAGCTTCCATTGGTGCTCCTCGATGCAAGAATCAGAGCAAGTAAGCAGCTAGTTTCCGACGCTGACGAGCCGGAATCATATGAATGTGCCCTATGTTGTCGCCCTGTCGCAGTTCTTTTCCCATATAAACATCGCCTCGTCTTTGCCCGCGAAACTTGGCATCTCAATCCTGCATACCTTCTCCCAGTCAGTCATTTCCTTCTCAAAATACTCTTCCATCGTGCGATCAGTGAACCCAGTGTATCTGTTTCTGTTTTGTGTTCCAATAACAACAATTGTGTCTCCTCGATATGCATCGAGCAACCTCCTCGTGAAAGTGCCGGCTGTGATGATGTAAACCATCAGCAACACCTTTCCCTGCCCGCCAGCATTCTTCCTCAAGTATTCAATTCCATCTTCCTTTACCTTGTTCGATATCCACATTGTCCGATATTCGTTCGCCATATTATCAATAGCAACGACTTCAACATTCATCCGTCGCAGCATGTATGTCCAGTATCCATTCCCACTTGCCATGTCAATCACTCCCCCCTTGCCGAGTTGTGCAATGATATTCAACGCCTCCCAAATCGGCACAACACATCCAAAATGATGATAAAGGACGGGAAGCACAGGATGCGTCTGTTTGGCATTAAGAGGGTGCGAGTATGAAGGATCGGGAAGGGGGCCGAGGAATGTCGTCAATTGGCAGGATTGTACCCAAACATCGTAGTATGGATTGATGTGCGCTTTTGATTTGGGGATCTTGAACGGTGAAAGACGTCGTGATTGGAGGTATTCAGCCACAGTTGCTCGTGGGGAACCGTTCTTTGCATTCGAGTGGAAGGATGTCAAGGCCTTGGCGGTATGAGTCGTCGGGGAGAAGATCAAGGTGTAGGCCGTTATCTCTGCAGGCGGAACCTTCAGTCAGTTAATACTGCTGTCTGCGCACCCTCCCACGGAGCTCACCTCTATCTGCTGTCCATGTGCTTGATATTTCCATTTAAGGTTGCCAGCATGGACTTGCTCCTCGATCTGTGCCAGCGTCATCGCGAATGATTCAGCTCGATAGACGTAATTGTCTTCTGGCGGGAGCTCGAACGTTTTTCGTATAGTCGCGAGGATGTTATTATCGACGAGACCACGCCAATTGGCGAATATACCATCTGGAGAGGGCATGATAGGAACATCAGGGTCGGGGAAGATTGAAAGGGGAGGGAGTTGGGGTTAGATGAAGGTTGAAAAGTCGTGACGTCGAGGACCCTAAAATTCCGACCCCCACTATCCCCCCTGAATTAAGCGAGAAAGCCCCTTAAGAAGTCAGCGCCTCATTATATCTTCAAAATCCCAAGTGTTTTGAGGAAGATCACAGAGAATTGTCCCATATAATAAGTTGGCAAGCATTCGTGGCTCTAAAATTGCGCTATCGCCACCCAACGGAGCATTCAGCCAGTCATGGCTAAGTTGGCACCGCAGGATCGGGGAGGGGAGCACATTTAACCGTCGCAACGGACCTCCCCCGGCTATAAAATGCTTATCCAGATTGCGTTCTTGCTTCCTCGCTTGAATAAGAATCATGTCTGAGATTCCCAATCCTTTTCGAATTGCAATCATAGGCGGTGGAATCGGTGGCCTCTTCACCGCTCTTTCGCTTAATTGGCACTGCAAAGATGATGTTCAAATATCAGTCTACGAGCAAGCTTCAGAGTACAAGGAGATTGGTGCAGGTGTGGGAATTGGAGTCAATGCTGCAAAGTTACTGCATAAGATTGGACTGGGAGAAAGCCTGAACGAGATATCAGGGAATGCGGAAGGATTCTGGATCACCTTTCGACGATTTGACACTGGCGAGGAAGTTGTCACGGTTCGGGAGGAGCTTGCACAGAAATACAGAAACTCTCCGGTCCAAAGAGCCGAGTTTCTAGATCTGCTTCTGGCTGCTATGAGGGAGCGAGGTGCGGCATCCCTGTTTACGAAGAAGTGTTGCAAGCACGTGAAGGTGTATTTTACTATTTTCCCCACCCTATTTAATTCATTTACGCGGAGGACTAACTGTAAGTAGAGACTTGGTAATCATGTTACCATTGAGTTCACCGATGGCACCACAGGAGATGCTGACCTCATTATTGGATGTGATGGCATCCATTCTGCCTTGAGGTCCCAGTACGTCACTGACAGGCCAGTTTACAGCGGCAAAGTTGCCTGGAGGGGACTGGTTGAGGTGCAAAGTATCGCAGAGGGGTGGCCTTTTCCAACCAAATCTGTCCAGTGGATGGCCCAAGACAGGCACTTTCTCGTCTTTCCAATCAGTCAAAACAAATTATTGAATGTGGTGGGGTTTGTCACCAAGGACCGGGTCGAATTGGGAGATCTCAAAGAAAGTTGGTCTTGCACAGGTGATATTATGGATATGAGAAAGGATTTTTCTGGATTTGAAGAGACTGTTCAAGGAGTTATCGATAAACTTACATCCACGCCGTCAAAATGGCTTCTCAATGATCGAGATCCGCTTGCAGAATGGGTGTACGAGGACGGCCAAGTGGTATTGGTGGGAGATTCCGCTCATGCCATGCTGCCATATCAAGGTACGCATCCAAAACCGTATACTTTAACCTAGTAACAAGTCAGGTGCTGGTGCTGGTCAGGCTATTGAAGATGGCTACATTCTTAGTCGCGCGATGCAGGACTTCTTCAAATCGTCTGTCGACATAATAGACTGGCTGCACCTGTATCAAGAGGTGAGGTTACCCAGAGCTCAGAAGGTTCAAGAGACGACAAGAGAAGCTGGTGACATCTACGAGATGCAGTCGCCAGATATGAGAGGTGTCACTTTTGATGATTGCATGCCGTTAGTAAAGGCGAGGATTGAGAGTAGGATGAAGTGGATTTGGATGGAGGATATAGATGCCGTATATGACGCTGCAAGTATCAAATTGAAGGGTAGTAGCACAACAGCAGCGAGGACCCAGTTGCTGTAGAGGTCTGCCAATACACCTGCCCTAACGCAGAGGCACAAAAACTCCGTAGAGGCAGCAAATATATGTCTTGTCATCTTCCGATCATATCGGTCCGCATACCATACCGCAAAAAGAAAACTCCTGTGATTACAATATATCCTATTGTCAAACTCCACACGATGTGATTTTGCGAGGACTAACGGACGAGCGAATAATCCGGCAAATCTAACAATAGCGTCAGGCACATAGAGGGAAAGCCATCACATAGTCTTCTGGTGGTCTGCTAGAAGCTTCCATCGCCGCACAATTATTGAAGAATGAGTGGCGCACTTTGGCGATAACAGACAATCTCAACGACTTTGCCATTTTCCAAGATGCAATAACCATAAACACCCACCTCTGTCTGCACCTCAACATCGTAAATATAGAATACGGGGGTGAAGAGAAGACCAATGATGGCCAGAAATGTGTTAATATCCCATGGTGATTCTCTTGAAATCGCCATGGACGCCGACCCCTTGCTACATAATGATAGTATTAAACGCTCATTAATTATAAGTGCAGAGATTTCTCTGATGAGGTCTCCGATTTTAGGAAACCCACAAGTTACAATATGTGTGTTTTTTCTTGTCCTTGAAGGCGGCTCTGAGCTGGTCGAAAAAAAAAACAACCTTGGGCCTCGGCGTCCTCCCTCTTAAGAACCGGAAAAGCCAGTTAGCCTAAGTGCCGTGTGCAAGAAAAAGACGAAGTTGTCCTTGCTTGCAAAACCCGAGCCAGCAAGACCATTGCATGTCCTTCTATACCATCTTCAACATAGGCGGGGAACTACATCTCTAATTCCTTCGTTTTGGGGCCTGTTGATCAAATGCCGATATTAGGAACTTGTACTTCTTCTCAATAACGTTGAAAAACCTGGCTGCTTCCAGCCATCCACCTGACTTAAGAACCCTTAAAACGTTTCAGAAGAAAGAGAAATGAATAGGAAAATAAAGTCTTCCCCTGCATATTTCCTTGTAAATAAGTTGGCCAGTCTACGGCGCAGTCAAACATGAAACACATGAATTCGAGACCAGTGCTACTTGGCGAGAACACTCACTGGATTGATGCATTGTTAATTTCGAATTTGTAGTTGCGAGATGACGAAGTTGGCTGAACGGAAGACCAGTTGGTGCTAATTACCTGAGCGGAATTGTACTGAATAGTCACGTCTCTGTTCGGTCAGAAGGAACAACCCGAGAAGAGGGGGAGCAGTCAACCATATTGCCTAAATGCCTGTACCTGTGCCGATATCTAATATTTGCTGGTAATGTATCAGTTAAGGAGAGCAACTGGGGGCAACATTCACTTGCATGTGACTTCTCAGGAATTGGAGCCAGATGAAGTTTATTGTCGAGCAGGACAAGCAAGATATGGTAACTGTCACTCGTTGTTATTATACATGCTCTATGATATACATAGAGCTGACCCAAGATCTTGAACACTCAGCTGTTTGTCATCATTCGGCTGCGATAAGGTTCTTGTGGGGAAGATGGAAGTTGATAGACAAGCATGTACAATCCACCCTTGTACCCATGATATCGCCTTCCATTCTTCTATCGAAACTTCGCGACATCAGAAGAAAGCGAGGTAGTGTCACTCCCAGTGCTACTAACTTTGTTAGTGACAAATCATCTCGGTCAACTTGGCCGGAAATACTCATTGGGATCTGCTTCAATTTCGTCTTCCTGGGGAATATATGTATTTCGTATTCCTGATTGGACAGGGAAGGCAATCTTACAACTTCAAATTGACGGCTTGGTTGCTGTGCTTTCGATGGCCAAGTCAAAATGCGTCCGTGAAGGTAGTGTGCGCAAGAGAAGCACGAATTATTGAAAGAGAGTTCGCCGCCTATTCCGTACACCGGGTACCGTATGTATACGCTCGTTCCGCACTTAGTGTGCGTTATGAGACATGCTAGGATTTGGGTAGAGAGGAGTATTTATGCACCTGTGCTTCGGGATACTGGACCCCTGTCTAAACATGTGATCGCATTCTGTAAATTGCCTCGGTTATTAGCTTCCATGCAAACCTTTGCTTGGATCCCTCCCAACTTTCGCCTCTTTCCATCCCTCATATCCCATTCTCTCCCCCAGATCTATATCTTTTCCAGAACCCAAAATGCCACCCCTCTCCTCGATCCCCGTCTTCCTCGTCGCCACCGAGCACATCTACATCATGGTTCTCGAATCCTTCCTCTGGACCTCTCCCCGCGGCCGAAAAGCTTTCGGCACTACACCCGCATTCGCTGAGAGTACAAAGGTCCTTGCCGCTAATCAAGGACTGTATAACGGATTCTTAGCCGCAGGGCTGTACTGGGGATTGTTCCATCCGGTGCGAGACTTCGGGAAACACATTCAGCTGTTCTTTTTGGGATGCGTGTTGGCTGCTGGGGCGGTGGGTGGGGCTACGGCAAATAAGAAGATCTTCTTTATTCAGGGTGTGCCGGGGATGGTTGGGCTTGCTGCAGTATTAGTATCTTGAATGTTATCGACTTCAATCGGTGTCTTTAGAAATGCGTGATATTAGTCGTTTTGTCAGAAGCCAAGAAGTAGCTTTATAATCGAGAGGTATTCGTCTCACTTTACTTCTTTTACTAGGCAAGATATATTTGTAAGTACATTTCAGTAAAAGATAAGTATCTTTACTTAAATACTCGTTTAATAATATTAGAGAAAAATATATAAAAATATAATAGTAATTAAGTAAGAATGAAAAATAAAATATATATTATATTATTTAAGAGTTTATTTTATTAAAAGATAAAATAGTAACAGCTAGTACTATATAGTTGGTTTCAAGCTAAGATCTAAACTCAGATCTAAACTCAGCTCGGCGTTTTAAGGGTTTTAGTCTTACTTATATATTCCCTACTACACCTCACTTTCTCCCTCCCTAGCTTTAGATTCTAAGATATACGAATCTTAGATCTTTGAGCTGAACCTCGTTCTATAACTTTATTCCTAATATTATAAATATAAAAGAAATTTGAATTATTAAGTAATTAATATTATATTTTAAATAACTTATTAATTAATTAAGATTTCTTAAGAAAAGAAATTAATAATACTTAATATAATAGAATATACTTAATTATAAATTATTTTTATTTCTATTAATACGAAGAAATAAAGTTTTATTTATTATTACTTGTATTAATAACTTTAGCTTAAAATAACTAAATAATAAAATATATAATTAATTTTAAGTTTATGTTTTATAGTTATTGTGACGGATGGCACCTCCACATGATCCGCCAGGGGCTAGGTATCAGGAACCAGGGGCGAAACGCGGGACTAAGCTGGGGATCTTGGCAATACACTATTAAAGGTCGAGGGACTCCTCCCTTCTTTGCCCCTTAGCTTAGTATTTTCAATACATGAGATTCTTTGAACTTTGAGCTTCGACCATTGCATTGATCCCGCCGTTACAGTTATATTAAGATTATATTACTAGATTTAGTTATAGCCTCTAGTAGCTATAATAAATTACTCTTATGTTTTAACTTCAAGCGTAGTTTTATTTTAAAATAACTAATTTATATTATATTATACTTAATTAAGGTAATAATAGTTGAAGCAAAATTTACGCACTTTCAAGCAAGGCTATATAGATCGAAACAAAGAACAAGCAATGTAATAGAACGCAACTGAAACGAATAATCTCAGCAAGCAGAAGAAGTTACTCTATCCCGGCAACCCTCTATCAAGAGCACTACCCTATGGGAGGGACTCAACCTCACGCGCAACCTCACTTCACTATAGAATCTTGTTCTCCCATTCCAACCAAATGTTTAATTTATTTTACCCTCAGGATTGCAACATTGGGCTGGATAGTTGGACCTAAGAGCGGTAATGGCAATGGGTTTAAGTCAAGGTGACTTACCACTAATCTGTAGCACAATGAATTCTATCTCCCTAGTAATGAAAGGCAACGCAGGCATGAAGTTTCACATGCTATGTGGCTTAGATATCCGATAAAATATGCTCTCGCTCCGTTTGAGTCTATTTCGGGTTCTGATCAGCTTTTTTTGAAATAATTGACACTACCGAAAGTCTCAAGGCAATCATTGGCCGAGGTAGCCTCACGATGTCGGGTTTCGGACTTCTACCTTGGTTATCCTATTCCGGGTACGTATATAATATTCAAGGACCATTCATTGCCATTCATATAGGGATCCTTGGAAATAGGATAGGAAAAGTAAGGTGTTATTATTGAGATAGTGTAGTATATACATGGGCGGCCTACAATGGGACATCCTAATGGTGAACCGGGACATCTGGGGCTGAAACATCAAACTTCCTACTTGGACTTGCCATTTTTGGTTTCTACTCTCACCACCACAGGCACAGACTTGAAGACAGATGGCCATGCCAACTGAACATCATCTTGCTTACCGTCACGGCAGTACCGTAACCATATAGCCCAGGTAAGGTTGAAATAAGCTGCAATTCCGGTGAAGATATGCCTGTAAATTGCTATTAGCCATATCACTATCTACAAATCAACAAAAATACTCACCACCAGCCATGGCCTTCAAGTAATATGCCCCATGGCAAGCCGATATCTCGACGCCAGCGCCGCAGGGTTCCGCAGAAAATGTTATCCAGGTTCCAAATAAGAAACCCACCCGCGACAGCACTGAGCCCGCAGGCAATCATCGTCCACATTGTCTTGAGAATGTCCTCATCCCGACGATTAACTCTGGCCTGCTCCGCAACATCGCTAATCAAAGCGGCGTCTCCCCCTTTAGCTCGTCGTGATGGTCGAAGCAGTAACTCCATAATCCACATGCTCCTCAAAACGACGACAGCAGTAAGCAGCGCAAACATATTTTGGTGGAATACTGGGTCCTGGAGGTAGTGATAGTAGCCCGTAATAAACACAGCAAGGGACAAAATAGCGAGGAAAATTGCAAGACAAGCGCGAGTGGATTGGCGGTGGGAGAATACCGCGTAGACCATGATGCATGTAGTGTAAATCATAGACAACTCGTCGAGAAGTTGCATAGGGTCTAGGTGAAGGTTAGCCTTCGCTATTCGAAAAGAATCATTGCGCCTTACATTTAAGTGACGAGTGGAAAAGCATGCTTCCGACACCTATAGAAAGGTAGCTCAAGAATCCAATCAGAAAGACGCACTCGTGGCGGTGACGGATGCAGCTTGAGATCCCCTTGTAGGCAAGAAACACAAACATCAGATTCGTGAACGTGTTGACGATCTCTGCTGAATAGGCGGTGGCATAGTAGTCCTTGAGATACAAGTTAGTAGGGGCGTTATACATGGTTGAGTTGCACGTTGCTTGCCTCTTCGCACCAGTTTATTGTCGATGTCGCCGCGCCCCAGTTCCCCTCGCCGGACGGTGGATATGGAAAGGATGGCAAGTGAAGGCGCATTGTGATATCGAAGGTGGATTTCTCTGATCGGGCTGGACTCGCAATGAGCCTTTGTTGGTAGAGTGTGAAAACGACAATCGACCGAGGAGTGAAGGCCTTGCGCGGGAATCAATCGAGGTTGGGTTAGGCTTGGGGGTGTGGGCAGGAGCGGGCGCTAAGAGATCGATCGCTACTCGTAATCCCGGGGCGGCACTGAAAATCTCTCGGCGCTCCAATAATGGCATTTGGTTCGAGCAAGGCAGGCGTGACGCTTTCTCAGTTGTCCAACGTCTTGCGACTGGAAATGGCGGGTGCCCTCACATGGAACCATCTCACGTACCATATGCCCTCCAAGGAACTGGAAACTACAGTATTACAAATGAGCAAACATAGACCCGAAGCCAGGTTGAACCAGAGCATGCTGTAATATCGGCTCGGTGCCAAACCCCCTATTGGCAGACCTCAGCACAGCTGTACCACCACACGAATCTTCAGCTGAAGCGTTACTGCTGCCCCCAGCTGCATAGCTACCCAACGAGCCGCATTCCAATCCCGGGCACGACTGAGCTAGCCACAATGGCCTTGATCCGAGTTGCTGTGACAGGCGCTTGCTCCCGGCTAGCGCGTTAAGAGGTTATCCTTCACCACGAGAATGCGCGCGGTATCCTCAAAGCTCACACCTGCGTGTCTTTCACGGCGTGCTCTGCGGGAGGTTGGCCGCCACTCAGATCATAACTTCATAATCTTCGCTCCTATCACCACCTCTCGGCCATATCCGTAGGCATGCGCAAGGACGATCTTGTGTCTGCGTAACCCTCCATAATGGCAGCCTCCATCGTGTTTTCTTTTGCACTTCGTACAGCGGAAGTTCCTGGTTCATAGACACCTTCTAAAATTAGAATGCGTGGCTTCGGAAGGGGTTCCACGCCTGGCAGTATTGCTGGGCTTCTCCCCCTTCCGAGTCGATTAAAACACAAGAGATTTGTGGCGACCACTAGAAGCGCAAGCTGCGTTCATCTGACTTGCAGCTCAGAAGCCTATTTATGCCAGGCAAAGGTTGGCGGCATCATACCTCAAAAAAGCTGAAACACGGGAACGTTCTCGTTGTAAGACCTCACCCAGAATGATGACATTATCTTCAGCGTGTCTGTGCATGTCTGTTTTTTCTTTCTTTTTCTTTGCAAAATCCATACTAAGCAAAGCAGCTAGATATTGTCCCCTTTGGAAACAGTCAGATCGTTTCGATCACCGAAAGCGCGTTTCGGAATCACGAACAGCCTCGTACGCCCCCGCTGCTGCTGAGAAGCCTCTCCACTCGTTTTGAGCTAACAGAGCCCCCCGTAAAAGAATTTCGATGCCGACAACGAAGAGAATTCTGGGTCTACTTTGCATTGCCCTACTTGTCTCTTCGGTATCCGCTACGAACGAGAAATTCCAACTCTGGTACCCCGAGTTTGGCTTCATCTTCGACACCATCCTCCACACCAATTGCACAGCCGAATATGCAGCATATCTCGCCGGGAAGAAATCCGCCCAATATGTACATATCTATCAATTTACGGGAGCAGTATGGACAAATCAACTAGCGGAACCTGTTGTCAACTGCATCTTAAAATCAACCTCAACATACGTGCAAGCTAGCATGGCGAGCGCGGGAGTGTTGCTGGGATTGACACCAACCATACTGGCAGCAGTTGGCTCCAGCGCTGAGGAAACTGCAATGCTATTTATCCTTTCAAAGCGCCCGCTCCTCGCAGTGTTTCTTGCAGGCGGATCTCCGGCTGTCTCTCCGATGCGTTCATTCGAAGACCAGGATCCGATCGGGCTTCTGGAAAAGCGACCCGGCCGACGTTCTCCACCCAGGCTATCCAACAAAGTACAACTGGCTATTATGGTTCTGGAATATATCATTGCGTTGGCTGCTGTTGCAAATGTTGTAACTGTAGCCTACGACCTTGGAATGCAGGTTTCCTCCTCCTTTGCCCCGGAGACCACCTACCTTCCTCTTCTATGGGCGGTCCTCAACCTAGCTATTCACACTTCTGGGGCAGTTGCTCTGTACCTCCGGGTCCAAGTTAACTCTCAACTGCCCTGCAACACGCCCTTCGATTATCTACGAATTCATTTTAACCCCGTGCCAATGCAGCGGCCCCATTCCATTGAAGTGCTTCCAGAAACATATTGGTTCATTGCAGTTAGCTGGCTTACCTCCACTCTTACCGTCTGCCATGGTTTGTACGCCACCCTTGCCTTTTCTAGCATGCTTTTCATCTCAGTGAAGGATAGCTTGCGGGTCATCTCTCGTTTTATGGCTTCGGTTATTTGCTGTCGGGTTATTCTAATGTACGAGCTTGCGGCCCTTCGAGACTCGTTCAACTTCAAGCCCGAATCAGAGGTGGAGATGCAGGGGCATGCGGTGGAGTTAAGTAACATCAGTCATAAGGGTTCCGATGCCGCGACGCGCACTCGAACAAAGGAAATCCTCCTAGAAGGAGGACACATAAAATGTACTACAAGAGGTTAGACGCTAAAGGATAGTTGAGAATTGCGGCCAATTCTGATGATAGTTGGGATCAGTCTCATTAAATATTCTAATCATTGAAATTATTCAGTCCTGCTTAGTGCTCGTAATCTTAACAGGCAGGCCCGAGGGTCCGTCAGGCGTGAAGGCTTGTTGCTTGCGCTTGTTAGCTTTATACAAAAGCGTTGGCCAAAAAAATTCGTCTTTGAACGCGATTAACAATTCAACTTAATAACTAGGATCCATAAAAAAGCGCGGGAGGAAACACGTGTATTCAACCTAATACTCCACTTCCCAAAGCTTTCAAGCTCGCCTCATATCTACCGGGGCTGTGATCAAGCAGCATGCCCCCACCGAATCTAATCTCCCCAAACCTCTTTTCCACATCCCGTATATACTTCAACACACTCCTCGTTGCAGGCCTCCCAAGACCTCTTTCTCCTTCTCCAACTTTGAGGAATGCATCCCTTTGTAGAACAGGCATCGTCTCAACAATGAAGACTTCCCCGGGAGGAAGAAGCTTTGCCGATAGCATGGACGCGCGCAATGCTTTCAGAGCAGAGTAAGCCCACTGATCGTCTTCCTCGTTTTCGATTCCCGGTGGTCGATTGCTGTACCATTTATCCGCGAAAGTGCCTGTGATGCCTGCCCAAACACGATTTCGGACTTCGCCTTTTGCTCCTGAATCATCTGTTTTGAATGCTAGTGCGACAGCCTGTAAATCATGTAAAATTCCAAGTGAGAGATATGGCACAAGATCTTGGCCATTGATAATTGTTGTGATGAGACCGCGAGTTGCAAGACGGAGTGAAGGGGAGAGAGTAGCAGGAGGTCCATAGGCGTAAACGTGTATCGGTCGGCCTGATGGCAGGGACACTCTTGGGAGTGAAGCTCTTCCTTTTTCCGACTCTGAATTTGTGATCATCAACTGCGGAGGCCTGCGATCTGAAGATGTGTAGAAAGTGCTAGAAGCTGGGTCCGAAGATGGCTCGGATATCATGATTGCCAAGAGAGCAGTGACTCCTCCGCCCAGAGAATGGCCGCACATTAACAGTCCATAATCTGGGAATTCCTCCAATGACGCAGCAATGGTGGCCATGACTCTTCCACCCGCACCATCCAGCAACCTCTTTGCAGAAGCATGGATCCCCTTGTGAACTTTGTAGGACTTCCCCCGGTATGAAAGCTCATCATAATCGCAAGTCATGTCTGTTAGCACATCTTCAAATCCAAGAGTACCGCGGCAAGTCAAGACGACAGCCTTTGATTCATGGTCTAACGACACGAAATGTACCATTGGAATACCAGTATTTGTGTTTCCGGATGAGTCCGTACCACCCTGTGGGTCGACGAAGGATGAAAGAAGAATCGTATCTGGTGGAAGCTGTGTATGAGTTGAGAAGGAGTGGTGTTCATGATGATGTTTGGTGTCAATCTCCTTGACAGCTGGAGATTTAGATGTTGTGATGCCCATAATGCGGAGGAAGCTAGCTCCGTATGACGCTGATGCAAAGCGCACAAAACGTGTAATGTTGCGAACGATATGATGCTGAGGGAATAGTCCGTCAACGAATCCCGTGTGCGTCAACCTCTCCAGGGTTTCTGAGTCGGCAAAAGCGCTACGGCGCGAGGGATTGGAAAGGACGAGGGAAGTCGCAGAGTTGTTGGTTTTCAAAGTGTAGATACTTGGAACATGGCTCTTCGATCTTCGGTGGTACAATACTGGTGAAGTCGGTTGTTGTTGTTTAACGATATTCTTTTCTGATCGAGCTCGCAGCAGGCTACTTTGGGCCTTCAGATGTGTTCGAAATGCAGTTGGTGAGCCCGGCCGAGTGTCAGCGGAGCGTATCGAATATGTATCGGTTTGAGACACAACAGAGTCACGTCGTCGTTCATGTATAGAGTAGTAACTCGCCCGCGAGGGGCTTCGAGGAATGTCAGGTTGCATGATACCAAGGTCCCTCGAGGAGAAATAATTGGGGTTCCCTCGTTGTGGTGGGCGAGGAGCATCGCGGGCTGGAATAATGCTTGAGCTTCCTTGTGGGACAGGGAGATGGGATTTTGCGGATGGATTCGGAACACGCCAGGGGGGTTTAGATGGGCCAGCTTTGCTCGACGATTCAGCAGCGGAGTCTTTGTTCCACAGATTCGAGAGAGCTGTCCCAGATCCCTTCTTGAGAGCATTTCGAAAGGAGGCCCTCTTTTCAGCGTGAGTTGTGGTTGGTCGTTCAGCTTTTGACTTCCTTGTTGGTGGAGGCTTCGTAATCGCGGCTTTCTTGGGAGGCGGGTTGTCAGAGCCACTGATAGATGAGGCAGAGCTCATTGGTTTTCTCGAACGCTTTTGATTGGCAACATTCTCCAAGTCCTTCGGCGCGGGGGTTGATGAGCGGCCTGGAGTTTTCTCCTTCCCCAAATCCACTAACATTGATGCTCTGTGAAATGTGCTGGACCTCACAGGAGAGGCCTTCTCAGGGAGCTCTGGCGCCTCATCTGTCGTTGGGGACGAGCTAGGAGACACGACAAACCCAGAAGGCTTCTGTGTATCAACTGAAGGAGCATCTTTCATCTCCTCGTCGCTCTCGACGGCTTCTTCGGCCGGTTCGATTGCTCCTTTTGCTTCAACGATGGCTCCTCGTAGCCTATTTCGAACGATCCGATACACAACCCGATACCTTGGTATTAGAAGACCTATCTTCTGTTCATTTGTCAAAACTTCCCCACTGAAATCATCGTTCCCAGTATGATGTGCGTTCTCTTCCACGATTTCCACACCGGGTGGAGGCGACAGGTCAGGAGGCTGTGTGCCGGTAATCTCAACTGTGATGGTTTTCGTTGTCGTAGTCTCCGTCATGATAGAAACGGAAGCATCTGCCGGGAGAGATTGCATGATTCGTTGCTTGAGATTGATCTCTGGCATATCGTCCTCGGAATCCTCATGACTTATTCCTTCCCTCTCAATTGTCTGCACGACATGGTCCCCATCGGTAGTCATGAACGACAGCGAGTCTGCTCGGACCAAAGCCTTGTCGTTGTTTGACCCCGCGTCTCCAACAACTTCCGCTCGACGTCCATCGTCCAGGACGACCACATCCCACAGAACCTCTTCCCATTTCTTCTCCCTGCACTCATCTTCCGTAATCTTCCGGCACCACCGTTGTAATAATGCTAAACCGCAAATGCCCAAGAGTAGATCTGCCACTCCCACCTTCTCTCCTTCTTGTCCAGTGGCAGGATTCTGAAACTCCCTTCTAATCAATGTAATTATGCTGGCGATGGCTCGACTCGAATCGGTACTACCCAGTATACTATCCAACGCCGCCAATAGTTGTTGAGATATATCCGTCGCAGAGTTCAGTGCAGCTGCAGAGAAGTGAAAGCCGGTCGAAGCCGCGAAGGAAATGTTCGTGATGGTTGAGTGGAGGGTGGCAATACTTCGTTCCAAGATCCCCTCGGCTTCTGCTCTTCCCAGCTCTCCAGATGCGCGGTTTGACACATCTCGACCCGCCCGGCTTAATATGCCTTCAATTATCGCCCTGCTGAGTTCCAGTCCAGTTAAGGTTGTAACGCGTGCGCCATTGAGGGCAAGCCCACCGATGAATGTACCGAGTCGTAGGTAGAGGGAGCTCGATCGAGTGACGAGGCTCACCACGCTGGCGATGGGTGCAGGAAGGAGAGTTGGGCTAGGTGAATGTTGGATTTCGCTCCCTTGCTCGGTAACATCATCCTGGTCCATGGCGGGTTTGAGGATGATTCTGAATGTAGAGGGTTGCTTCTGCGTCACAATTTTGTGCGTCCATCAAATTCGTGGTTGTTGCAGGGGAAGACGCCGGAGGAAATGGCGAAGGAAACATAGTTTGTAGTGGCAAGGTAGAGTGAAGTCTGTTTCGTTGAGATGTCCTGATCACTGAGCGGTTGTAATTGGACTGTGGTGACTTTGACGGGTCGTGTTTCGCTCATGCAAGGACTTCATGCAAGGAGCCTCGGCATGTGATAGTGGGATGAGTCAGCATACGTCAGAGACAAGGGGCTCCCACAAATGACATCCAGTTCTAAAGGGATTCTTGATATTTGGAATATAATTGTGAATATTAAATAGTCATCTGATGTCTTTCAGGCGGCCTCAGTTCCTATAAATTATATTTCCAAGCCTTAAAGATGAACTCGCTTAGCAAAAGGGGTAAGAGCGCGTCTCACGGTTTTCGTCATGCAGAATACACTGAATACAGTTGCTCAAGAGCCGAACAACATATCAGAGCACGAGATAATCAGGTCCTGACCTTGACTCGAACGTTGTAGAATCCTTGCTTGAACCAAGGCACAGTATGAACTCTCAATTCATGGGATTGTCCCTGTACCAAGCTCAATTCATACCTCCGTATCAGTGTAGCAAGAATGAGCCGTAGCTCTTTTAAGGCGAACCTAGCCGGATTAGCACCTTTAAGCCTTGAATTCTGAGCCACTTACTGCTGCCCAATACAATTCCTTGACCCAGCCGAGAATGGCAGGAATGCTTTGCGATCTGCCGAAACGCCTTTGTAATCACCGAGCCATCTTTCAGGTATGAAAGTGTCAGGGTCAGGCCATATTCTGGAATCTCGTTGCATTTCGTTTATCCATGCGGAGACGATTGTCTATTCATTTAGCTGTGGATCTCCACGAACTGAATCAACTTACATCTTTGGGCACTTCAAAGCCGCAAAGTATTGTGGTTTCTGGGACGAGCCTTACAATGCCTTCTTGAAGTTAGTAGAAATGTTCAACGAAGCATAATAATGTGGGAGTGGATTTTGAGACGCGTGGATGAAGACTCGGGTAGGAAACTGGTTCGTTGCACATTGAATTTTTCATAATAAGAACTGGTCCACGCTACAAGTGGCCTCGATGAGTTTCAACACGAGTTCTAAACATGAATTCTGAGTATACGTTCTGAACATGAGATCTTATTATGAAAAATGTGCAACAGCCTGAATTTTTTTATTTTTTTGGGGGGGGTTGAAGAGTGGGTATACTAAGCAAAGGTGAGAGGGGTGTAGCACTTGCGGTGCAGTATGCCAAAAGCTTTAGAGAAACACGTGATGTAAAAGCAATGTTTCTCGCCAAGAATTACAGAACTTACCAGCGGTGACGATTGGCATGATTCTCATACTCTCGTTAATGACGGAATTCAAGTATGGCAGATCTTGCGTCTTGGCGAATGTTATCGTATCTTCGAGTGATGGAAACGTCGAATCGATTTCAGATATTAACTCCTTCAGCTTTTCTTGATTGTTGAGTAGCAGGAGGAGTGTGAATGTAGCTGTGAGACTTGTGGTGTCACTTCCTGCGATCCTGGATAATAATTAGCCTTTGGTAGTAGCAAATTTGACAAACTTACATGAATAGAATCATCTCGGCTCGGATGTGCTTGTCGGTGAAGGACACTGGGTCAACGTTATTCGTGTCTATAAAGATCTGGAGAATATCCTTTTTCGTGATGCTCTCCTCAATTTCCTTCCGACGCTTGGAAACAATATTCTCGACTAGGCCGGATATCATAGAACTTGCTGATGGTACGCCAGGCAAGTACTTGATGAACGAGAATTGTGCATCAAGAGCAACTCGTCTCAGATATGAGGTGAACATGTTCTTTTGGATGCTGTCATCGGACTCCACCAGGTTGAATGATCCACCAAATGATGCTGCGCTCATGACGTCCTAGGTATTCAGTACGATTGCCATGAAAGGGAAATGTAGACTCACGGATGTCAGATTCCCAAGCACTCTATTCATGTCCACGGTTGCACACCCTCCCTCGTCCTTGCTCCTAGCATCGAGGACTTTTGTGAACACTTGGAGACATTCATGCATAAGTGGTTCTAAACCATTCAAATAAGTAATCGAAAATCCCGGAGACAAAAGACGTCTCTGGTGTCAAGTTAGTTTCTATATCTTCGCTCGGTGCATGTACTCACCTTCTGTTTATATTTCACTTTGTCTGTTTCTGTAATCAAGCTGGCGACATTCGGGTCCTCTCTAGCAGACTCATAGTCACGAGATTTTAGAAAGTCATCATCTATGAGTATCTTTTGAATGGTAGCCTTATCCCTGAACATGATATCTGCCGGTCCTGTTGAAATGTTAATAGGGTTCCATTGCGTAGAGTTTTATATGCTCACCAACTCGGACAATATCGCCATACTTCTTGAATAATTCTGGTCCGATATTCATCTGATTACCCTTGACGCATTGTATGATCCATGGCCAAGAGGTAAATTTGCCTATCATAGGTCCTGGAATTTTGGAGAGGGGGCCGGTGAACGCCACCAGGAGAATGACACAACATCGTCGAAATCCCTCTGCTACGAGGGCATAGATCAGCAAAGTGCTAATGCTGTACATCTTGAAGGCTTGGATTAATTCGAAGAGGAGGAATCTTCAATGGTGAAGAAGATGTGAGATGAGGCTCTCGGATCGCTCTGGCGGCTGGGATCCGTGGTGGGGTTTCATATTCGGTGACTGATCAGGGGCTTGGCTGCAGCATGCGACTGGCCTCATCACTGCGAAATCCTAAGACACCTCTTCATAAAAACTTCTCTTTGAGAACTTTCACTTGACATCAGTCCGTATCCATGGAGTGCAAAAGCAGAAGGATGTTGAGAGGAGGGAGGCAGGAAAAGGGCCAATTGCAGAAGCTATAAATAGAACGATCGGCGCCTCGGCTGCCGAAATGCTCAGCCCTGCATCAATGCCAGGAACCAAAACCTGATCATCATGACACAACAAAGAAAAGTATCGAGACATCTTCTCTACTTCACGACCTCAACCTCGACTGTTGCTTATCCATTATCCACGCAAGACCGATTGGCTGGCTGATAGAGAGTCTGAAGGTATGCTCGCTCCCGAAGAGCTTCTGCATTCAGCATTTGTTGACGGGAAATCCCCAGCTTCATTGAACCACGACACCTTGTCCCCTTCGAACCCCAACACTCCAGACCTTGACGAATATACTCTCCGGAGCACCGCGGGCATGCCTGAGATTATGGAACCCGCGAATGGTGTGCCCACGGAAGAAATCAACAACCTCAAGATCAACCCCTCCATCACAATGACCGCCCCAGACGACTCGCCATCAGAGCCAGAAGCAGGCATATTCACCGACGAACTCATCTCTCATACCATCGCTGCCACGCTTCCACCTACATATGTCCTCCGCCCCTTGCGAAAATCAGATTATGCGATCGGCTTCCTCGATGTTTTGCGAGTCCTGACAACGGTGGGAGATATCACGGAGGAGGAGTGGAATGGGCGATACGACTGGATGAACAACCAGGGCAAGGGAGGATACTACATTATGGTCATCGAAGATCAGGGCAAGATTGTTGGAACTGGCGCGTTGCTTGTCGAGCGGAAATTGTACGTTTTGCAACGTGAATACCTTGTTTGCTCCTAGAAAATCTGCTAATCTTTCTTCCCTGCAGTATCCATCACCTAGGCCTCGTCGGTCACATTGAAGATATTGCAGTCGCGAAAGACCAGCAGGGAAAGAAGCTCGGCCTCAAGCTTATCCAGGCTCTCGACTTTGTGGCGGAAAAAGTTGGATGTTACAAGTGCATCCTCGACTGCAGCGAAGCGAACGAGGGATTCTATGTTAAGTGTGGATATAAGAGGGCAGGATTAGAGATGGCACATTATTATGATGGCAGTACAAGTAAGGACATGAAAAGCAAGGCGTCGTAGGACGAGGAATGGTCGGAGTTGACTGCATATAGGGAGTCATTTGTAGGAGTACCGGTCTGAACTCAAAGCTTCTCGATTATGAATCGGGATTAGCACGGCCTTTCAGTGCGGAGGTCTCTTTGAAGTTGATTCCACCCTGCCGTTCAGTAGGGAAATGAAGCTGTTATCAGCACCCAAAACCCCAAGGGCATGTGCCACAGTCGCCGAATGATTCACAGGGGCGCAGGTGATGCCATGTCTCGCTGGTCTATTTATGCCCGCCATGTTTGCGGATCAACTTCGTTCTCTCTAGACAACATTTAAGCCAAGCCTTGTCAATATCGTGTCTAGTCAGCACGCGTTCCATCTCAGTTCACATCCAGAATTTTATGCTCCGCCATGGCTTCTTCTTCAGGATATGCGGCCGATGACGAAGATTGCGACTCGATTTTCAAAAGGGTTGGTTTTGTTGACAAGCGCTCCAAAGAGGCAGAATTCTTCAATCTTCTTCTTGAACCTCACATGTCAGACAAGGTGATCCGTTGGGACTGCTATGAGCATATTGGTTGGGTCTTCGAGCTGGAAGATGTGGTGCTGGATGTGGATAACAGGTCCAGCGATACAGTCATAGTGCGAGTCACCTCAGGATCCATGCCGCGAGTTTACATCGACCCTTTACGCCAGGAATTGCGACGATTGGTATCAGCTGCGCTGGCTGGCCGGGGTGGTGTTTTGGACTTCGCTGTCACGCTCCTACAGCTGGTTGAAACAACTGTGATACATGTTCACGAATGGAAAACCCGAGGGAAGACGGAGGGGCACTCAAAGGGTTGGAATATAAGCAAGGCTTCCGAGCAGGACATTTTTGATAATCCGCTCGGTCTTGACCTCGACACCGTCGACGATTCTGCCTTCCACTTACTTGGCAAGACTGTAAAGCAACTTTGCGAATCTTTCGAGAATGACGAGTTCCGAGTCCTTCATGTTGAAAATGTCCTGAGGAATGATCTTTTGAAGGGCTTTAGAAAGAAACAAGGCCAGATGCTAAAGCAGTTGATGCAGTGCCCATACAAGCAGTTGCGTGAATGTGTCGCGCATGAAACCATTCCGTATGACTCATCAATGGACAATCGTGATGACCTCGCTAGAGACCTATGCCGACCTCGACCTACCTTCCATGGCACAGATCGCTGGGATGTCTCCTCTATTGTCCGATGGGGGTTTGTCCTTCCTGGTCAAAGAGCGGGAAATCGCACTGTTGGCATCGCATACGGAAGTTCGTTTGGAAGGGGTATTTACACCTCACCCGACGCCGAGTATGCATTGATGTATTCAGAATGGTCTGAGGAGTGCAACACATGGGGGAAGATAAGACCAGCATACTTGCCTGGCATCCGTTTGATTATCTGTGCAGTCTTGATGGGACGACCGCTCCAAGTCACACGCGAGGCGACCCGGCGGACCGTAGAGATTGCAGACCAAACAGCAAATTCTCACGTCTCGCCAAACAAGTACGAATACGTTGTCTTCGACCCCGCTCAGATTATCCCCTGCTACGTCGTCCATCTTGACTTTGGTCTTGAGGCCGCTCGCGAATGGTTGAAGTGGGCTCCTGCAAACAAAGACATTTACAGAAAAAGGAAACGCCGCCGAAAGGAGTCTCTCTTGAAGCGGGATATGTTACCCGGAGAAGTAGAAGCATTGAAGCAAGCCAAAAAGGCAGCCGCCTCAAAGTGGTTTCCATATGGTTACGGCCCTGCAACCGGAACCTCTTTTGTCATTGAGGAGATTGGTGCAATATCAGACGATGAAGAGAATTATGGCGAGTATCAAGGACAGAGACAGGAGGTATGTGATGAGTTGAGGGAGTGGGAGATGGAGAAGGCCAAGGCTGGGAGTTGGTTTGACGAGTATCAGAAGTCAAGAAGGGAGGAGAAGAGGATTAGGACGGCAGGGAGTGATGACAATGACGACGATTGAGCCGGCACTTGCCAGCCTTGCCAAAAGAGCGTCCCATTAGTTTTGGATGTGTTGGATTTTGAAAATGGAGCCGTTGACCATTATGTTGAGTTACCTAGATCCCTAAACTACGTCTTCGTCTCATCTTCGGGGATCCCTATCCAAGCTCATACCTTTCTTCGCTTTCACTTGGCTTGTCCGATTGAATGTTTGTTTTCCCTTTTTTAGAATCCCAGTGCGTGAAAAGCTCTTGGTCCTCGCTTGGTCCTCTCGGGGGAACTCTTGGTGTTACAACCATATCCAAACACCTGAATTCTAACACCACTGGAATAGATGAAACAAAGAGGGGTGAGCTTCGTTGGTCCTTTATTATTCAACAAGAGATTGGTCAAGTCAATTCCAATTGTATGAATAGGTATGAATAGCTCTAGGGCATTCGAGGTGAAAAGAGTCACACCGTCCCTGCTTAACAATGGCTTCGTGGATCGTCAAAGGATGAATAGGCGCTGCAACCAACGAAAGAGACATAGATCAAGTGTGAAGATAAAGTATTATCTCCTTGTGGAGGAGGAAAATTCCATTCTCATTTCTCTTCTCGGCTCTAGCGTAAATAAATTCCGTTACTGGAACCTGGAACCGCAATGACATCAAGTTCATCCAACTCCTCGATGCAGGCGCCGAGAATAGATGCAGCTCAACCAAAGTGCGTGCCAACATCCGGTACTATCCTCTTCGTTCTTACATTCGCCCTTTGGTTCTCCAGATTTATCGGCTCTCATCAATTCTCCCAGGGGAATCTAGTCACCATTGTTATTACCTCGCTTCTGGCTAAAAATCCTGCCTTTCAGCACCCAACCTCCACGGTACTCCTCCTCCTGTGCTACACTGGCTTCTTCTCTGCTCGTGATTATTGCTTCCTTAAATTCGCATGCCTCTCGTCTCCGCAGATGCTTTGGGGGGTGGGAAAGAAGAAAAAATTATACATGGGCTGCCCACCTATCTTTTTGGTCTGCCATGCAATTTATATTTAGTTTTAACTCATTTTGGTCTCAACCAGACCTTTCGCAAAAGGTTCAATTGTGTGGAAAGTCGCACTTGGGCCACTGAAAGAAAGCGAGCAGTCTCTTGAACTACCCATATCTATGAAGTGAGGCTAAAGAGAAGAATAAAGAGAATAGAGAAAACGAGTGATGCCCTAATCAAATTAATCGATTAATTAATCGATTAATGTGATTAGATTTTGATTAACGTAATTCGATTTTTTTTGATTAGATTAAATTAATTAATCTTAATTAATCTGATTAATACGCGATTAATCACGTGATAAGAGACTTTCTTAACTTTTCTTACTTTTCTCTTTACTTTTACTTATTAATTATTAAATAAATAAAGTACTTATTACTAATAGAGGTTAATTTCTAATTACTTTATTTATAATTAATATGATCTATAAGGGGGTGAGAAGTACTAAAAAATCAAGGAGGTTCTAGGTGCTTCGCTTACTTGGTAAGCGACGGCCTAGGCCGTACCTAGCCCTAATTAGGTAAAGCGCGCTCCCGATATAGCTAGACTAAACCTCAATTTGGCCTCTACCTCGGCTTCTGGCCCGCCGACGTCATGTGCGCTATCACGTGCTCCATTAATCAAATTAATTAATTATTAATCGATTAATCTGATTAGATTATAATTAGAATATGATTAATAGAAAAACCCTTTGATTAGATTAGATTAATGGGCATTAATCTAATCTAATCTAATCATTTGACACACTGGTGATGCCTAAAAAGCGACTGGTGGCCCGATGCTAAATTACAAATCACGTGCTTGCACTCATCACATATATTATAATACTAGTATTAATATATATTAATAACGGAGATTAGGTATTAAAGCTAAGCCTGCAAATATAACATAACTCTATTACTAATTCCAATATATAAGCGCACAAGACTTTTTGCTAGTCAGATTATCCAAACTGAATATTGATCTATAACGATTAATTAGTTATTGCTTGAAATCTACTTTCTATGAATGACGAGAAGTCTATACAATACAGGTTCCAAACCACAGTCTACTTTCATTAGCCTTTCTTGGCTCTCGCACGGCATATTATCATCTCACCAACAAACCAATACTGGCTGTGCACTCGAAACATCAAGAAGCATTTTTACGCCTCAACACCAACCTATCCTCGTCAGCACCTTCTAACGCCTTCTCAACCGCTCTCCTGATCCCCTCCTCCACGGGAACAAGCGGCTCATACCCCAACCACTCCCTCGCCTTCTCGATCGAGAAGTGCGTACCCCTGCCCAACCTCGCCATCCCCTCACTGGTAAACCTCTGCCTCCGCCTCCCCAGCGTGACCGTCCAACTAACCCAATCATTAACGCTGGCCGTCGCAAGCGCAAGGTGCATCGGGACAACGCGGATCCACTCCGGCTCTGTGCGGTCGCCCGCCGCGTACCAGACCTTGCGGGCGAAGTCGTACCAGGGCATGGGGCTGCCGTCGGTGATGAAGAAGGTCTCGCCGTCGACGCGGATGGAGAAGCCTTCGTCGAGGCTGAGGAGGAGGACTTTGGCGGCGAGGAGGTGCGCGTGAACTGCGTTGTCGATGTAGACGTGCTCGAAGAGTTTTTTATTGGGCCCAATTTGGAGGGTGGATTTCCCTTGGTTCATCATCTCGAGGAGGGAGGGGATGACTTGGAGATCGCCACCGCCGTAAATGGGAGGCAGACGGAGACAGAGGGTTCGGAGGCTCCAGGAGTTCGCGTTGATGACAGCTTGTTCGGCGAGGGCTTTGGACTTTTGGTAGGGTGTTGCGTTTGACTTTTTTGTGTAAAGTTTCGCTGTCTCTTCTGTGAGGAGGTGATTATTTAGATCTATTTCGATGGCTTCGTGGCAGCTGGTGTATATCAGAGCATGCACGAATGGAGATTCCGCAGCACATTTCAGCAGGACTTCAGTGCCCACTACAGTTGTATGATTCTGGGACTTCCTGTTTGCATTCGGACTTGGAGATGCAGCGTGGAAGATAACTCGAGGCCGGATTCTATCCAGCAGTGATCGGACATCGTGTTCTTTTGTGAGGTCTCCGGCGTAGTAGAGTGCTCCCGCATGTCGATTGTTCCGTATAGTGCGGCTTATGATCGACACCGACGAATAGCTGGGAGAATGAAGAAGAGCTAGAACAAGATTTGATCCAAGAAAGCTGCCTCGCGGAAGGATCAGCCTTGGTGTCCACTCCACATTTAGATGGGATTCTGACATACCCGCAGCCCCCAACTACAAGCACGGGAGCATCATCTTTGACCAGGTCGTCTGTCTCCAGTGTTTCCATCTTCGAGACTCAATATAGTAGTTAAAAAAGACCTGCCATTCTGGGAGTTCTCATCGCGCAAACATTTGTGTTGAATGGAAGAGAAGAAAGTTGTCAATGAGAGGTATTTTACAAGACAGCTGCGGCCGACACGTATTGCAGGGCATGTGCCAGAGTATACCACCATCTTTGACCACTCAACTGGTGATGCAAGGGGTACCTTGCTAGAATAACATTATCGTTGAAATATATTTCCCTCGATTCGACCAACCAAAAGCCTGGGAATGATCTTCGGCAGCAGCCAGGGATAAAGTAGTTCAGCACTGTAACGTTATGGGACCGAGAGTGGATCCAGCCCTACGATAGATAACGCTTTCTTCGGGCCAAATATTTGGTATACCCTGTTGTTTTGTTAGTCAAACTGACATACCCTCTCCACCTGCCGAATTCAGCCGGCCAATCAATATTAAGCCAATGCGAGATAATAGGTACCTTTCGTACTCACATCGCAACAAATCGAAAAATACGTCATTCTATCGCAATAAACAGATAACTCCTTATAAGGAATTAAGAAAGTTCAAGGGTAATGTATGCGATAGTTGAATTAAAGCCTTAGGATTAACCAAGATAAAGCGCCGAATTAGGTAGATCGCGATATGCTCAGCCAAAAAGCAGTATCTTTAAGGGGATTCAGGGGGTTCTTAGGAGGTAAACGATGTCGCCGTGCTCCGAAAATCGCAACCTCGCTTTACCCGATTTATGAAGTTTCGAGTACTCAAAAAGGCGTTTTTACTGCACAATCATTGTATTTTAGAGGAATTTATTAATAATATTGCGAAAATCAAGTCTAGCGGCTGCGATATTAATACACTAGCTTTATAATTTCTATTAATTGATTGGCTAGCTTAATACGGCGGGTGGGTATGTCAGATTTACTAACATCGCTTATTCCACTTCGGTCATTCTCGGGCCCCCTTTTATCAATACAAGCACTGGTTCGAGGTTCGAGGTTCGACTTCGGCCTCGCAGGACTCCCATTTGTGTTTCACACAAATTATTACTGATGATTTAACGTCGGCTCGTAAAGGGGTATTGGGGGTCAATGGTACCACCCATGAAGGCCAATCATTAGAATCCACTTCGCAGCTCACGTCAGAATCTAATGAAATGCAAGGCACGTCCCAAACTGGGTTTCGCTTGCCGTATTCAGAAGTTCGGCAGTCTCTCTCGCGGGACGCCCGATAAGTGCCCGAATTACCGATCGAGTGAACACGCAATGAAACTCTTTCGCGTGGCTACAGGGAGATGAGATCTCTTTATCGACTGCTGGGATGCTGTGCCTCTCCAGCTATCCGTATTGAAGAGTCATCGCTGTCTACCAAGTTTTGATCCCGGCTCCACTTCATAAAACTCGTCTAAGAAAAAGATTAAGTTGAAACGTGGAAACATCGATGTTTTCTGTGCTCACTGGAGTCTTTCTCGACTTGAAGGTTGAAAGACAGGCAGTGACAAATCGACAAATAAGACGGAAAGGTACAAAAAGGAAGGTTTGTTCAATTGGTATCAAAAATGCCGCTATCCAACCAAAAGCATACATGTCTTCACAATGTTACTGACACTCGTCATCCTCCATCATCGCTCATCATCAAATCATCAGACCGCCTCTCTTGAAAGCTCGTATGGTAAACGCCGGCTCCCCAAATCTTCCCTCAGAATATTCCCCAAGATACCCACAAAAAGTCCCCAATCCACCCTCTCAGGAACCTCTCAGTATCTATAAATCGGTGCTTCGTTCCCCGACTTCACGCCATACCCACTAATTCTGCTCGCGGGGCCCGCCGCCCTCTGCTCCACCGGACTCTCCAGCTCAGCAGCAGCATGCATCGTCATGTTCCCCGTGCTACTATCTTGTCTATTCACGTAACTCTTGGTCTCCTTGAAGCCAGGATGATACGGCTCAATACCCAACCTGTCATTGAACTGTCCTGTCACCGCCGATGGTCTGTCTTCTGGGAATGGGGGGGCTTTCTTGGCCTTTTCTGATGGATCTGAAAACGGATTCTCATCGTCATCGAGGCCAGTTGGTGCGTAGTCACCAGGAGGTGGGATTTGAGGCGCTGGCTTGCGATTAGGAGTTGGTTTCGACAGCGTAGGGGGTGGGCCTGGAGGAGCCGCAAAGCCAGACTGTGTTCGATTCGGCGGAGGACCCGGAGGAGCAGGGAATCCAGAGTCGGTTCTATCTGGCGGCGTCAACCCAGGCGAACCATTTCCTAAGCCTGCAGCCTTCCTCGCAGCCAGTATAGCTCGCTGGTGTTTATTCATCGCAGAGGTAAGCTGCTCGTTGGTCTCAATCAACGTCTCCATCGTATCGTTGTCTGGGCTAGGGTTCTCGGCAATCATGTATGCTTGGATACTCCTGCTTGCACTCTTGCACCGATCTGCAAATTCGCGGAGCAGTTCGTTGGAGAGGATCTCGGATGGGGGCGTCGATTGCACGACTTGGGAGAGGAGACCCGCAGAGGTGCGTGCCTCTTCGATGCGGGAGGAGAGCTCATGGGGTGGGGGAAGGGAGCGCGAGTTGTGGTTGCGAGAAAAGTAGTTTTGGCTGTTGGGGTCGAAGGGAGGGGCGTTCATTACTCTTGGTCCTGCCGGGCCCTGTAGACAAATAGTTAGTCAGGATCTAGACAAGATGAATAGGGGAAGAGAAGGGAGACAAACATGTATCTTGACCATCCTCTCATGCTCCTTCTTCCACATCTCGTTCAGCAGCGCGAGTCCCTCGTCGTCCGCCTTCGTCCGCTGAAACGTATCCAGCGTCTCCATCAATATCTGCTTCACGCTTGGATCTCTTCCTACCCGCAAAAGTTCCTTGACCGTCTGCACGAACTTCGCGTCCATATTCCTGGTAAACGTCTTGCCTGGATTGTCGGCGAGGATCCGGATGAGCATTATGCCATTGTACTGCACGTACGGCTTCGACGAGTTGTCTTTCGAGAGGTACTTTCTGATGACATAGGCTGCCTTCTCTGCGGCGGCTGGGGACGATTCGCAGGACTCGACGATCGTGGGGAGGTAGAGGACTTCTTCGCCCTGCTCCAAAGCACCAAATCAGCATTGCTCCTTAAAACCCCTCATGCCCATCGCAGTTGTGTGGTAGAGCTAGGAACATACCGAGCCATTCGGGCCTCCAGACTCGCAGAACAGTCGCTGCACAGCATCAGCATGTTTCAAGCGGACGTAATAATGCTCATTGCGAGAGAGATGGACATACCACACTCCTCGCAGCATTTGCTTCGGGCGTGTCGAGCTGCGAGTCTGCGGACGCATCGTGGCCATTGGAGTGCGCTGCAGGATCAATCATCAGTGTCGCGTCCCTTTTCTCCGGAGCACGCGGGTCGGGTGCATCCTTACGTTTGCGCTTCAGCGAACCCAGCATGCGATTCATGTTCATGCCCTTCATTGCCTTCATCGTGCCAGCCCAGCGTAGTGCAAATCAATAGTAATGTGGTCGAAGAAGATTGGGATGGAGGAGAAGGTGGATGCTTGCAAAGCAAAGTCGCCGCGATTATTCTGGGGGGGGTTGAGGATCAGATGCGGCGGAGTTTGAAGTTTACCCTGTGACAGTTTGGTTTGACGCGAGCGAGATTGGCGGTCGCGGTTGCAGTTGCTGCTGCTGCCTCGTGGTGGATCTGCCGTCTGCGGGTGACACTTTCACTTTCAGGGCTCTCTCTGTCACTGTTTGGACGAACTTAAAATAGCTGCACCTGTGCGTGCTGCGATCAAACGTCGTCCTTCTCGAACTCCTCTCTAGTCTCTACTCTTCTCTGCAGATAAAAACTCCGGGTTGATATACTGCTGTGTATGCAGCGGTGGCCAGTGGCTTACGCATATCAAAGATACCCGTACCCTGCTTGGCAATGAAGCCGCGGTACTTCCGCCTCTGGTCGTCGTCATCTCTGGCAAAGTGCTCCGGTAAGTAACTCAGTATGTATCAGTACCGCGAGTGCCAAGCACGCAGTCGATGCACAGCCTCATTGAGTTGTGGCCAATTCTCCTATCATTTCGTGACGTTTGGCGGCCGTTTGGCAGCCTGCCGCGTTTAGGGGCCAACCACGGTATTTCAAGCAAGATGCGGACTGGTCAAGTCTTGGGCCAAGTCAGCGGGTGTGGATTAAACGCGTGGAGGGCAGTCAGATGACGAGAGCTTCGACGGTGAAGTGTCGCTAAGGTCGCTGTTTTGCTAACTGGGATCTAGGACTGGAGGATGAGATGTCTTTGAGTCGGGTATTTTAATATTGGTGGTTCATACATCGTCTTATGCTTTTGTATCGTTCTCTTTGACTAGATCATTTGTAGTCATTTCACCGATAAACTCAAGAAGAGGGGTTCGGCTCAAAATGGGCAGACGCCCAGCTGGTGCTCAAAAGCAAAGAACACGTTGGAACGGATTCATCGGCCAAGTTCTCGTTCTGCAATTAGTATTTAGATCTAAACATTAGTATCATCTAAGTTACCTCTCCCCTCTATTTCCACTTCCTCATGTCTCATATCTTATTACATTCTATCCTCTCCATTATATCATCAACGTCCCCTTCAACGGCAGATCCCTCGAACTCGTCCCAACCCAAAGCTCATACCCCCCACCTTGCAACACCCAACCCTGGCTCGCAACATCCCACGTACTCAGATCCCTCCTCATCAAGTCGAACTCGACCGTCACTGTCCCACCCACCGGCACTCCAACTTTGCTAAAGCCCCTCAACTGCTTCAACGGCCCCCCGGGGATGCGGACATATAGTTGTGCAACCTCGGAGCAAGTCATATTCCCGGTGTTTGTAATGGTGGCAGTGACTTGTGCGACCACGTCCCAGAGACTGGCGATTCCGCCCGGAATGATTGGGGAGGGAGGAGGAGTGGGAGCGGTGCAAACACCGTCGAGTTTCTTGATCACCAGATCTGAGTACGAGAATGTGGTGTATGTAAGTCCAAACCCGAATTCATATCTTGGCGTGATGTTTTTCTGATCGAAATACTTGTAGTCGATGAACACGCCTTCCGAAAAGGTGCTTTGCGGAAAAAGTGTGTAGTCTCCCTCGGGCAGGCTGGGTTTGCCGCCATTCGTATAAGCGCTCTCATTCTTGGCGACTGTGTAGGGTAATTTGCCAGAGAATGATTGTTGTCCGTACATGAGTTGAACGAGCGCTCGCCCTGAGTCTTGACCGGGCAGGTGAGCGAAGATGACAGCGGTAATGTTGGGGTGCTCGATCCATTGGTCGACGAGGCGGATTCCAGCGTTGTGGATAGTCACGATTGTATTGTTGCATTTCGATGCCACGTTTTTAACAAGGGCATCGGAGTAGTCGTCTAAATATTGTCAGTGAAGGATGAGAGAAAGAAAGAAAGAAAGAAAGAAAGAAAGAAAGAAAGAAAGAAAGGGAAGAGGCACTCACCATGCAGGCCACTCCGATCCACGAACTCACTAGCAAAAGCATTGATGAATACAAGGCAGGCATCAGTATTGGTATCAACCGCCGGATCCACATTCATGAAATCCCAGAACAAACTGGTATCATCCTGGTATGCTTGCTCTTTAATCGCATCGAACGGAGCCGAAATATACGCCGGAGAATTCGCACCACTTCCTCCTCCACTGATGATCGTTCCGTTGAATGCTATCTGAGTCGCTGGAGCGCCAGAGATGAAAGATAGGTAGTCCAGAACAGACTCGTAGCCATACACCCAAGTTCCACCTATAAGATCATTTAATCCTCCGACGTTCATCTCGAGAGGGCTGGGTGCGTCGTATCCGTAGACACTGAGGAGCTTCGGTTTCTTCAAGGGCAAGGCGTTGTTCACGTTCTTGACTAGCACGTGACCTTCGAGGGCTCCGTCAATGAGGAACTGTTTAGATGATGGATCCCGAGCGTAGACGGGTGGATGAGGCGTGTAGAATATAGAAGGCATTCCAATGCCTCTGGCCGGGAAGCCTACATCTTGGCCCATTTGATACCAGCTTGCCACCAGTCGAGTGGCCATATCTGTCACTCTGGACTCCGCAAGACTCCCGTTCTTGACTGCTTGCGTCAAGTTTCCTCCATCTACTCCCCAAAAGCTGGAGCTCGGCATCGCGACATCCAGGCCAGCTGCTGCTGAGGATAATCCGGTGTCTGACATAGGTTAGTACAGCCCTGGTTTCTGCATCAAATTACTTACGCTGTGCTCCCCAATCACTGACCACAAAGCCTTCAAAGCCCAGCTCGGTCTTCAGAATTCCGTTCAGCAACTTGCTGTTCTGACAGGAATAGGAATTGTTAACTCGGTTGTAGGAGCACATGACCGATCCAGCTCCAGCATGGACCGCATTCGCAAACGGCCACAAATACAACTCGTGCAGAGTCTTGTCGTCAATGTTAGCTGAAACGGCTTCGACATCACCAGATGGGTTTCGGTTCGTCTCTTGTTCGTTCGCGATGTAATGTTTGGTCGCGGCCGTCACGCCAGCTTCCTGAATACCTCGGACGGTTTCCCCAGCAAGAGTACCACACAGATATGCTGCCCCAACATGAGAATCTTCCTCCAAATCGAACAAGGAAACTCACGATCGTTGCTAAACCCCTCCCAATTCCTACCACCTTGCGCCACCCGCCCAAGCGGCCCAACAACCGGGCCTAACGCAACATGTACACCTTTCGTCTTGAACTCCCCTCCCATATGTAACGCTCTCTGGTACGCCAGATTCCGATTCCACGACGCGCCCACATGTATCCCGCTCGGCCAGCCATTCACGAAATCCGTGTTTCTTAAGCCATTCCCAGCATCTGATATGCACACGCCAGGCCAATTGAGCCGGGGAACAGTGCCTGTCTCGCCTGAACAGCCCGTCCGTGGCGTGTACCCTACCGTGATGTTCGCTTTCTCTTCGAGGGTCATCTGGGAGACGAGGGCAACTGCTTTCGCGTTCGCGGCTGCCCATGATGGAGTCCCTGTCATGGGAGCTGAGAGCTGTTAGAAAATGATTTATTTGAGTTGAAGACTCGTAGCCTTACGTGAGGGGTAGACAGGTGGAGATTGGCCATAGAAGTGGGTGTCAGAGGTGATCTCTGCTGCCGATGTGAGCGTCGTTGAGAGGAGTACAGCCCGCGCCAGCTGCCGAATTGAAAGCGAAACCATGACTGTCGTATTTCGCAATAAAGGCAGTTTTCCCGGGGAAGCTCAAGCTCTTATAAACATCAATTGTGCTTTTTTCGGGTTGGCCCGTTTAAGGTATTTGTGGCTGGCTGCACGATGCTAAGCGTTACTGCTATCCAATGATTCGGATACGATGGAGAGGGGGAGGAGATGCAGCGAAATATTGAAAATTGGGTTCTTTTTGCGATCGTGTTTGTGAGGCTAAGGAACTGGCATGTGCAGCGTTGGATTTGGGTGGACTTATAATAAGGTGTCGAAAGCAGGGCGAGGGGAGGTGAGGTAACGACAGGTGGGAGCTATCTAGGAGCTCAGAAGAGAGAATTAAACTGAGTTTCGTGGCCGAGATTCAGTGCTGCCGTCAAAAGAAAGTCTCGAGGGTCTCGAAAGCTGGGGGCGGGCAATATAAGAAGGAGAAGAAGAATAGGGAGAGGGAGCGAAATGGGGAGGAAATTGAGGAATACGTCGTAACCCCACTGGGTGAGCTGACAGGGGTTCAAAGTAACCATTTTCAAAGTAACCAGATGAAATTTTCGTTAGGCATTAACTTCCTGTCTATATAGCACAGTAAATAGGATATAGTAAAGCTGTATCTTATTCGCTATATTAACTATATCTTTAATAGTAAGTAACCTAAATACTATTTTCTAACTGTATTAAAACTATTTCTAAAGTGTTCCCAAGTGAGGGGCTCCTATCCGGGGATCCTTAGCGAACCCTGACTAACCCGCACCCTAACCCCCTCGCCGGCTCGGAACTGGCCCTAACCCCCTAACAAAGGCGTTACTATACTATATACAAAGTGTTATATAAGCGTTATAGAACTGGTTCTATCTTGAGGTTAAAAAGTCGATTTTCTTCAAGTCAAAAATCAGGCAGAAATAACCCGGTGGGTCCTCATTCGCACCCCTGTAACTCACCTGGTGGAGCATACAGGCAAACCAGGTGTGCTGCTTACTGTACCGTCCACACCGTCCACGCCATGTCATTGTGGCATTCCTGCAATGTCAGGCCGGAACCCAGGGGAGAGGACCATGGGGTAGGGATGGAACTTTTTTATATAATTATATTATATATAATGGGCTCACCGTCATTGTTTCTGCACAACTTAATACTTGATTTTATGATTTTTAATAATAAATAATAGCATCACAATGCATAAGCACTAAATTTCTACTTTTATTCCTCATGGTCACAGAACCATCACTCTTTCCCACTCCTCATACTCCGTACATCTCACTGCCTGTCTACCACATACTGGTAGCACTGTCATCTGATCACAAGTCTCATTCTATTTCGATTCATTTCGCAGCACGACAACGAGAGCTGGAACCCTAAGTGGGGTGCTACAATACCCATATTAAGAGCTAGGTGAGTCCTGGGCATCAAGATTGAATTGTCAAAGTATCTCACGGAAGATATCCGATGTCTCCAACCACCGCGCTATTGAACTCATAACTCCGAAGCCACCAAAACTCGCTCAGACCTTCCAACATAGAAATGAGTCACTCACTCCCCTATGACGTTGAAAGAATTCTCATCTTCCGCCATGGCCAAAATTGCGACGTTGAACAGGCTTTCCTCTTCTTGGGAGTTGCTACTTCTTCCTCGGATCCTGCTACCCTCGAGCTCACAGCGGTCGAATTCGACTCGGAACCTTTCAATTTTTCGTACAAATCTATCTGTTGAAGTGCGGCAGCATATTCTCTGGCAGCAGTTTGGTCTGGAGTCGGTTCCTCAGTCTCCCTCATGTCTCGCAGGACTCGTCGCAGAATCTTCCCAGCGGGATTCCTAGGAATCTGCTCAACGAAGCAGACCTCTTCAACATTCTTGTATCGAGCCAACCGAGTTGCCAGAAACAATTTGATCTGATCCGCATCTACGGAACTGCCCTTCTCAACAACTACGAACGCCATTGGACTTTCGCCGCATCCGTCAGGTGCAGGAATACCAATCACGCCCGCGTCTAAGATATTTGGGTGTTCCACCAAAGCAGCTTCAATTTGAACAGGACTGACTTGCCAACCGCGAACTTTGATCAAGTCTTTTGCACGATCGACGACGGGCCAGTTCTTGTCTCTGTTATAGCTAATATCACAAGCGTGTATCCAGTTGTCTAGTGTGAATGCTTCGTCAATTCCAGATTTGTTGTTGAGATATTCTCTCATCGCGAGATGGTTGTAGATGTGGACCTCTCTAAAGGCACTTTCCTTCGTTAAGACGTCTCCTTCTCGATCGGCCACTCTGGACCATCTATCAGTGGGTAATATTGGAAAGTGTTTGTTCTACAATACCTCGTCTTACTTCCAGGCAGTACTTGGACAATACTTCCCGTCGTGTCCTTCTGCTTCTCTTTCCAAAACGCTCCCGATCGATCCTCGGTCATTCCATCCCCAATTGTTATCCTTTCCTGGGGTAACAACTTTGAATACATCTGTTGCTGAATACGGAATGGGAGAGGGAATTCTCTAACAAGGACCTGTTGGAGTGATTGAGGCCTCGACGCCCGATATTTTGACAGGGTGAGCAAGATGGGCGGCACAGCTATAGTTCTAGTGATCTTGAATGTCTCAACTGCGTTCACGAAAGAAGTCTCTTCAAACCGTGGAAGGGTATATATTGTCATGTTGTTTCTGAGTGGCAAAGCATGTTGAACCGGCGCCGTGAACATATGAAATGGAGGGATAGCCACAAGATATGAGACCTGTTCACGTCAGTTATTATTTCCCAGGCAGTCTTTGCGACTCGCCCCCTCTTTTGCTAGCAACAGCTTCTCCATGATCGCAGCTTGTGAAGTCAAGTATGAGTGAGGAATCATAGCTGCTTTGGGTAGTCCCGTTGTCCCACTGGTACTGACATACGCTGCAGGAGTAGACGAGTCCTTTACTTCGATCCAGTCTTGGTCTCCGTGCTCCAATAGAGCATTCCACGAGCGGTGATTTGTCGGAATAGTTTCATTTCGAAAATTCAAAACGAAAATGTTCGAATCAGGTATGCCACATTCTCTGGCAGCTGTGATTGAGATATCAAGTGTCTCCAATTCCGTCAGGATAAATTTCGCTGCTGTGATTTTGACGTGGTGGGTTAGCTCGACTGCATTGCAGCCAGGGTTTGCTCCAGTGAAGCAACCTCCGGCCCCGATTATCCCCAGATAGACGGCAGTGTAGTTGATCTAGAACAGTGTCAGTGAAATTCAACTGAGAGATTGTTCTCGAACACTCGCGTCATTAAAGCTGATCATGCAAACGGTGTCGCCTCCCACTAGGCCATGATGCTTGAAGCCACAAGTGAGCTGCCGAACCAGAGTTCGAACTCCACGAGCAGAAAGTTTGCGAGTGGTGTCATTTGCATCGATATACACCTAACATCAGTTAGTTTGGTTTTCCAATTGTTTTTTAGGTTTTGTGAGAAACTCACTGGTTCATCTCGGCCCTCTCTCATACCACTGAATGTCCAAGTTACAGTATCCATTTTTGACAGGTGTACAAGTTTGTGTTTACGGATGTGTCAGGGAGCCAAGGTTGAGACTTAAGTAGTTTTCGAACAATTTTCGTCTAGAGATCCCATCCAAAAAAGCCCACGATCTAAATAGAGCTCCTAAGCTGAGTAGTCATACTTCTGTTTCTTACCCGGGGCACCACACCCGTCCAATTCTAGCACGTTGAGTGGCTTGCTCAATTTCAAAGGTGTCTCAAGAATGTCTTGCAAAGGAGCCCATAGTGCTGAGGCCATCCTTGGCAGGAAAGAAATTATTTGGAATTCGGTTATTTGGAATCCCCGACCCCTAATCGCGTGATAACGGTAGAGCACCAGTCGTGCTCACTCCATGCCAAGAGCGTAACATAATCAAGCTAAAATTCTCGAATTAGTGGAAACTCCGACTGCTCTTTGTTCAACTCTGCTGGCAACACTCCGTTATCGCCCAGTAGACGAGTAGCCTTTGCTGCCGTATTAGAGTGTTGCCAAATCGATAGCTCTATCCCGTCATCCTGTGTCACAGACTCACAGCCCGGCTGCACCAGAAAATTCCGTGTCAAATTATCCCATTGGAAACCTCAATTCTCACCTGGTTGCGACTCCCACTCCCGCTGAGCCCGAAAAAATGTGTTGTACAAGTAAGACCAACGTAGCGCTGGGCTTGCAAAGCCGGCCGACGAAAGCATGGCTCGATCGAAGTATCGGGAGAGTTTCAGCATGGAGTTAATCCGTGCGCGCCTCTGCCAGAACACAACCCCGGCGATCTGCATTTCAAATGTTGGAGGGTGATCGCGATATTAGCACAGATGCACCCGCGCGGTGCATCCTGTAACAATCCCGGTCCCGCTCGCTGCAAGTCAGGCCGGCCGGCGAGGCGGGCTGAAGTCGATCGACCTTGGCTTTTGTTATTATAGTATCCCCAGGCTTGCCTAGTCAGGCTTAAGAACAAGTCACAGTTGGTCTCGACCACAGTTGGGTTGTGACTGCATTTAAAATGCATGCTGGGAAGCATGTCTTGTCTCGCCAGAATGCCACGCGCTTTCAAGTTGAATTTCACGTCCACTTCGCCAAATAAAGTCGTCCTAACCCTACCCTCTTTCTATCCAAGTCTTCAAGTACCTCAAGAAAGACAAATCTGGCTCGTTCTCGGATCTACCAAATGCCGAAAGCACACCATTCTTCATCTACTGTAAAGAGTTTCCGCATTCATTCGGCAACCGCTTCGATTGGCTCTGCCGCGAGCTTTGCAACAGATATTCTTCGCGGGGAAGTCAAAATGGGAATCCGCGAGCGTAATATTCCCGCCTTCACGTTATCTATACTGCATGTTTGCTTCTTCTAGCAACCGGTGTTGATTCTTCCGCACCCTGTGTTAGTAGGCGACGGAACAATGTCAGTGATACGCAAGGCTTGGCTTCCTCTTGACCATGTTTCGAGACACTCAATGAAAGTTCCCCATCAAAGTAGGGGAGAGCAAATCCTTTGAGGCAGGGTGCGGAAGATCAGGTCGAATATGGAAAGCTATGTCTCAAATAGATATCAGAGGCGTGGTGTGCTGCCACACACCACGCTCTCTAGGATCCGAGAAGCAAGACTTCACAACAGACCTCAACCTCATGTACGCCTCGGACCATGAACCTCTTCCTTCAAAGAAACATGAAAAGTTCTTTCGCAATATCCGACATACATTATTTACTGTCTATCGAAGGCTATTTAGTGTCACATTTCTGCTGAATATGATTGTTGTTGTGGTTTTGATGGTTGGGAACATAACGATGTTGAACGATGTTGGTTCATAGCTGGCTTAGCGAGCATTGCGAGTGCATATGTTGATGGTAGCGCTTTTGGTGAGTCTGGATTATGATATTAACGGATTCTTTAAGAAAGTTGTTGGGTTCTGTTCTACCAATTCGAACTCGAAAAGTCCATGAATGATGAATCTAATTCTCGATCTCTGTAGGATCTGCTGGGGCATGCTAGGCTCGGCCCCTCTTCGCATATGTCAAGTCCTCTGAAAAATCTACGAGTACGGCGGAATCCACAGCGGCGCGTCCGTCAGCTCAGTTATGTGGTTCACGCTCTTCACTGCCCTCTTCACCCAAGACTTTGCACTTCCACCCTCGTCGATCCTAGCAACCACTTATATGCTCCTCCTCACCATCTTCAGTCTCGTCATCACCGCGTATCCGAAATTTCGCATCGTCTCACAGAACACTTTCGAAAACTTCCATCGTTTGGGGGTTTGGTTTTCACTTGGATTATTCGGGGCACAATCGCTGCTCTTCACTCATACGCAATATCCATCCTCGCTTGACAGAACCGTCATATATTCCTCGCCTTTTGGTTCCTCTTAATGCCTACCATCCATGCGATCCCTCCCCTTGTTCCGCCTCCACAAACTCCACGTTGTGGCCGGGAACACTCAAACCATGCGATCCACCTTCACCCCGCAACCCTATCACCGGGTTAAAAGAATTCCAGTCACGGGTGTCTTACCCTGGTTACCCATGGCTCTCCTCTTCAAAAAATTCATCATCGTTGCAACTTGCTCGAGAACCGGTCCCTGTCTGGGCGTAATCCAGAATGTTCCAGTTGTGGGCACTAAAATCTGTGTAATTTGGAGTACGCCGAGTTCGCTGGAGACTTATGGGTGGGAGATTTGTGAGGCTGTGAAGAAGGTCGATAAGTGAGGCGTGATTAAGAGGGGAGGGGAAGGCCGGATTTGACGAGGATTGTTTGGGAATTTATATGAGGGAGGAAGAAGAAGCGATTTTGTTATTTCCAATCCAAAGGTTACGAGGAAGGCTGTTTATTGGTTGGAGGGCAAAGGTGTTTCTGCTTTTGGGCCGACTTAGGATTCGTAAGGCAATACCCTCTTGAGGGTCGGAATCCAGACGTGTTCGTTGGAGCTCTTTCTCAGATGACTTTTCGCACGAACTAGAGAATGCATGAATAAATCTTCGCAACCCCTTCCCATGAGTTAGCTCGCTTGATTTCAGGGGGAGGATCATACAGCACGTGACAATCGTCTGAGACAATCTGTGACAGGGGCTTGGTTTCAAGGATCTTTGCCGCTACTTTCATCCGTACTTCAGCCGTTTCCCTCCCTCGTCACATTCTCTCCTTTCAGAAACTTTCACCCCAAGCTATACTACGTCCCATCTATAGCTCGTTCAATATTTCCTATCTAGCAAGCTTCGTTCACCATGGTATGTGGACCTCGGCTACAGCATGGTGGGCTGTGTTGACCGGTATTAACGTTGGGATCTTAGGCTCATAAACCACTTTCCCCAGAGGAGATACAGATATTCAAAGACCTGTTTGATACTTATGTGAGTGCAGGTCTTTCCAGTAGAGCGCGGAAGCTTGGCTAATTCGAGACAGGATGCAGATAAAGGAGGTTCGTCACGTCACCGACCCCTAAAGCCAGCTCTTCATCAGCAGCGCTGCCCCTCTCTCGCTCTGCTGTTATTGACAGTGGGCCAGGAAATATCACAGTGGAGGAGTTCGCACGGGTGATGAAAGAATCAGGTCAAAATCCCAGCGATGAGGAAGTGCAGAAAATTATCTCGGAGGTAGATTTGGACAGTGACGGAGCCATAAACTTCGATGGTCAGCATCCCCCAATTGTTGTTCATTTCCTTCTTTCCATGCCTAAGGTAACATGTATTGTAGAATTCATCGCCATGATGACAGGAGGCCGTTCGAGACACTCTGCCCCTGAACCGACTGCTCCAGCTCCAGCGCCAGTCCCCACCCAGGCTGCACCAGTGGCAGGCGACAGTGAAGCAGATTACGAAGCAGCCTGGAAAGAGTTCGATCCAAGTCTAAAGAGTTCCATTACTACTGCGCAGTTCCGGCAGCTGATGGCAGGCCTTGGGGAAAACGTAACCGATGCGGAGGTCGACGAGTTGATTGGGACGGTGGATGCGGAGGATAAGATTTGCTGTAAGTTTTCTTTTCTTTTCCGCTGTTACAGGGGATAGTCGACGGTGAAACGGTACTGACTGTTGGCTTTGAAGTTAGGGAGTTCGTTCAATTTGCCAAGAGTAAGGAGGTTGACGATATTGTTGATGGGTATGCGTGAAGATAACGGAGTGTGGAAGCCTGGATGCGGCGGCATGCCAAACTTATTACACCATTGTGTTAAGATTAAGAGTCAATCATCACCAATCACAGCATATTTCTCACACAACCGGATCTCGGAGGACTTCAGGACTCACTACAAAAGAAAATAGCCCCCACCTCACGAACCACAACAAAAAATTATTGTCATACCTATTGCCTATTCAAGTAGCGAACCCTGGAAGGCCTGGTAAAAAGAAAACGCTAGATCTCACGTTTGATAAACTCCTGACATCGTCATCCCCTTTTACAACACCTCACCATGTTCTGGCATTGCAGCAAATGATGTCAGTTCAGCCAGATAAGGTGAGTGACGAGGGCTTCGGAGCTCTTGATTTGGACCCCGATTAGTGCACCCTCTAAAGAACGTGCAACCGAAGAAGATCTAAGATCCTCGTATTGACGTAGAGCAAGAACAAGGCAGGGATGAGCGGCATGAGCCAATCTCATTATCATCCCCTCCTTCCTGCTGTCTTACAAAGACGCAAGGCGAACCTATAAACAATATCTGTCCATTTCCTGACTTTCCTTCCATTGCACCCCAAGCAGTTTCTCAGGGGCAAAGGAGACATGGCACAATGCGATTGTGTTACGCTTTTCTGCACTCACCGATAAAGAGAGCTGCTGCGAGCATCAACTATAAATAACGCTCGTCCATGCACTACACATCTTTCCATCACGACCCCGCTATGTCTCAATTATCTCCTCGCTCTTACTCTGCTCATTTATACAGCTAGCAGCAAAACTCAACTTGAGAATTTACCAATCAGAAATCGTCATGTGCAGCAAACGCAAAGTACTCCCCCGACAGTGCGGCCATGAATCGCAAACCAAGAACTCAGGCTGGTTTCTCTGCATTCTCGCTAACAATATTATAGAGAATCACTGCTCGGCTTGGGTCTTGATTGACGACGTCAGATGGGTTTACGATTTCTGTTCAAACTGTATCAGAGCCCAAATTGAGGTGGTGAAGCGGACTGGTGGAGTTGGAAGTATAAGTAAGAGGAAAAGGAAAGCGTGAGTGAGCTCTGTACTTTGACATCAAATGAAATGGAAGGTTTATAATTGAATGACATAAATTATATTTGGGTATGAGGGGTGATGGATGGCAGTTACATGTAAATTGAGTGAGAACTAGGTGAAGAGAAGATAAGAAAGCGAAGATAGGGGAACTTTTCGCTTACCGAGAATTGGATTGAAGCCGCGTCGCTTTCAAAGAAATAACGATGAATTGAGCACTAAATGGGCGGAGAAGTAACTTGAGTTGCCTCTCTGCCAATTGTAATATCACCTACACCTTTACTCGAGCTTATACAAACCTTTGTTTGTTCTTGACCAAGCCTCGTTGGCAAAAGAATCCCCGAGCCTCAATCAAAGCTGCGACAAACAAAGTCAACAATCCAACCTCGCGACGCAACACAAGACGACTCCCTCGAGCACCCACGAGCGACAACCCTTTCTTCCTCTACATTGGCAACACGGCACATAAATCTTGCAAGCCAATACCTCATTCAGACTCGATTCCGTCACAATGTGCAACAGCTACGAAATCCAATACACGCTCTGCGGCCATACCACCACCTCCGAAAGCCAAACAGATCAGTACTGGGAGTTCTGCCGAAACGCCATCGCCATGAACAAGAGATGCGACTTTGCGGTGTTTGCTGAGGGGTACAAGGACATGGGGGGACGGTGTCCGCAGTGTGTAAGGAAGTGGGTTAAAGAAGTTGACGAGAGGGAAGAGAAGGCGAGGGAGCAGTGGAAGGGACGGTTGAGGGTCACTGCTACAAGAGGGAAAGAAGGGGAGACTGAGAAGTTGCGCTGATGTAGAGGAGGAAGAGGTTGAGTTCGAGAGACTGTGTGGCAAGGGGTTCTTTGAAGCTGGAGTGGTGGAGCTCGATCTTTCGGCCGAAGATGATTTTAGGAATTTTGTGAGAGTGTACAAAGGGAGAACCGAGCCTGGCGAAGCACTCAAGCGAGAGCGACACAGACAAATTCTGAAAAGAACACCATGGTTGGCTGTTTTCGCTGAAGTCATAATGGATAACAACAAGATCTCCTCGATAGGTTCTCCGCCTCGGGTGGGATGGATCCGAAAGGATGCACACATGGCTAGCACCAATCATTGTTTCCTCTGGGGAAAGCCTTCAATGCCACTTCGACAGCGTCTCAAAATTGCAGTCCTGGAACACCAAAGGTATTTTTGGGGGTGGAAGAAGAATCAATGGACTCAACAGTTGCTTCTTTTCTCCAAGACGTCCCTATACCATTAAGTTGAAAAGTTCAAACCCCAAATTTTACCTGCAACTTCTCTAAACTTTCTCCTAGGACCCCTTTCCATTTTCCCTTCCTCCCCTCCCACTCTACCCCTTAAATGTCCTTCGTGTCCCCCACCGTATCTCCAGGCTGATAACACCCGCCACTCGCCGCAAAAAAATCGATCACTAAACCACTCCCTAGACAGAGGAATATTCCACCACATTCCCATGCCTCCCGCACCTATCTCCGTTAAATAAAAATTGCAGTTTTTACAATCTATGGGATGGGAAGGCGTCGTTTCTTTATCTTCGTTGGCTTTTGCCCCTTGCTTTGCCCGCTGAGTAAAAAAACAAAAAAAAAGAGCAGAAGGGAAGTGGAAAACTCTAGGACGGAAGGAGGAAATGAGACAGATGGGTGGTTGCGAGGACGAAGGAAATCAGTGAGCTAGGGGAAGTCGTTTGGAAGACTTGGTGGAAAACGAGTTCTACACTCCGTCTGAAAGAGATTCCTTCCTTCTTATAAATGTACTGAGAATGGGGTGAGGCGAAGCAACGACGAAGCCTTCGCTGATGTCGGCGGAAGAAGTACATCTAATAGGCTCGGAACCACTCGTGGAACGGCGTTGGAAGTTGTTGGCTAAACTCCATCGGCTGATTTGGAATAATCTCGCCCCGTTCCATTTAGTTGGAAATCATATGCCACTATTATGCTGGGGTAGAAATATCTCGGTAGCATCCCCACGAATAGGTTGTTTGTAGTCGATAAGGCCAGATCAGATGAATCGGACAGCAGACGGGAGAACAAGTGAACACAGGAAACTCCCACTTTGGTAGTGCCCGGTAACCGTTTGCGGATTCAGGATATACGGATTAGAATGAAGAAAGAGATTATTCCGCGAAGGAGGTTGGAGGAGGAATTGTCAAGTAGCTATTCGTGGTCTACACTCATAAGCTAGGACTTCTCCCACAACCACCCGATCGTAAGAGCTCTCCATTCATCACTGCATGATCATACAACAGGTAAACCATCCATCATCGTTACCCCATCCTTCATCGGCCACTCGCGGCAGCAGCAATATGCGTCAACATAGCAAGATCATTCAGATTCTTGTCCTGCTTGTCTTGGTGGTTCGGTTGCTCACTATCTTGAGAAATCATCATCGCCACTCCTGGGCCCTCCGCCATAACTCCAGTGCTAAGACCAGGATCAATATGATCCGCATGAGCCTGTCCATTCTCGCTTCCGACCGAATGAGGCTGCTGGAAGGTCGCTGATAGTTGCGGTACATAATCCAATTCTCCTTCTTTAATGTCTTTCCAGCTGCACTTCGCGTGTTTCTTTGTGCATGCTTGGCAAGCAGTGAGATGTTTCGTACAATCGAACTTCAGTCTTCGGCATCGATCGCAGGGAGGATAGATGGCCTCTCCTCTACTCAATTTCTCGATCTTGGAAGCCATTAGAATTCGGTATTGGCCTTCGGTACCATCTTCGGAGGGGGTCAGGGGATGAGACATGCGACGAGAATCTACTTCTTGACCGTTGAAAGTGTGAAAGCCGGCATCGGTGCTGATCCGACTAGCCTTCGGGCGCGGTTGTGATGTTGAGGGTCGGCGTTCATCGGATAGAAACTGTTCAAGGAGCTGCTGTTGGATCTTTGCCGGTTCACCGTTTGGTGGAATGGAAGATCTGGTGTTGACGGCAGAGAATGGTTGTGGTGAGAAATGTTGAGATGAGATCTCATCAGTGACTGGCAGGTCTGCAGCCTTTCGTGATAAGACAGCGGCTTTGCGTCCTTTGAGGTGGTAGTTGAGCTGTCTTGCTTTGCTGGCTACGGCATCGGCTTTCTTGATGAGCATTGTCAACCGATTCTCAAGGATATTCAGTGTTCCCAGCTCAGCGGTCTCGTCTTCAGGGATCGGCTGTGTTGGTATCATCCGCTCGGGTGCGCCAGACTGGATTAATCTGTAATCATCCTCTGTGATCTCGACTTGTCCTCCTTTAATCCAGAATCGGCAGGCCCTTGCCCCAGGATTCGACTCGCTGAGGACAAACTCGGCCGGGTTGGTGCGAGAAAATGTGACGATGTCAAGCCAAGAGACTGGTGATTGATCTAGGCCAAACGACGGCGAGGTGATCTTGATAGGACCATCGAACAACTTCTCGAAGGACTTCAGTAGTAGCGGACCAACGAGCTTGGCACCAAGATTGGCTGCAAGGCTTTCGTGACGTTGGAGAACACCTACAGAAGTCAGAAAATATCAAAAAAACATGTTCCCCCAAAAGCAAAAATATCGAATAGTCCAACAGAAGTATTTAATGCTTCAAACCTAGCGGAGCTTCCCCAAGTTCCCAAATCCCGTGACCAGTCTCTTCATTCACGTACCTTCATAATCATCAATCATCCCCAGCACATTCGCAAACGTCTCCCCATCCCCCTCAATCAACCTCAACCTCTCCGCCTTCGCACGGACCAGATAATTGATCTGCGTCACATTCCCGACGCCGGTTTTGGGCACCCCAGCAGCGGATGCAGCAGCAAGTCTTCCTTCCTCTCCACCGGCACTAGGAACAGGGCTGCGTTTTCGCTTTAGGCCAGCTTGGTGTTCGCTATTCGGGGATTCCATTTTGGATGCCGCTGATTTACGTAAACCGGTGGAGGCGGCGATGTGTTCCTGCTGATGGTCAGTGAAGCTTCAGGCGGGAGCGGGGCGGAGCGTGCTTGCTTTGCTTCACCGGACACGTGAATTCCCTCCTCGCGCAGGCCTCGGTGTAATCCGAAGTCAATCCACGAGTAGGATACGGAAAGATATTATTGCAATCGTCGACTCCTTCTCGTCTCCCCTCGCGCGCTGTTCCGTCGTCGTGGGGTGGGTGATACGTGAAGAGAGGAGAGGAAGGAAGGAGAGCGGATGCCCATCTTCCGCGGCGGCTTCCTCGGTTGTTTTGCGGCGCTGTGACACGTGATATAGAAACTTCCGCCGCTCACTAGGCTCGATTGGGTCAGAGCTCCATACCCTCCATAATTCTTGAGCCTCAACTCCACCCCACCGCGCGGACATCAAAAGCAAGGAGCATTCGAGATCCATGCACCTCAATGTCGGAACGAGGTCAACATCGAGGAGGACGGGGTGGCGGTAGAAGTTTGTGTTCCCCTTTTCATCGTCTCATCCTTTTCCTTTCCTTCTACTACTCATCCCTCCACCACTGGAAGCGGCAACCAAAAAGCTAACAATTCAAAGGTGAACACCGCGGAGGACGAGGCGGCTCTCGAGGCGGACACGAAGGCCGTGGCGGTGGACACACCGGCGATCGCGAGCGGCCAAAGAAAGAAAACATCCTCGACCTGGGAAAGTACATGGACAAGAAGATCTGCGTGAAGTTTACTGGTGGGCGGGAAGGTATGTCTTCCCTTCCCCTCATCACGCCACAAGCTTTGGAATTGGTAGAAGGATTGAAGCTGATGTTTATACTCTGAACAGTTACGGGAACACTGAAAGGCTACGATGCGCTCATGAACTTGGTGCTTGATGATGTGGATGAGGTTGTGCGCGACGATGAAGGCAACACTTCGACTCGACCCCTTGGTCTTGTGGTGGCGAGAGGAACGCTACTGGTTCTTGTAAGTCCTGTAGATGGCAGCGAGGAGATAGCGAATCCATTTGTGCAGGCGGAGGAATGATGGTTCAATCGAGTAGAGGACGTCACGAAGAGGTTACGGAATGGATGGGCTGCAGCGAAGTCTGCTTTGCATGGTGGACGGTGGGAACAAAATGGCGATTGCAGATGCAACCGATAGCGAAATGGGAGGAAACATCAAGTGCTTTAGCATAGATTTGCAATGGAGCGAGGTTCGCAATGAATGAAATGTAGAGATTTGCATCTCGATGCATGACGCCCTGCAGTCTTTTTTGGATTCTGTGAAATGATTCTTGCCATGACTATGAAGCACTACTTACTAACTTGGACTGATGAATTTGCAAATGTTTTTGATTGTAATTGCTTGCTTGCTTGCTTACTTCTCTCTGCATACGTTCTTCGTGAGCAGCACTGAATATTCCTCCCCGCTGCTGCATTCATTCCACCTGGCAGCTCTTCAGCTCGTCAGTGCAGGCAAATATCTTTGCTTTCTGATGATTCATATACCGACAATACCTCATTAATATCCAAGGCCATCGCCCTCCTCCTTTAATACCTCCCCCCTTTGACGACAGTCGCCGGCTTGGACAACTCAGCGAATGCCAGCTGGATCTGCTTCTTCAACTCCTGATACGTGACAATGATACAATCCTGCTCATCTCGACTGATAAGTCTGATCTCCTCCTTTGAGCCGGCATCCAATTTGTTCAGATGGGTCAGAATATATCCCAGGTCGACCTGTGGTCGCAGGGTGACAGGGTCGCGTGCGTGAAACAGAAAGTCTCGGAACAGCTTCAAGATGTAGCGTTCACCAACCTCGCTCCACTTTTCTTGTCCGTCGTACTCAGGTCGCTCATTGATCAAGCCAAGCTTAGTCACGAGGCGGAACAAACGACCGTTCTCAAGTTCTCCAGCCAGGACGGTATTGAGAGCATCATTGGCATGGAGAGACGCATCGTAGGATGATACGAGGTGACTCGAAATGCTGGCCAGAAAGTCATTGATATTCTTCGTAGTTGGTACGTGAGCTGGAGTCAGGAGCCAAACGATTGCGCTGCGGAAGTCAGGTGTGTATGCACGCAAAAGCTGCTCAATGGAGACCTTTGCGTTGATGCTGATATGCTGATTATTAGCGGCAATCGAGAGCATGAGTCTTCCAAAGTGGAGGAAATCTTCTTGTTGCAGCTCATGGATTGGACGATTGGCCTCGAACTGAACGACATCAAGCACAGCGCACCCACTGAGACGAACACGGTTCTTTTCGGTTAGGATAACCTTGCTTGCTTCAAGACAACGAACCGCCAAATTGTTGCCATGGACCGCCTTGATAGCCGAAGCGATTTGGACAATGTAAGACCACAAAACCTGTTCGTTGGCAGGTGCACGATGGGCGTAGCGATTGGTTGGCGAGAAATGGTGTTCAGCGAGGGTCTTAGACATGGGGTGGTAGTTGTAGACGAAGATGAGTGAGCTATCGCCGAAAGCCTGAGTAGTGAAGGAATTGATAACAGACACGACGCCGCCATTGTAAATATGCTTCCACTCCTTGATACGTCCTATCGCTCCCGCGTTGCTCAGACGAAATCCTGCAGGTCGTTAGCTTTGACACCCAGGGTTTTCCAGGACAAGTACCTTCGAGTCGGCGCAGAACATAGTATTTACCATCCTCCTTCTGAGCCTTGTAGACCCAACTTGGGAAACCAAAGACAGCAGCACTCTTGTTGTTATTAGTGTCCAATGGGACTAAGCTGTGATATTTCTCCTTTTCAAGACGAGGGAGTCCAGAGTCTGCGCTCGTTAGATACAGAGAGTTGTTGTATTCACGGAGACTTACTTGGCATTACTTGGCGGGTGGCCTCGGACTTTCTCTGGAGGTCTTCTCGAAGGCTATTGGGAATGAAGAAATCGTGCACAGTTCTTTGGTACGGGGTCAGATCCTCTCTGTGAGGTCCGATGGGGGCGTAAAGGTGGTATTGGAGCTTGACGCGTTAGCAAGGGGAAAATAAACACCGGGAGACCTCACTGGCTGAGCAGGCGCGGCGAACGATGGTTGGGTTTGGTAGTAAGCGGCTCCGTTGCTTGGCATGGCGCTGTTATCTGCTTGAAGGTACGGGTTATACGGTGCTGGAGGCATTGCGTCAGCGACCGAAGACATGGAGAATGGATCGTAGGGCATCTGCGCGTCTGGAGCAGTGCCGTTGGCGGGAGGCTGGGAGCAGGATCAGCGCGATCTGGACACAGAAAAGGGGGTGGGACTCACGTTTGTAGATATATCATAAGTCTGCTGCGGTGTGAACTCCTTAATCTGCGCAGGATTGAAAGTGGCCGGTTCGGTCTCTGCTTGCGGGATTGGTGTCACGGTGCCTTCGCTTGTCAGCCTCTCCCACGAGGCAGATCGCGGAACTTGCTTACCACTAGCCAAGCCGCGAGGAGTGAAAGGAGCCGCATTTACAGCTTGGGATGATATTGCAGAACTCTTGCTAGGGACAGAGAGAGTGGCTGGTGTGAATGCAGGGGAGTCTACACTTAGAGTCTTCTTCGCCGACCTGTGGGATGGATTGTTAGCAAGAAGTCCTATCTGTGGCGGCGGACGCTTCGGCGATCGTTTCGTGATGAAGTCTCTCCAACCCGGACTCGAGCGATCCATTGGACTATCAGGAGAGGTTGCGCGGTCTTCCTCCAGTTGTTGAACAATTGTTTCGGTCACCCCCATCGCGGGAGGGACTGGGTTGGGTGGGGAAGGTGTCTTCTCTTGGGGACTTTGGTGGAAGGGATCGGGGCCGTCTGACCTTAGACACGGTTCGTCCATGCCGTCGTGGATGGGTCGAGGGGTGTAGTGGGAAGATTTGACAGGTCTGGGCCTCTGGGAAAGGGCGTCCTCTTTTTAAATGGGACCATAGCAGTTGCAGTTTGATTCGGGGAGGAGCGATGGCGGGGCGGTCCCAGGAGTAAGGAAGGCGTTGTTAACCTTGTTTACGTACTCATGCAGGCGAGTCATCGGATTTTCACTGCCCTGGGACCTAGGATCTCCAAACAAGCATCATTCTCTCGAGGTACCCACGAAGCTTCCAGATGCTTCGTGATGCCTGCTGACGCACGGGACAGTTACTGCAAGTTTTCGAAGCCTCGGCATACCCTTCAATGCATTACCAGCAATAGACAGTGCATCGATTCTGAACCCATATATCCACGATAGATGGACAATCAAGAACAATCCAATGACGCCGCTTTGGCTAAGAGGGGCGGCAGGACAAGTAGGGGGCATGCCCAAGCCATGTTAAGTCTGGCGCGTGCCGGGAGATGGAGAGAGTTGTGCCAGAGCAAATCATGGTGTGAATCCAAGGGAGGCAGTGCGGGAGGTCTTGCGAGGGCTTGCTGGAAGGGTATGTGTGAGGCTGGAGTTGAAAACTCCGCATGAAGTCTTAGGCATGGTTTGAAGGAGGATTTTCCAGAAAAATGAGCTAAACATCGAGGGAGACGACTAGCGCGTGCTTGCTGGCTTGCAGCATAATAGTTACGACTCTCTTTGTCAAGTGGCAAACATGGGAGAGATCAATTTTCGAAGCGTTGTGTAGGAGTTACGTCAGACTGAAGTGTAGCTGCAGCCTGGGGGCGTCTAATTCTTGCGCGGGTGAAGCATTCAAGGGGACCCGAGCGGGATCTGCAATGCCAGAGAATGAAGTTGATGGAGAGAAGATTGCGGAGAACGCAGTGGAACTGGAGCTGGAGTCCACTTCCCGGGATGTGAAAAGAGAAGCTGCAGTATAGCTGCTGCACAGTATGGAGTTTTCGTTTCGGGGACGATACTGGCCGGGAAGCAGCCGCGGTGTAGAGGCGTCGAATGGCGGGGAGAAGTTCCAGATGCACCCACTTATTGGAAGGGTTTGCTGACATAATAAGAGCCATGACCTCTGGTGTCCTCTATCGTCAAGAGTTTTGACTTGAGCTGACGGAGGTTGAATCAGCTGATTTGCTTCACTCCTGGAAGTTCCTGTGCTGCATGGCGCACGAGCGAAGAAGCAGCAGGTGGTGCAGCAGTGCCGACGAAGATGAGAGCTCGTAAACTAAGTCTGGTAGTTTTGCAGTATCGGAATGATATGGGAGCAACAATGAGCAGTACAACAGGAGCCAGTCATTCGGTATTTGAGGATGATTTGTTAGCGAGGTTGGCGGTGTTGTGCAAGATGTGTATGCTGGGAATAGTCAGCTTGGGCCTCTCTGCAAGGAAGTAGATGAGAGGTCACGCACTGGTAATGCCCAAGTGGGAAGAGGTCTTGCTTGACAGAGAGGACGAGAGACATTTAATGTTTGAGGCATTCCGCCTGGTCTAGTGTGCCATTACCAGGTCTGCACATGAGGGATAGTCTGAGAGTGCTGCTTATGCCGCTGCCTATGAAGCAGCCATTGAACGATCATCCCGAGATAGAAGAGCGTTTGATAGCCAAGCTGCGAGTGAAACTTGCTCAATGGCTCCTCGGAGAGGTGCTAAGAGAATGGCTGAAGTTGTATAGAGAAGAGGTGGTGCACGAAAGTAGGGGGTGAGGTGCTGAGCACCTGGGTCCAGATAAACGTCATCCCAGGTCTTTGCCAGTGAAGAATAAACACCCAGCGAAGTGATGCTCCTCCACGCAGATCAGAATCTCTCCCCCTTGTCCAAGCCTGAAGATTTTCGTGGGGCAATTGAAGGGCGTCGTATGTGTACCGAAGCACTGTTATTTTGCGCAAATACTCCAGATCCTTGTGATACCGCTCCTGCACAGACGGCCGAAGTTTTTGGTTGTCTGCAAAGTCCTTATTTGCCCTTCGGGAGTCAAGAAGAGCCGAGCAAGCCAGTCCGGTCGATCCTGAGTTGGAGGTCTAAGTCCAGCAGGAAAGAAAAGAAAACACTTACATATCAGATGGCAATGAAAGGGTTTTATTTGGATCATGGTTGAAAGCGCAACCTTGATCCTCATACCGACAATGGCCATATATCAACACATTCCTGCAAAGGGTATCCTTTGCATTTTCTAGGTCGCGTTCCATCAGCCCCCGATGTCTTGTCTTTCCCTAGATCCGCGATCGGCAGAGCCCACGTACCTCGTCCCTTTGGTCTTGGGGAACTTGCAACCTTTCGCTGGTCAGGCTGATTGAATCGGGTGGAGGCCATCTTGTATTGTGTTCTTCGCCCGACTTCCGCTTTATCTGCCACAACCCCTAGGACACGTTACGAAGCCTGTGCTCCCGAGTCAGCAGTGTCCAGCAATTGCCTTCGACCAACAAAGAAGTATCTTGCGATGCAGATCGTTAGGTGGAGGACGGGGACTCGACCGGTTTAGAGGCAGGCTGAGGGAATCGAGGCAAGGCTCTGGTAGGAGCTGACATACTTGATTCTGGCGAACATTTCCCAGGTTGCGGTTCGAGTTTGGAGGGGCTTGACCCATCGAGTAGTAGAAGAAAGGGGTTCTGCTATGTCGGTGAAGGGGGGGAGGCAGTCACAGATGCATTGTGACAATTCCTGGACGCGATCGGTGGACGTGTTTAGCAGAGAGGATCACTCAATTCATTGCAGTTCAAGGATTACGCGGGGCCGTCCTCGCATACTTGGCATCAGCCTCAGAAGGCTGATGCTGACCCTAGTCGACTCTGGCAATAGCGCGCGGAGTTGCAGGATAATCCGGCGCCGACGGGGGCTAAGGATTAATCCCTGCAAGGACGATATCTGTAACTTTCGTACAATGACCGCTTTGCCTGCTCCTGCATTTGACATCTGGACTGACTGACATCCTAATTTTTAACATTCCCTCCAACCGTATTAATAACCCTCATACACTCGTTTCTTTGTGAAGGCCCCCGCCTCGCGGCCTGGCATGTCTGTCTGAGACCACACACTGTCTCACCACCACCCCTCTTCCCCAACAATGGCAACGCCGGACATCGACATCAGCCAGCTGTCGGAATCGCAGCAGCTTGCCCTGCAGCAGTACACCTCGGTCACCGACCAGGACGTCAAAGCAGCTATACCACTGCTGCAGCGCTCGCAATGGAATGTTGAGGTGAGGTTTTGCAGCTTCTCTGCGGTCGCGTGCATGTGCTGATGTTGGAACAGATAGCAATCGCCAAATTCTTTGATGGGGAAGGCCCTGACCTAGTGGCAGAAGCTCTCGCAGCACAGAGTGTGCCTCCGCCTCGAGCTGCAAGACAAGAGAACCTCCAACACAGTCTGCTGCATGGCCATACTTCCCGGCCGAGGCAATCCGACTCCGCGCCTCGAATTGTCCCACAAGCCGATGACGAAGTAGTCCGAAGGCCACCCTTCCTCCTCGCCCTCCTCTTTGCCCCATTCAACATGCTCTACAAACTGTTCTCTACATCCTTCGGGCTATTCTCCTTCCTATTCCCGTTTCTGCCACGAGCATTACGTCCAGATACCACGGCTGGCACGGCAAGAAGAGCCAACACGGCTGGAAGGAGGTCCCTGAAACCCAGAGACGCGTCGGCGCGGTTAAAGCGCGAATTTGAGGAGGAATACGGAAGCAACACTCTGCCGTTCTTCGAAGGAGGATACGCACAAGCACTCGACCTCGCAAAGAAAGACCTCAAGTTCCTCCTTATCATCCTCCTCTCCCCCGAACACGACGACGCCTCCTCCTTTATCCGAGATACCCTTCTCTCCGCCGAAGTCCAGACGTTCATCAGCGACCCATCGACCAACATAATTCTTTGGACTGGCGATGTTCGAGATTCCGAAGCCTACCAAGTTTCTTCCGCCTTGCACTGTAACAAGTTCCCATTCACAGCAGTTGTGGCAAATGATCCCGCTGTAAGCAGCACCAATATGTCCGTCATTGCGAGAGTTACTGGGCCGATGGATGCAAGCACATATCTCGCCAAGATCCGAAATACAATCTCAACGCATGGGGAGCAATTGGCCAGAGTACGAGCATCGAGAAATGAGCAGAACTTCGAGAGAACCTTGAGGCAGGAGCAAGATTCAGCCTATGAACGATCACTTGCACAGGACAGAGAACGAGCCAGGGTAAAGAAGGAAGCAGAAGCGGCTGCCGCAGAGGAGGAGAGGAGGGAAAAAGCAGAAGCTGAGGCTGCGGAGACATTGGCAAAGGTGAAGCTGCAGTGGCGGAAGTGGCGAGCTTCACGAATCGAACCAGAGCCAAGTGCAGACACGAAGGACGTGGTCCGGATAGCAATAAAGATGCCAGAACATCTAGAGGCCGCGAGGGTTACACGACGATTTAAGGGGCAAGACGACATCGAGAAGCTCTACGCTTTCGTGGAGTGCTACGAGTTCCTCAGCGACGAGTCTGTGAGCACGGAGGTCAGCAAGCCAGAAGGCTACAAGCATGAGTTTGATTTCCGGCTAGTGCAGACACTCCCTAGGGTCGTGTACGAGGTCGCTGAAGGTGGGACGATTGGGGAACGAGTCGGGAGGAGTGGAAATCTTATTGTTGAGCAGATCAAGCCCGACGAAGATGAGGAGTGAGATTTTAATTTGATTTGCAGCATAGAATCTGCGTACTGTAATCTGTGTTCTATTAGAATCATTCAAGACTCAGGCAACAACCACCCGGTTCTTCCAATTTCTTACATCTTTCTTTTGTACTTTCTGGTTTGTTGCTTCTGCCTTCAACTTCCCTCCGATGCAGCCATTTCTGTCTCCTACACACCTTTGCAGAATTCGCTGCGAGATCATGGCTTCGTGCAAAGTCCGTGGGTTCAGAAATAACCCTCCTTCGTCCTTCTTTTATATAGTAACGCCTCGAAACAGAAGTCAAGATGGCAATATACATTTAACTTCCGCACTAATTCGGCCCAAAAACACCTCCTCTAGTTCTAGTAGCTCGGACCCAGAGAGTTCAAACTCCGTAGGGTCAGCTCCAAAGTGTTATTGTACGGGAATGTTTCTACTTCGCAGCCCGTTGTCTCACCTGAGCATCGATCCGACATTCATCCACTAACGTCCACAAGCAATCATAATGCTATAGTGCATCTTGGGCTTCTCCTCTGGCTGCATATTTTCGCTCCTCCCTCAGGTGACTAATATCGGCACTGGCTGGAGAACCTTCTACCTTCTTTGGACCATCCCCTCCGCTATCTCCATCGCCTTTGCTTTTTTCTTGATCCTAGAAACTTACTTCATCCCCTAGCCGTCGCCTCCGACGGCTAGATTCTCGCGCAAAGGCTAAAGCGCAAACGAAAAGTTCAAATCTATCAAGACTAGGAAGAAGTACCTGGAGGGAAGCCACTTCCCGAAATCCCACATCGATATTCCCGGATCAGAGATTTGCAGTTCCGGGGAACTACAAGAGAAGGGTAGATAGCGATATAGGCTTGCTATCCCCAGATCCTCGGATGTCTTATTAATTCGTTAATCTTCTGGGTTGTACTCCCCAATACCGTTGTCTTCGGTAGTATGCTTTTATTTGAAGAGATATACGCCCTTATATTAAGTAATTCACCCTACTTCGTTAACGTCTATTATATAGCACTCGTTAACCTCGCCGGCGCTATTGGGTCTCTTATTACTTGGCTTGTATTAAGGAAAATAATAGTGTAGTTGTCTCGCTATCTCGCAATGAGTAACGCAGGTATGCGCGACGCAGAGTACTACCTCCTTGCATTTATCTTTCTGGCCATCAGGGGTATAATAAGCGCGGTAATCTATAGCGTTGCCGCCCAGTACAAGTAATACTTTATATTCATCTATATCTCTTTTAGCCTCAATATCTTTACGTTTACTAGTTTGGGGACTATAAATACGCTTTGGGTTAATAATTGCGGTTGTGGGTTTGTACTTCTTCCGATTGCGTTTTGGGGGAAGAGGTTAAGGCAGTATATTAATGAAAGCTGGGGAACGAGTGAAATATGGACTTTGCGGCCGCAGTAACAAGTAGCGACTAGGGTACGACCTTAAGCAGTAAAGGGTCAAAATATTAAAAACACGAAAACATAAAAACTATTAAAGTATAAAATTGCAAAAAAAAGTAATTCTAAATATATTTTTTATTTAAAAATTCTTAGTTTTATTTGCTTAATCCACTACGAACAGGAATCAAGCAATATAACTAATACTTGATTCTTGGCAAAAAAAAAAGGGGGGGGGGGGGCAATATCAAGCCATGTCTAGGTCTATCACACGATCGAACTTTCCACGTTACCCCATAAAGAACCCCGCTATCTGATCAAAAGCCCATCCCGACTACCGTACTCACAATTCCACCTCAACCTCACCTTCCCTGAGCTCTTCGAAGACAACCCAATATGACCCAGCTCCTGCTCCGTCCCCTGCTTCACATAATACTTGATCGGCGGTCTATTCTTCAACACTTCTGTGAGTTCATTTTCCGAATACGCACAGATGTTCGGCCCCAGCTCTTCGCGCATTGCTTCAGAGATATCTGCAACAGCTCTCCAGAGGCCTAAGCGTCGGCCTTTTTTGCAGAGCTCGCTGTTGGTATCGCAATCTGGCCAGAGGATCCAGAGGCCGAGGAGCCAGCAGGAATTAATGATTGCGGCTACGAAGAGCCATTCGTATGAGAAGCCCCACTATATTGCTGTCAGTCTCAAGTATGAAATTATTAGACAGGGGAAGTTTGGGTACCTGATATACGCCACTCTAGGTCTCGCAGCGGAAGCTATCAGCAATTGTAGGTTAGAATCCCCATCCCCGCCAATAATCGTACTGACTCGTCGTGGGATCGTTCTGAAAATGAGCCCACCAACTTGAATTGAAGTCACGATCTTGCCAGTAATGAACAGCCATCGTTTCAGATTCGACATATATGTCTCCGACTGCGCGAATTCAGCGACTTCAATGGGAATAAATTCAACCCGATCGGGAGAGCTGAGTTGATGGTGATCAGCGCCGACTTCCCAAGGTTCCCAGGCCGAACGATCTCTTTTTTAGTCAACAAGGGAGGCACATTTCAGATCATACTCGGCAGTAGAACCATCAAGAAGGAGAAATTGCTTTGCAGGCCACAAGACCCTGAAATGGAAGGTGTTTTCCCCGCAGTACAAACAGACATAAAGAAAGGTAGGAACTATCTAGAAATCTTTATTTTAGATGGCCGCTAATTTTATTTGTCAAGCGGAACGGGATGCAATAGTACAGAATAAAGAGAAGCAGCAAAAAGAAGGTGCGGAGAGGGACAAGATGCGCGAGGAGGCGAGGAAAGCCAAGAAGAGGGAGATGAAGGAGCTGAAGGAATCCAAATCGTCGTCATCCTCGGCAGCCAGGCTTGCCCAAGAATCTCTACCTTGTCGGATGAGAGAAAACTCTACTTCGCCATCGCTATCGCCGTCGAGAAATGCCAAACTACCAGTAATCAGAGGCCCCAAGCCGCCGTGGAGGAAAATCAGAGCACCTGCGGAAGAGAGGTCATCCTCTTCATCGTTATCGGGCGGAGGTGCTGCAATCTATGATTGAGCAGATTGCTTGTACTATTGTACTATAGAGGACCTTTGTGTACGCTGGTCTGGGGTTTGACGCTGGCGTTAAAGAGCGAAAACTTATTGCGAAAGGATTATAGACAAAAGATATGAGATCCAGGTCTTTTCAGGTGTGTGTTCATACGTGTACATTGCTTGGGGGTTCTCCGGCGTTTATAGGACAGAAGGGCTTGCATGCTGTATGTATGCGGATACTGATTGCTTGATACCCGGCTAGGATGCTAACAGGGCTCCGGATTGTTATCGGGGACGATCGGTATGGAAGGTTTAGCTATCTATAGAGCAAGTAATGTCACGATATGAAAAGTTGAGGCTTCAAAACGACACCATTAGCTCTTTTTGCCGAAAACCTTAATTTCGATGTGCAACTACACTAACATTTTAAAACTGCTGTAATTTGCAATTTCTGATTAGTAAATTAGGTAACGAGCGACGACCGAGCTTGCTCCTGATGAGAAGGGGAGGCAAAACGGTCCTAAGACATGGCGTTCCGGCTAGCTCAAGGCTCGTTAAAGTTATGTTCATACACAGGCTATCCTTGGAAAGGCTCCCTTCGGCTCAGTGTGAAGCAACGATTGAAAACCCTCAGCACTTGAACGCTTACGCAAACACTTTTCTGAATACTAATATATCTATACAGTCATACTTGAGTGATTACTGGAGGTGGACTACGTTGTTCACTAGTCAACTCCATATCTTAGATTAACTTGCAGATTGTTCATCTGATAGAGCGTACTAGTATATCCTCAGACACCGAGGTTTACGACAAGGGAGAACCAGAGATATCGGATACGACGAATAACAAAAGAATTTCATTAATTCTCCTTTACACATGCATCGACAACTGCAAAGTACAGAGACACAACCACCACGTAACCAAGCTGAATTACAGCCCTATTTTCGGCCTTCACAAAGACTGCGGTTGAAGTGAAAGGAAAAAGATCGAAGCAAAGCCTCTACTATGCAGCAACAGAGCGTTATCACGCGCCAATCCTTACAGGAGAAATTCTGTTCCTATTCAGAAAGATGAGCAGAGCTGCTTTACCGGCAGTTTTTGTTGAGTTATAGCGAGTGAGAGTGTGTCGAAGGTGAGAGCGATGGCGACCTGTTTTGGCTCCCTCGGCTATAGCTGCCGCCAGCTAAAATTAGAAAAGGTAAGTCAAGGATTCTCAGAGACGAATTCTGGATCCTCGTCGGCCACCTCATCTCTCAACCTTACTAAACATCACAAAATTCAATCTCATTATATATAAACACATGGCGTTAATTTATTAACTACCCCTTTAATTTCTCTCTATTATAAGAAGTTATACTTAAATACGCACAACACTACTCTGTACTAACTATCAAACAATGCTATATTGTTTCAAATAAACACTATCTAAACACATGTTGTAATCCATTATTATAGATGAAGGGCTTAAAAGTCACGGCACGACAGGAAAATTCTACTCTCGTGACTTGACCTAAATTAGAAGTACGCTAGCCTCGAATTAATTGAGGATGCAAAAACGACATTTACTAATATATAAAGACGTTTTTAGACTTGGAAAAATGTTTAGTTTTAATTTGGATTCGAATAGTATCTTTGAAGATCATAATTAGATTAATACTTATATTAGGGGTTTGGGAGAGTCTATCACTGAGGAGATTAGAGATATTCGAGTGAGTGGGTACTCAAAGCATCGATACGGTGCACATCACAAGGCGATAATCACTCTGAATATATAGCTTGCTCTTAGCGCGAGTGTATCTGTTTATTTAGTCTACTCTCCCCCAATGCCCTATAAACAAGCCGAGAGCCCGCCTAAGCATGTGATATAAGACGAGCCTTCCCAAGATACCAACAAACACTATACCTAAGAATACTATAGGATAACCTACACCCTTTATTTATACTTCAGGCCCGAGCACTCTCAGTTATAGTACTAAACTGAGAGTGCTTAGGCATAAAGTGTAAATGTTTCGTATAATAAGATTTAGGAGATGACGCGAGACAATACTATATTGCGAGAAGAATTTGCCTTGAGAGACTAAAGAATATACTTTTAAGGAGAGGGGTTCCTGTTTAGGCTCCCTGGGGACCGACTTGGTCCCCCTAAGTATACTCGTGTAGATTTTTAAAACTAGCGGAAGTTATAGCCGAGGAGCCGAAATGGGTCGCCTTCAACGTTGGTCTATCCACCATCGCTCTCACCTTTGACTCACCCTTGCTCACGTTGACTAATCCAAAATTGCTGGTAAAGTAGCTCTGCTCACCTTTCCGAACAGAAACAGATTTTCTTCATGTCAGGATTAGCGTGTGATAATCATCTGTTATACGCCACGATTCCAAGCCAGATAGACATGAATTCCCGAACCCCGGCTTCTACTGCAGAGTCAAGCCCAGCAGGGAAACGCTGCATTCCCCGGCGCAGCTCTAAGTGTTCGTCCAAACCAGCAGTTCGGATCTGCGCCCTACGGAATCGCAGGTACTTCAACTCCTATACAAGCTCTACAAGTTCCACAAGTTCCTATTTATCCTTAAAATTATGCTCGAACGCCGCCGGTTGCTCAACAGTTCAGTGCTGCAGTTCGTCCCTAACCGGGCTCGAATTAGGGTATGAACATTGGTTCAATTAGAGTCGGATCTTCAGTTCAGATTTATTATTATTCAAATCATGCCCAAGATTCCGAGCAACGTCAGAACTCAAGTTAAGCTTGGCCGTGGCTACATAATCAGGTAGGTGCTTCCCTCACAGCATAGTTTAGACGAGTTCGGATCATTCGCTAATCTTTGGTCTTTCTCGGCTCCTCAGGTTCCCTCCTCGAAGTTACTAAGTTACAAACATCAAGTCTACACACAAGATTATAACGATATCGGAGGTCGATGCTTGTGAGGAAGCTGTTTCTCCCAAACCATCCCTTCCTCGCTAGAAATCCCTTGCGGATAAAGTATTGCACATAGTATCAAGATGTGCGCCGTACCTTTCCTCTCCAGGGCTCCAAATCCGAGCCTTGCTGTGTTCCGCTCAAGCGAGTATTAGGCAAGGCTCGAAACTGTACGTTCACAAGTTAGAATATAGTTGCACCTCTTCAATATAGCGCGGTACAATTATCTGAGGCGGGTGAGAGAAGGTTTTGGTTAAAAGCCAAGACCAGAGTTAGGGTGAATCTCAAGATGCAGCCAAGTGACTTGCATGAATAGATTCCTCTGGACTTTCCAAATAAGTCTCATCAGGTGCCAGTCCCATGATCTGTGCTTTCGTTCCGGCTGAGGCGCTATATGGATCAGGTCGTCCAGAAATAGCTTTATGCGATGAAGAGCCTTCGAGCAATCCGCTAGGATATCTAATGGAGCCGAGAGCTTTCGTGTCGTCGGCTCACAGTCGTTCGAAAGAAGCAACGGAGTAAGCATCGTGAAAGGAGTTTTGTAAGTTCGTATTCGAATCAAAGAGGGGTAACCGTCCTGAAAAGTGTCTTGTAAGCTCGTATTCAAGATCTTCTGTTCATTGGCTCCTTTACATCTGCTCAGGCGGCACATGAACTGTGCATCATACGATACAGTAGCTTGCCCCCTCATCTGTAAGCACAGAAATGTGCTCGTCGATGATCGACCCTGGACATCAGGTGTTCACGTTTGGCAACATGCAACCCGTCGCTGATGACCACCTCCGATGAGGTTTCACGTTGATGCCTCGCGAAGTTGCGCTGAACTTTCGCCGTGATCAGAGGCTTCGCTTTGGCTTACTCGAAGCCACCACAAGCCAAGCCTGCACTGCACATTGGCTGGACTACCGATTTCTTTCGCCTATATTTAGAACGCTGCTCTCCGGTTCCAGGAGCTTCAAAATCAGTCGTGCGCAAGTGTCAGCAGAGGCTCCCATGATACATTACGACTCTTCAAGTTGGGAATTTGTTACGTAAGTTTTTGTTTTGTTCGCTCTTAGTTGGAATGACGTGAGCCAAAATGCTTCGTACAATAATGATAATGCCTCAGTAATTAAGGTTCAAACCCCAGCTTGCTGGGAATTGACCTCACTCTATTGACTTGCGCCTCAAATGTCAAATAAGCGGGGTACATAGGCAAACTGCTCCCGCAATGCTAGAGCATTAGATAATCGCTGCCATATTCCAAGATCTATGTCTAAAAGCTAGACAGACCATGCGGGGGGATAAAAATAAATATAAACTGTGATGCGCAGTGAGGCAGTTCCTCCAGCCTTACAAGTCACGCTTGGCACGCTTGGCACGCCGCCACGCTGAGGCTATGCCGAGGGCAACCAAACCGCGTATTTGCCGGCCCTATACTCCAACTTTGCGCCTCCAAGGTGGGAGGAGCTCGGATGTGCGTCTGGGAAAATACGGGTGAGACCTAAATACTCCCATCCAACCAAGTGGCTCAGCCTTGGGTCAGAAATATCCGCGCCTCCGTCGTATAGCTATTTCGCTCCTCACGAGCAAGCCCAGCTCAGCGGCTGCTGAGCCACGTGCGCTCAATAACGCCGATTCCCATCTTGCGTATTTTCCATCAATCAGGTGAGCAAAAAACGGTATGCGCTTACTCGGATTGTTTTTTAACAAATCACAAATCACACCACCAACAGGCCAAGGGCTCTGGGAGAGGCTGGGTGAGGCATTCCCCACCAGCTCGTATGGAGGCAAGAGTAGAATTCTTACCAGTGTGAACTCTATATAAGTAGGAATTCCTATCTCCCAAACTATGTATCCATCAGCAATCAGTCCAAACTTCAAGTCTCATTATCCAACCCCACTTCTATCAACATCCTCAAAGATTTATCAAAACCTGCAAAATGGTTTCCTTCACCGCACTTGCATCTACCGTCTCCATGGCTCTTCTGGCCACCACAGCCAGCGCAGCCCCAGCCATCGGTGAAAGAGATCCGGTGCCACAACCACCACAAACCTGGTCTGTCATCGACCTGAGTCTCTTCAAGACTCTGCAGTCTGGGTCCGAAAACCAATGCTGGTGGTGGGTGGACCAAGGCCATCCCTCTCCAAGCGAATTTGTGCCAAACTCTCCGTCGGGAACCCACAGTGCTTGCCACAAGTCAGACTTTTACAACCTCAAAATCGATCACATTGCTACGGGCTATAACTGCCAAGGTATTTCCACCCAAGCTCAATTTCTGGACACAGTTTACTGACTCCGGTTACAGTCAAGGTCTACAGTGATGACAATTGCGCCACCGGCGGTTACACGATCACGTATCCGACTGTGGGAGATTGCAAGTATCCTTCCGGCTCTCTCGTCAACTTCCACTCGTGGGAAGTTTTCTGCCAGTAAGCAGAATATCAATGGTTGCAAAGAGTGGGATAAGATCGAACACATAGAAAATGGTTGGGGACATGGACATTCTGGGTATTTTTGACTTCTAAATTGTTTTATTAGGGTTTAGTGGGTTCGTTTCAGCATCTTGGAGTCACGGTAGCTTAGAAATTGATTGGCGCATTTGTAATTAGGCATACTTATCTCGTTCCTCGAATTTATGAGGGCTTTTCCTGAAAAATATTCGTTGCATCTCAAACGTATGCTTCCTTTAACCTATCCCACTTAATAGCCCACTTAATGGATTGCCGCGTGACACACGACCATTTCTTTCCCAACACGGCACTTAAAAAGATCTAGGCAAATTCGCGGTCAAATGTGAAAGTGTTTGAATGTTTAATGTCTCAGGCCCCTATAAATTTAGCTCAAATATTGATAGTATGTCTTCTCCTCCAGAAAAGGCTGTCGATCTTGAAGTGCCGTGATTTTATTGAATCAAGTGAGCTCGCTTGGACTTCTCGGCGGATCTCGCTCCAAGTTAAGACAACCGTCGCATAAGCATTGAATCAAATATGATGTCAAGATGAGGAGAAGGAAACTCTATTGACCTAAACTAGAACGAAAACACAGTATCGCTAAACCTCCTCTCCCCTATTTCATCTCGCTTAAGCCCCTAATCCCTTGCCACCGTTGAACGGCAGTATCGGCAACCAAGAGGTCTGGAAGACCTTCCCAGCAACGATCTCATCCCTATGTTGCTCCAATTCCTCAACATCCCAGTTTACGCCAACCATACTGCCTTTAAGGAAATCTGCTCTCGGCTGCGCCAGATACAGCGCGAGCATGCCAGTCAGATCCTCGTGATCGTGCGCAAACTGCAACCAGTAAGGGGTTGCCATTTCCGTGGGCGAGATTCCTGGCATTGTAGTGAAGACTCGAAGGGTTGGGTATTCTTTCGCGTCTGTTAGATTGGTCTATGAAAGAATTGGGAACCTGGAAAGGGAACGGGGGTGTTGCCTACCTAGCTGGAGATGCTCGTTGAGTTTCTGCTCTGCGATCTTGCTAATGTTGTATGCTGAACCTCCTTCAGCCGTGATTCCTGCACGTCCAGACGAAACGGTGATGATCGTCCCAGTTGGTTTCTTGGGATTGGGCTGAGCTTGGATGAAGTAGTGCGTCATGATGTAAGCACCTTTGAGGTTGATCTCCTTCAGGAGTTGTTAGACGTGCCTCAAATGTCTCAAGAATTAGAACTTACAATTCCAGTCCACCACTCTTTTGGGGTAGCCTCTCCAATGAGCTGATCATCTTTGAGATATCCAGCATTGTTGATCAACACATCGGCCGGTCTTCCAAAGGTAGTCTGCACTGAAGCAAAGAGGTTCTTCACTTGCTCTTCGGATGTAATGTCTGCTTTGACAGGTAGAACTTTGGACGATGGGCTGATTTTGTTGAGCTCAGTCGCAATTTTCTCGAGTGCATCAATCCTTCGTGCTGCGATCACGATGCCAGTTGCACCTGCACGAGCCCAGACCCTTGCAGCAGCCTGGAAAGCTTAGCAATAAACGTTTGATGGTGAAGGGGAATCTCTTACGGCACCAAGTCCACCGCTAGCTCCAGTAATGATTATGATCTTTCCCTTCTGTGAGTTTGATGGTTTGGAAGGATCAATAGCTGGGTATGGGTCACGACGTTTGGTCGGGGTCGGCATGAAAGGGGTCGTGAACTGATCGGGGTCGACTTGTTGAGTCATTGTATCTGTTGTCAGTGTGCTTCAATTGAGGATTGAAATATAAAGTGGGATGAAATTGTAATATGGAGAGATAAGGTTCGAAGATTCTGTTGTGGCCGATTGAAGGTGATGTTGAAGTGATCGAGGTGAATATTTTAGGAGACAAAGGGATATTATATACAGTATTGGTTCTGAGCATGGATGCTTCACCTACTGCCCAGTCCATGAATCCTGCGTTCTCAAACTGCTATAATTGGTCGTTCTGTGCTGCCAAATCAAATGGCTGTGCATGCATGGAACCTATTGCCTCGTTGTAGAGTGTCTTGCGTGGGCACCGCCATGTCTACGGATCCATTTCTAGTCCATGTACATGTTACAATATCAAGAACTGAATCCCCCGACGGTAGGATTGTAACATGAAGCAGTATTATAAATCCGATTGCATAGCCAGGGGGCATCATTTCAAAAGCTACACCAACGGAAGATTTTATGACGGCATTTGCGCAGAAAACCCCTGCTGAAACATGCCGCCGAATGCCAGTCGGAGCAATCATAACCATACCCGATCAGTAATGTAGCCGGACGCTGAATAATTCAAGTGGGTTGGTCATTGGGTGCCGCCCTTGGCGATACCCCGCTCCAGATCAAACTGTCACGATTGGAGAAAGTAAAAGCAGCAAGCTGTGGAAGCCGGATTACCAATCATGAGAGCCGGGAGGGCCGTCCTATTTGGCCGCCCTGTGAAGGCTGTGAAGTCGTTGAAAATTCATCGGCCGTACTCCGTCGGCCGATCGGGCCTCCGTCTGCGGGTACATACAAAGCTGCTCCCCTATCTTCTCAAAGCATCTTCAACCAATCCCATCCCCTTTCCAAATCAAGAGCTCTTAGCGACCAAAAGCTGCCACTACTCCACGTCCCACTGCAGCCAACTCCAATCTTACTCCCCGAAGACTCCTTGGACGACGAAGGCCGAGTTCGATTCGCAAATGGATCCGGAAACTGGCCAACATCACTCGCATTCATATTGAGCGGAGTATCGATTCCTTCCAAAACGGAATGCCCATATATTTGGACAATATGATGAACAGCAGTACAAGCCTCCATTAGCGTCCATCTTTCACGCGGCTGGAAAGGTTGCCCCAGACCATGTGGTCACCCAATTTAAGGCCACAAATCGGAACTTGGAGATAAGTGCTACATGGAAAGGACAGAAAAACGCGATTGCACCAGTAGACGGCAGGTCACTGAATATTCAGAATTGCAGGTGAACTTCAGTCTTGGTTGGCTGCGTTTTCCAAGCACCCCACCCATCCTTTGACCTTAGCTTCGTTTTTCTTTCCTTTTGGCATTCACAAATGAGCATTGAGAATCTGGGACCTAACTGCTTAAAAAGAGCCACGGTCTTGTTCATGTTGTGTAACGGCGGAAAGAGATTTTCATATAAATAACCTAATATAGTATTATTGGGCGGCATGAACCTCCATCCCTGGTCAGGGCTGAGACATTCACCCTCAGCTTGGCTTTCCTGGCTGATAAATAGCTCGGATGATACGCGGGTCTATCTTGTCCCACGCGCTTTGTCTGAATCGGCTCTGTTGCATAACATTACGTTCAGATTGGGGAAACATGCAAATTGGGTCGCTGAAGGCTTTAAGTTATTCGGCAGCTTTTATAGCATCGCCCACCTTTCCTCGGTGGCTCAAAGCTAAGCTATTCTTCGAGGCTCTCGAAATCGTTATGCTCACTTCCTCAACTCACTGCTTAGAAACCACACTTTTTATAATATGGTCGACTGTGCAGCCGGTTCGGAGCAATGCGGCACAGTTTGCGTCTCTACACTGACGGATGCCTACAACTGCGGGAAATGCGGAAGCGTGTGTCCAAATTTCGCCAGCGGTGTAGTAGCAAGCTGCTCAAATGGTGTTTGTCAGACGGGCAAAAGCTGTCCTTTGCCATTGACGGCTTGCGGCACAACTTGCGTTGACTTCTCGGCCGATCCCTTCAACTGCGGAGTCTGTGGTAGTGTGTGCCCTATTGGCGGTGGTGGATTAGCAGCCTGCTCAGCTTATAAATGCTTAATTGGCGCAGCAAGCTCCTCGTCAAGCTCCACAAGCTCCCCAACGAACTCGATAAGCTCCACAAGTTTCACAACATTCTCGATGAGCTCGACCATAAGCACAGCAAGCTCCATGCCAGCACAAAACAGCCCGAACGTGGCCCCAGGGGGCGCTGCTGGCATTGGACTTGGTTGTGCTATTGCCGGTGCCCTACTGGCTAGCTTGATTATCTTCCTCATCCTGACCCGTCGAAAGCGTCGACAAACAAGCTCTCGGCAGCAGCACTTTCCATCAGACGGAGGAGGGCTTGGCGCTGCCGAAATTGGATGAAAACATATCATACAAGAGAAATACAACGTTGCAGAACCTGGAGGAAGGCATAGGATGTGAGAGGAGGACTGTGTTGTCGAGCTCGGAGGAGAACATAATATATGAAGGCAACCTGTCGCCGAAATTGGTGGAGGATAAACTGTATGGAAAAATATGTTGTTGAACTTGGAAGCGGGCTAAGGGCATCATCACCCGCAACTGAACACAACCCACTGGTTCAAGACGTCAGATTTTAGTTTCAAGATCCCTCGCAAGCGTGTACTCAGCTAACGAAGAGTTCGGCTGGCAGAATTTAATGTCAACCCTGAATTCCCCTATCATGCTGACCCATGCAGAACAGCGCATTATTACAAGGGCCAGTTATGAACTCTCTTCTACCTGATTGACATCTAGGCTTCCGGCAATGATTGCAATTGCAACTTTGTTTGATACTCTAATTGCTGATATCTTAGAGACCATGAAAGAGGAATTGAACGCTTTGGACATTTCGGATCGTCAAATCCGGCCCCTTTTCCCTCCCCTCTAACTTGCCACCTGCCGCGAGCATGGAGTGTGGACTTGGGTTTCCAAATGGCTTCCTGAGCGGCTTGCGACCTTCTTCTCTCATTGTCCATTGCAGCACACAGAATTACAGATAGCTTCACTTATCTTACCGAAAGAGTCAAAATGGTGTGGAAATAGTGGAAACTTCACGGGCATCAACAGCTCGTGGTGTAGATGCCATAACATGACTCTGGACAGTTGAGCTCCAAGCCATTCTCAGTTGCTGGCAATAAGTTTCCTCTTCGCTATTTGTGGGGCCAGACTTCCAGCATACTTTTTGTCAGCGTCAAATAACGCAATATAATCGTAATTTGGCATCGGTTGCCGTTCATTATATTGGGTTGGCATCATGATACGCTAGATTTTGAGCTTCGCACTTGACAGCATCGCTCGAGGGTTGGTCTGCCAGTCTTTTGCCTTCCAGGTTCCAGAGGATAAGTTCATTAGAATTGTTAGAGATAAGTAGATCTGAATAATTATTAGTGAGTTGAGAGGTATTAAGTTATCTATATACTTGGGAAGATATTTCAAGGCTGCTAATTAGCTACATTTTGGCCTCCGCGAGATCGCGATGTATGTCTAGCTCTCTCAGCTTGCGGGCATTTGGACATCTGGGCTTATGTGCTTAGTATGAATGAGATATTTCAAGTCAGGAGCTATAAGAAATATGCTCTCGGCGCCTTCTTTCATTGTAGTCTCGCACCTCACATTCCCCCAACCACCACAATCTTTGGCTTCCCCGAGGGAAACTGCGGGCTGTAATACTTCGAAGCATCGAGGCATTAACCTAATTTGTAGGCAAAATGAGGCTTTCTAAGTAAACGAAATGTTCCTAGTAGTGACTCAGGTCTTGTTAGAAATGGTTGAATACTTAAGAAAGACTTGAACTTTGGAAGTGTTCCTCGTGGGCGTCGGAAAACATCGAGTCGAGAAATTTGTTGTACCGGCCTTGGACTGAAAGCCTTAAACTTTGGTGTTTCAGAGGGCATTACTCAATAACAATACAATTCCAGTGGTCGACTGGAGACAGTCCTAAAACGGTGCATTCATTATATTTTGTTCGGTCAGACCGCTGGGTGAAGAATTACGAATTAAGGAATTCCCAAGGCTTCTCCCGTCCGAATTTCTGAATTCTACGTCATCTTTAAAGTAGGTTCCTGCCATGCATTGAACGTATTCTGCTGAAACCCCTGTGGCGGAGGTTCCGCAGTAAACCACTCAACCTTAATCGGATTGTCCTTGCTGAGTTTCTGGCCATCATGCCACAGCTCAAAGCGGATATCTGCAGCACCAAGTGCGACCTTGATAACGTATTCAATGCGATGATACTTTGCTCGCTTATTCCACCAGTGTCTATTTTTAAGCTTAAACATTGTGAGTGGGAGACTAGATAAATCCGAGGAAATATCACAGAGTTTTGAACAAGCTTTGTGATATGTTAGCCGCGTTATGGCAGAGGAAGAGATAACGCACAGGAATTCATGACGAGAGGAAGCAATTCCTTGTCTAAGTTACTTGTGACAATGTCGGTTTGAAATACCCTGGGAGGATCTGGGTTGTATTGAGACGCTGGAGGACACTTCCGAGTAAATTTCTTGATGATCGGGTGGTCGATGGAGACGGGCTCACCCTGTACACAAATTAGTTTCCAATGAAGATTCAATGTCGGCGTGCAATCTCTCCGCTGAATATTACCTCCTTAATGAACCAGCTAATGCACTCCAGAATATATAGCTTTCCATCAAAAGTGTCCTTCACTGGACTTCGTCCAAAATGTTCAGGGTTTTGTGGATTGAAAGCTACTTTGGCTAGTGTCCCGTAAGAAGCACGGCAGCATCGCCAATTCAGTACTGATGTGCCCGTTTTCAGCTTTTGGACCCTGTCAGCTACAATTCCCTTGCAGACGACTAGCTGTGGCTCTGGTGCCACTTTAACTTGAAGCGCCCGAGCATTTTGGAAAGGCGCGTTCCCGAACGAGTATCGGTCTTGAAGGCGCCTGTACACGTAGGCAGAGTTGCCAAGACCACCCGAGAGCACGAGATGGGCCTACAGACAGTTAGTGATTTGAAAAGGTCTCTGGGGGAACGAAATGACCGCACCACTTGCTCTTCCGGGAATTTTTGTTGTATGCGGGTGAGCTGTCTATCAAGGAGTTCGTAAAGCTTTGCAATCTGAAAATATTAAATCGTCTTGTTTCCAAAACTACTGGGAAAAATTACCTGTGCATCGAAGTAGCTTCGTATCTCATCTCTGATAGAAAGTCAGACCTTGTTCCGCGGAACTGAGCATACAAGCAAGTACACCTACCTCCTGAACATCATTTCTCCGTTACTAATTCCCACATTCACGTTTACGTAGTCTGGTCGAAGACCAGGAATGGCAACAGTGAAGTATTCTGTATCATCGTCCGAGGAACCGTATTCACACTTCGCATTTTGGTATTCCCTGCCTTTCGCCATCTTCCATGCTATGTCATCTAGTTCTTGGGGCCGGAATCCAATAGGCGTGATTTGATTTGCCATATCGAGTCGCTGCCTTACGCAGGTATCAAAGGCAGTGTCCAATTGAACAGATCCAATTGTCGCACCTAGAAAATAGTCAGATCCAGGATGTGAAAAGAATGGAATAGCAGAGAAGGTACTGACCTTGAACAACGTCCATTTGTTGTAAACTGAGAGATCCGCCTGTCGTATTCGTGACTCGGAGGACGCTTAGATCCTAGAACCATTCATGAGATGATGACAACGTTGATATAGAGAAGAAGAAGAAGAATATAAAATAGGGTTTTTACCGTTGTTCCCCCTCCAACATCGCAAACCAGAAGGACGTCTCGCTCCTAACCAATAGATCAGCGGGCATTCAAAACCAAGCCAAAGAGGGATCATTACCTTGAACAACCTGGGAAACTCGCGCGCGGTATGCACGGCTGCTGCTTCAGCCTCGGTCAACCCGATATCCGCTCGATGGTTGGGATGGCTGCCAAACCCAGCTCGTTGAATCGTTGACCGGAATCGTTCGACAGTAGGAACCGGTTTCCAAGTTGTTGGCACGCTGAATATAAACTCGATATGTGCATCTTCCCACCGATTCGCGAGCTCGCCTTGCAGCTTCTTTTGAATGGTTTGGTACAGGTATCTTAAGAAATCGCAGTACCTGCAAGAGTTACCACGGATCGATTCACTCAAAACATAGACTAGGACTTACAGCCTCTCAACTTCCTGAATTGATGCCGGACATATGCCTAGGTTGCCTGGGTCTCTCAGCGCCATCTGAAGCCTCTCTTCATCTAGATATGTCTTGAACCATTCTTTACATTCCTTGCCCTCACTCATCTGCTCAGCGGGATGCTCGGAGAAGAAGCCCCATGAAGAGGGCACATTAGAGTTTTTGGGATAAACGAGGACAGTTGGGACCTGCGTAGGTCCGTCAGTATGGCCATCGGCGCGCTTTGGAGAACTGTTCTTAGCTACAGTAACTGACCTTGTCCACTACTGCGCCTCCTCTCCCCGGCCATTTATTAATGCATCGAGGTCTTTCCTCTCCAGTTGACACATTACAGAATGCGACGCCGGTACCTACGTAGAGTCAATAATTAATCATAGAGAGAAGAGAACATGCTCGTACATGTCATGCCGAAGTCAATGGCAATAACTAGTTCTGGACGTGGAGCATTGTCGGACATAGTGGGAAATAAGGATGCACGAAAGAGAGGAAGACGAGGTTTTTGGTATGTCGAAAGTAGATAACAGGCGCGAGGTCTGAAGATACTGTCCTACCCAATACCTGGAATAGTCGACCACGGTCTCCAGGAACCCCGCTCTCAGCTCCCTTCTTTGCTTTTTCTTTGCTCTTAATTAATAAGGCTAGGTGATCTCAGCAGATGGAATTCAACACAGTATCTCTCCACCGAAAAAGCCACCGCCTTGCTCCGGGTCGTATTGTGTAACAGCGGGAAGTGACCGTCCTATAATTAGCCCACTGCGGGTTTATTGGCGGCAGAGACCTCCACCATCAGGTTAAAGCTGAGACATTCGCCTCAAGCATGGGTTCGGCGTTAATAGTGGCTTTATTACCACTGGGGTTTGGGTAAAAGCTGGTTTACAGGTCTATAATAGCTCGTTTGCAGGTTCCTACTTTCTCCTTTAATGCAAGTTAATTTCGGAGCAGTAATGAGTCTAATAGATTATCTACAGCCTTAAAAGATCGCCCCACCCGCTTTCTCCACGTCCTTCTACAGCCCTCAGTCATCATATATCCAACTAGCAGCCCAAAGTTCACACTTCTATAACATGGCACTTCGCCTACCTCGCCAGAGTGATGTGGGCTGTCCTGCCACATCTGAAATTTGCGGAACCGCTTGTACTTCTACGCTGACGGATGCCTACAACTGCGGAAAATGCGGAAATGTGTGTCCTGGCGGCAGTGGAGTAGTAACTTGCTCAGCTGGTGTTTGTGGGACAAGCTCAACCTGTCCTTCCGGAACAAACTCTTGCGGCACAATTTGCTATGACCTCTCAGCCGATGCCTACAACTGCGGAAACTGCGGAACGAAGTGTCCAAATCCTGGAGGCAGTCAACTATCAACCTGCTTAAAAAGTGCCTGTGAATTACGCCCTCGCAACGTTTCATCCAACTCAGCGAGCGCTTCGGCACCTCCAGCAACCTCATCGACAATTGCAACGAACACCGGAACAGATTCAGCAAGCACATTAACAGCATCGCCAAGCTCAGTGACAAGCTCGAGCCTCTCATTAAAGGGTTCAACAAGTTCGAACGTGTCGGCAGGGGCGGCTGCTGGGATTGGAATCGGCTGTGCTGTTATAGGCGCTCTGCTTGCAGGACTGGCTCTCTTCTTCATCCTTTCCCGCCGAAATCGTCGGAAACCAAACCACCAACATTCGGGTACTTCATCAAACAATGGGGGATATATTCCACAAGAGAAGTCCGGCGTTACTGCGACCGTGGCAAACGTCGATCGTCTCCTGCCTCAACCCACCGAGGACGACGCCATGATCGCCGGGCTATCCAAAATCCGTGACGCCATCAAGAACCACGTCCAAAACTATTACCACACAGCCCCGGTTGACCCCAAAATGATGGAAGAGGCAGGTCTTGTCGAGTTAGCAAGAGTTCTGGCAATTCCAACCTCGGGTATAATGGACTTGCTCTTGAACCCAGCGACTCGGGTACCGATACTCAGGCTTTACCTTGGGCATTTGATACTTTCCAGATGCAGTGGACAACCAGACACAACATTATCGTTTCTCCCAAGTGAGGTGTCAGCTCTTGCTGCTTCAGATTCCGGGGCAAAAGCCACCACAGCTGGTAAGTCTGGACTTCGAAGAGCACATGGATTCATGTTGACAATTGTGCTCTAGCTGAGGTTGCTCTTTTCAGCAAATGGAAAACCATTTCAGGTACCCTTCTCCAGCAACGATATGGCCAGCAACCCAACGGAAACGACCCACGTGAAGCCAGTATTGCGGAAGCCCTCACCTCCTCTGAGCTCGTCCTACGTCCTTTCGTCAACCCAAGCATTGACACAAATGTGCGACGCCGCAATCTGGAAGGAATCATGAGACGAGCCGCTCAATACGCATTCCTGATGTTCAGCCAACCCAGCTCATTCATCTTTGATTATACCAGGACAGGTCACCCTGACGGCCTAGTAGTGTTCCCGGCTTTATTGATTACTGTCAATGACGAAGGGAAGAAACTGTCACCGCCAAGGGTGTTGAGCGAGAAGGAGGTGGTAGCTGGGCTGGGCAGATATTGATAGGATTTGAAAGTGGTTCGATTTTGTTCTCGTCTTTGGAGCGGGCCACTCTGAGGGAAATCCAGGCACACGGGAAGGACTGAAGTCTTGCCCAGCCGCGTCCTCAGAATCTCCGAGCAAGGCTCAATATTTGGAGGTGGCGCTGAAGTATGGTAACAAACCTTTTTGTGAACTTTGTGGCGTTAAATACCGTAATAAATGCATCTGTCCCGTGTCTTTCCCGCCCTGAGACTTTCCCGCCTGTGCCGGGGCGGGGAACCCGTCCAATCGGCGACCCTGCCACATATCACATGCACCGCACCTTTTCAGCCGCACTGACACCTTGAGTTGATGTCTGGTCTCCATGCATCGGAACATCCCACTTCGTACGACTTCACTTCTTGTCTTGGACTCGTGCATGCCACGTTGAGGGACAAAAGAAAAAAAGGAAAGCACGGCTCGAGAACTGGGCAAACACCAGCCCATGCATTGCCTTCCCTTCATCGAGTCACGATATTGGTCACAGGCTCATATCACCCCACCACACACCGCCACCGCTCTAAATTATACATATGATATACCGATCGAAAGGCGGGCGTACGGCGGTCTGATCCGTGTATCGTATATAAAATTTAGGGCGGTGGCTAGGGGGATGCGGCACCATAAGTCCGCCGGGGACTTATCAGGTGGCAGTTCGGTAATCGCACGCGATTTCAGGAAATTACTAAGCCAAACGCTCCAACGATAAGTTCTTCTTATCAAGAGCTCCTGACAAATGAAGGCGGTTCGGTGCCGTCTGCGATTTCTTTTTCCGCTACTGTTGGCAAGGGCGGAGAATGGCATGGCTAAGACTTTCCTGCCAAGCCTCGGAGGAATGTCCAGCACACCAATGATCGGAGTCCCCAATTGCACTTACCTCCTTTCGCCCAGAAGGCATGGGTCCGCCTGCAGCCGTCTATTTCTTATCCCGCGGCCACGCTGGTCATGGTTGGATTATCAGAATCCCAGAAATAACATTCCACTGTGATGGGTTCCCGGCTCGTTTACTCCGTATGGCGCAATGATCCACAGAAACTGTAGCAGATACTCCAGAACTCCATCCAGACTGACCGAAGCCATCAATTTCTGATCAAGTAATTCGGAGAATGCCATGCCGTTACATTTGTCTATCAATCCTGCGCCGTAATCCGCTGTTGGCACATCATCTCATCGCACGTGGGTAGCGGCATGAACAATGGGGGAGCCAGTCAGCACTGCTGCTGTCTTTGCCTTTTTGAACAGTTGCTTCAAGCTTGCAGAGTACGCCGTGAAGCTATACGGGGTTGAATCCGAGAATGGAGTTTTCGTACGACTGATCCAGCGAATTCGACTGGACTTGGAAGAAACTGAGCGACTTCTCTGCATACCATCTGTCAAAGCAAAGCTCATAAGTGCACCAGAGAAGCTGCCATGGATCAAAGGTTCCGTGCTCAGTACCAAAGCCGCTCTGAACGACATCGGGAGATGGGTTGAGCGCGTGAGGGTAGAGAGACAAGGATATGGAAGTGTTTCGTTCGAGACAAGAGTCCGATGGGTCTTCAATGATCAGGAGAAGTTGGTCAATCGAAGCATGGAGTTGAGGACGAGCCATCAGACGTTATCGACCGTGCTGGCATACTTGACTCCCCTCGAGCAACCGACTGCTGTGACGGCTACAGAACCCCCTAAATACGACGAAGTCACATTCTTTGACGACCTCCTGAGCCCGCGGCAGAAAAGAATGAAGGCTCGTTATACTGACGGGGATGACAACAATCAGAAAAGGGACGTTGAAGGTATAGTTTCTTCTTGATTATGCCAAGCCCGAGTCCGCTGACAACTCTCCCTGCCAGCAGCTTTCGACACGTCAACGGCTGCGCAACTCAGGCTCCGCCCATCGTCATCTATGATATTCTCTCTATCATCCCCTGCTGTATCTAGCCCGAGCCTCTTTTCAACTTCGACTACATCAGATGCACCGTTAGGCAAAGGTATGCCCCAGGAAGGGGCCACGAGCTCCTGGGAATCAATGACCTCTACAAGACCGGCCACTGGATCTTTGTCAAACATATACGGGAGCCCAGTGTTATCCCGTTTCTCTGTGTCTTCGTTACAGTTGCCGATGCCAGCATCATCTTCCTTTGCACCCAGACGATCCACAGAAGATTTTAGCCAAAGTCAGCTTCCCCTTTTACCAACTGCCACGCAATCTTGGACGTCGTTGCCTACTAATAACTCCACAACTGGGGTACAACAAGCGGATGCAACAACCTTACATCCGTCTCCCGCCAATTCCGTAAATTCAATTCATAGACAAATTCCCCCTACAACGAATTCACCACCCTCGTTCCACACTGCATTGTCATGGCCTACTCAGCCTCCAGACAACAAAAGCCCATGGCTCTCGACTCTACCTCCGAAGCCCCCGACTCCAGATCAGCCTGCCATCTCAATAAAAATACCATTACCGGAAAAAACTTCACAAGATCTATTGCCACAACAATTCAGCACAATAAACTCACCAGGACCCGTGGACCCATATGAACTCTGGGCAGAACCGGCGACATCTCAACCTAACCTGGATTTTATTGCAGAAATGATGGGAGACCTCCTAGTGAGGCCGCTCACCGCGATACCCAATGACATTCATCCTTGGGAATCACAGTCAATTGATTCCTTCAAAGAGTTAACCTCGAACATTGGTACACGCAACCCAAACCTCCATCTCCCGTCCGAGATGCCAGCAGATTCCACACCTCATGACTCCATCCATAATTGTGCTCCACAAGTCCCCGAAAAGGTGCAACATCAGCCGAGGTCCGACGAGATGCCTCCACAAACATTTACCTTCTCGCAAGTCCCTCAAGCTCTCGATTCGCTCACATCTTCTTTGCTCACATCTCACACCTCAGCGCCCCCAAAAGCTCGCAGCTTCTCGGAAGGTACCCCGACGTAAGTTGCAGAAGGATATTCTGAGCTGGAAGTTGCTGACAATCCCTCAGGAGCTCCCAAGCTGCTGGTAGACTGAATATCTCGTACGCAACAAACATCAATCGACAAAAGACCAAAAAATGGGTTGATGCCAAACCAGGAAATTATGGCGGTGAAGGTTGGGGAGATGACTTAGATCATTATCACGATCCTGTCCACTTTCGAGAACAAAAGCCACAACCGCTGGCGCAGTCCCGACCACAAACAGCCTCCGAACCACAGGAGCAGTCGTACCCGCAGGTCTGGAATCCAAATCCGAATCAACAAGAGTACCAAACACACCTCCCCGAAATACCACTACCACTACCAAATCCGTCGGCGCAACAATACCAACCTTACCGCCCCCTGTCACTCCCTGAAATACCGCTACCACTACCAAACCCACTCTTGCAACAATACCAATCCTACGGCCCTCCATTACCACCCCGTACCCCCTTGGATGCAGGAGGGGGAGTTTCGCCAGATCTCTCAATGCAACAACAGCAACAACAGCCACTATCAACGCTCGTATCGCCGCTAACGCAGCCGGCTACTCCAGCGCAATCAACAATATCCCCAACCACGTCTGAGATTGAGAATCCACCTGCACGGTCTGCTACGTTAGGGGAAACGAGAAGGAGGAATCAGAGAGCGCTTCTTGCATTGATGAGTCGGGCGAGCTACGAGTGACGCGCCGGTCATATTTTGAAGTATATAACAAACACAGCCAACTGAAGTCATCCAAGAACTTAAAAATTTCTTCCGTGAGAACATGATGTTCCGTGCCACCGGGAAAATAGATTTGACCCAAAGTCCGCCTAAAATTCGCTACCCCTATTTCACTCGCTTAACCAGCTCAGGGATCGACAACGTCTCTCCAATTCATACTCTTAAAACAACCAAACTCTTATTTTTCCTGCTCCTAAAAGTACATATCCACTCAGTATACCTCTCTTCAAGATGCCTTTCAATGAGAATTCAAACAGTCTTCCCATGCCTCACCGCGCTCCCATTCCCAGTTGTTCCTTCAACTCTCTCTTCCCCTCGCTCACCCGGCCTCGGCGGCCGCTCCAACTCAATCCTCTCCCTCCTGGGGCACTCCACTATACTCGCTCCACCTCTTCTCCTTCCCCATGCCCATAACAGGCTCATCACGAAAGCCCTCCAGCAAGCTCAACCACGGCAACCAACTCACCAAATACCTCACCGCCCTCCCCCTCCTTCTCTCCAACTCGTCAGCTTCATCCGGCTCATGTTCCTTCCTCACACTCTCTTCCTTCTTCATAGCCGGCGAGAACGCAAGCGCTAGATCTTTCGCATGCAACGTCCTTGCTTCCAATCTCAACTTTTGACTCGTGGCAAGTGAAGGTTCAACGTCATCCCCGCTCCTCCAGGATTCAAGGACTAAATAGCAGATACGCACAAGTCCAAAAACTCCAATGAGAAGTGGAAGCAACTGGCCCGGTAAATGCAGTTCGCCGCTATGCGGACCTCCAAGCACAGCGGTCACATTGTTGAAATTAAGCGTGAACTCGATGAGCAGGGCTGAGTACACCAACCACGCGAAATTGAGGAGTCTCAGAGTCTTATAAATAATTTGAAGCCTTCCTCACTCATCAGCCACTCGTTATTCTGATAAGGGGAAGGAAAGGGGAGACGAACTCGTGATATTTGAACCCCGTCGCGAACCGCAATTTACTCGTATCAGCCCAGCGTTTCTGCCTCGCCAACTCGACGATATTTTGCAGTCTCTTGCGGCCTGCGACACTGGAGGTAAGGAGCATGATCCCGAAATAGATCGTGCACAAGGTACAGGCGATGATGTAGAAAATTCTGATCCCGCCATCGGCGCGCACTTTGGCGAACATGAACGTATACAGCGTCGCGCAATCCGACGAATTCGGCGGGTGGACGGCCAGCTCGCCAATCTCGAGCGGGCTGCCCATTGCTATCAAGCTTCCCGTAACAGCAAAGAGCCAGTACCAAAGCCCATAGACACAAACTCCCAGACTCAGAATCAATCGTGAATGTGTGCCAAAACCACCAAAGTGTCTAATTGCCGCCGGACCTTCGTCGGTGTAGAAACGAGTACGGTAACCCCACAAGCTCAGGACCCCAAAAACGGTGCCGCCGGATAAATGTATGAGGATCAAGCCGTCGATCTGTTCTAGCATGTTTACGCTGCTGCATTTTATGAGGGCGATGAGCAGCGCGAGCAGGAAGATGGTGTTTGTGTCTGCTGCGGAGGCGATTTCGGTGGGTAGGAAGTGGTTCGCCATGTACCCTTGTAGCCAGGAGAAGTAGATTCCTAGGCGTACGCCGAGGCCATAGTAATCGGGGGCACGGGCGGTTTGGCAGTGAAAGGCGTAGTCTTGTGTGAGGTTTGAAGACATTGCGATTTTTGTGTACGGATGGATACCAGACTTGAATGAGCTTACAGAACAGCGAAGACTCTACTGAAACATAACCTCTTAAGGTCAAATTTGAAAGTTTGAGAACAAGCACATTTGTTGTACTATTTAAGAAATGTGAAACTTATATTTGGAATGTAATTTCTGCTAAAGAGCAGGGTTATCCCTTTATCCGGTAAGAAATGTCCAGCGCCAGGAGTTATAGATAAGCGACTAGCGGGAAAGGGAAAAGATGGCCGATTTTGATACATTCAGCGAACACCAGAAAACCAGTATTTACTTAATAGTAAATTAACTTCTTTTCTCTCTATAACTTCTTATAATTATACCAGATCTCGCAAGTCCTATATATAGCTTTTATACCTCTAATTGACTTGTATTGTCTCAAAAAGAGGGCAGGAAGTTGAGGTTTTGGTATTAGTACAGGGGCTACTTTCGGCCGCTCATTTCTCCTACAAAGAGGCGATACCACATCGGCCTGACAATTTCAGCTGGATAAAGGGATAACCTGTTCCCTGCCGCCCTAATCCAAACAAATCACAGTAGCCACGCCTAAAAACTCCGCCGCATTGTGACGAAATGCCTAGAATGCTCACAAGGCTTATAAATTCAGTTGGCCATGGTACACGAACTTTTCAAATGTGGAAGTGATGCTCGAAAAGAGGACTGCCAAAGAGTGGATGCTTTGCGGGATGACCCGCTGATCCTCGGTTCGTGAATGGCTGGAGTGTACGAAGACAGGGGAGCGGACGCCACAGCACCATCACTTGACACACTGACGTAATATTATGTGTTTCTTGATCTCCAGCATTTTCCGAAATAGAAAGGATAAGCAGGAAATAAATATTGAGCTGAAATAGTGCTGAAAACTATTGGGGCATCGAACTTTCATTATTCGGGCAGGAGAACTTCTCTCTTCTTGTCCCTCTTATGGACGCTCAAACTTAGCGTGTCATATTACGATTGTTTCTCGCTACCATTTAAAACCAGCTCAAAAAACAAACCCTGAGAGGAAAGACAAGCTCTTTCAGAGCTTCAACGTCACGCCGAGCTCTCCATGCGTTCCCGGCGATCTCGGATCTCCACGCATCTCGTACAACAGATGCTGATACTGCGGAATACTTTGCAATTCAATCTTGCTCTCGTCCTGGTACCAATGCCCAGTGGCAATTGCCAGTATCGCTCCCACGACAAGTACAGCCAATGCCACAGACCCTATCCCGATGCCCGCTTTTGCGCCCGTGGATATGGAGCTTGGTGGAATTGTTGAAGCTGGACTTGAAGTTGAAGTAGATGTCATGCTGCTGGTGCTTGTGATTGTTTTGCTGCCTGTTACGAAGGCTGAGGAGCTAGTGGCAGAGCCGAACGATTTCCTGGGACGTGCCACAGCAGTCTGTGTTCTGGTCACCGCAGCACCATCTTGTTGATCTTTCCGTGCCGTCACAGGGAGTCATTAGTGCGTCATTGCTGCCGTCTACGTCCTGCAATTAAAATAGGTCAGCAAAATGCGCTGGTGGGGGAAAGGTCGCCAGTTACAACAAAACGCCTGTTGTCCTGGCCCTGCCTCTGCTCCTGATTCTCCACGATTGGATTTATTTGGGAGGGGGGTTACTCGCAGAAGAAAACGTGCAGATTCCCTTTAAGCAATATTGGCTGTTCCACCCCATGTCGCTACACCCTTCTCTCCAATATTTTGTGGAGAGGCCGTTTTCCGAATTCGTGTATACGTTCTTGCAGAGACCGTTGGGGAGACAGGTGTCGGGCGTGTAAGGGAGGTCCGAGGTTGAGCGGTTTGTATCGCAGCACATGGAGATCCTGCCAACGATGTTGTTGTAAGGCTGGGCATCGGGGTGCGTATTCAGGTTGAAGTTGAAGTCGTAACATGCTGCTGACACTACCCTCACAGACAGCATGGGATGGAGGAAAGAGAAGAGTAGCAGCATGGTTGGATTAGTTAGTGAGGAAAGAAGGTGGCATGAGACATGGAGATGAGGGGAAAGGAAGAATCGAGGCTTAAGATAGCAATGTGGGCCCCAAGCCTTACCCGCAAAAAGAAAGAATGGAAGGTGATCCTTCCCTTCAACGGCCACCAATGAATTGTTCGATTATCGGCAGCAACCAATTACTTGACGGCCTACATCCCAAAAAATTCATCTTGCTTGAGTATGTCGCAATGGCGGTGCGGCTAGGTACCTGATAGGCAGTAAAACTGTTGGTGGGAGCCTCAGCCGCATGGTAGTTCTGGTATAGAAGCCTTCTTTCGGGGGCTTTTCATCTCTTCTAGGAAGAGGAAATGTCCTTTCAAACGACCATCATTGGATTCTTTGCAATCGCACGACTCAAAACTATTGAGTAGAGAAGTGTTAGATGTTTCAATTCTGTGCGGATACTTTGCTTATCTGCTGTAGCTGCTTCTCTGCTTCGCAAGAAGAGTTGGAGGCTGCGCGGGATTCGATTTGAGCTCAGAATTGAAGGGACAGACAAGAGAAACAAAACAATTATCGGCAAAGATAGACCAGTATCATCACTTCCTCGACCAGGTGAAGGGGCACACAGGTGTGGCGTAGCTCAGATTGTGTCAAATCGGCTGCATCACGTGAGAACCGCGATGAGAACGTGACATGGAAACTCCAGGGAGACTTCTTCCGATCTCGTCTAGAAAACATGGAAGCAAATGTATGTAAACGACGATAAGGAAGGAAGCTCGCCATCTGGGACGTGATCGTGATTCATGTCAGAGGGACAGCCCCCACCCAGAGGAACACGTCCACTCCTGCAGGCACACTGTCTCGGATCTCTCATCCAATGCGTTGTCGATACAACTGTACAGCGATGATAGGGCAATGACTCGGAGTAACAATGCACTGGCATCTTTTTCTCCTGCCCAAACGACGTCCATATGCAAGTACAGCACGCACATGACTCCCAACGCAACCCAATCTCACCCTCCGCGACAAAAGCAGAATTTCTCAGTGGCCGACAAACTTGCCGACAAGAGCACGAATAGCCTGTGGGCCACGGGCCAAGTCAGCCAGGGAGAGCTAACGGCGGTGGGGGGTGCATTCGGCTGCAATGCTTGCAATGCTGCATGAACGATGAACCATTGAGGGGGTCGGGGACGCCCCCAATTGGGGATTTGGGAGTCTGGGACACGTTGGACGACCCGGTGGGTGAAATTTTTGATTGTTTTGCAGCAATTGACAGGGCCCTGCGCGCGGAAAAACTGGCGGGCCGGCCCTCGTTGCCCTCGCTACGGCTCGAGCTCCCCTCACCGACTCGACCCCCCGGAAATTGACGCGACCCAAAGCAACCCAAGGCACCGCAGCACACACTGAGACTCGCAATTAGACATCGATTGCGCACAAGGCGCACAAGTCGCACAACGCACGCACAATTGTTCGCCGCGGCGGCCTCAGTTGCCTGCACGGCGTGTGTTTACAGTAGCTACTTTAGTAAAGCTAGCGAGGTAACGTCGGATCTTCTGATCTTCCCATTTTTCTTCTTCCTCCAACCATCCAAAACACCACAAAGGTCCCCCACTACCCTGACGGATGTCGTCGTTTTTCAAATACATCCAGAACCTCCCAGCATCGTTGTTTGGAGCCATGTCCCCTTCTCTGTGGCAGCGCCTGCGAGGCCACTCAAGCACGCCCAAGGCGGTTGCAGCACCCACTGAAGAAGAGCAAGCAAAAGACAAGGAGGCGGTCCAGAAGGCCATTGCAGAAGCAGTCTCTGCAGCTCTGACCGGCGATGACTTCACCAAAGCTGTTGCTGGCCATCTGGCTACACAGCTCCAGCCATCTCTCAAGTCTGCTCTAGATATCTCAACCGTCGAAACCAAGCTGCTCGAGTCCAATGCCGAACTGTCTAAACGAATCGACGAGTCAAATACCCAGGCGAATACGAAGCTCTCCGACCTGTCTACCTCCCTCGACACAAACAATACCACTACCGCTGGCAAGATCTCTGCAATCGAAGCTGCTGTGGCACATATCACGGAATCGTTGGTGGAGCTGGGATACACTGTGAAGGCACTCCAAGAAAGCGTTGCATCCCCGGACACTACACTCCTGACATCGCATGGCGAGAAGCTGGACACAATCTCCACCGATCTCAAGACACTTCACGAGCAAGGGCCTGCCCCAGTCTCCCTCGCCCTCTCCGACAACGCTACAAAACTCGACACCATCACCGCCGAACTCGCCATCATCAAGCAAAATGCCGAGTCTGCTGCAGCGCTGAAATCAGACCTCGGCACCTTCAAAGCAGATCTTGAAATTGGACAAAACACTGGATTCTCTGGCATTGGTACGCAAATTGGCAATGTTCTCACGGCAATCGAGGCACAGAATTCAACGCTGGCGGAGATTAAGGCTGCGGACGTTGGACCGGAGGTTTTGGCTGGTGTCAAGGCATCCAATGATTCGTATACCGCCCACGCTGCTGCTCTTGCGGAGTTGAAATCGGCACATGAAGCATCACACGCAGAATTGAAAGCAGCAAATCTCAGCCCTGAAATTTTGGAGGGAGTTAAGGCTTCAAATGAAGCCCATGCGGCCCACACCAAGACCTTGTCGGAGATCCAATCCGTTGTTGCTACACCCGCTCCAGCTGTTGAGAAGGTTGATCTATCACCGCTTGCTACTAAACTCGACGAACACACAACCCACCTGACAGACATCAAATCCGCAGTCTCCGCACCTGCTCCAGCTCCTGAGAAGGTTGATCTTTCCCCACTTGCATCTAAACTCGACGAACATACAACTCATCTCGCCGAACTCAAATCCCTTGCCTCTGTACCAGCTCCAGCGCCCGAGAAGGTCGACCTCACACCGCTATCTGCCAAACTTGATGAACATACCGCACACCTCACCGAACTCAAATCTCTGGCCTCCGCACCTGCTCCAGCGCCCGAGAAGGTCGACCTCGCACCGCTATCTGCCAAACTTGATGAACATACCGCACACCTCACCGAACTCAAATCTCTGGCCTCCGCACCTGCTCCAGCGGCAGAGAAAGTCGATCTCTCGCCACTTTCTACTAAGCTAGATGAACACTCGGCCCACCTGAGCGAAATCAAGACCGCAGTTACCACCCCGGCTCCTGTCCCCGCCCCGGTCGACCTTTCACCACTCGCTGCCACTTTAGATCAACACACTGCTCACCTGGACGAAATCAAGGCCGCAGTGCACACGCCCGCCCCCGCTCCCGAGAAGGTTGATTTGTCCCACCTCGAAGGTTCCGTCAATGAAATCATCACCACCCTCCACTCGCAGACCACGACCCTATCCGAAATCAAAGATAGCCCAACCGACAATACCGTCGAACTAAAGATCCTCTCTACTCTCGAGGCTCTGCAGACAGAGGTCGGCAAGGAGGATGCTGAGATCTTGAGCTCCGTGAAAGAAGTCAAGACGCTGATTGAGGAGGACAAGAAAGATCAAAGTGCGGAGATTCTGGTTGAGGTTAAGGAGGTTAAGGCGCTTGTGGGGAAGATCAGTTTGAGCAATGGGGTTAGCACGGGCGAGGAGGTCGGGGAGAGTGATAAGGGTGTTGAGGTAAAGAAGGTTGAGGGAAATGGGGTCAAGGTTGAGGAGAGTGAGATTGTTCCTGAGGTGTGATTTGAGAGTCCTTGACTGGTCGTGAAGTTGGGTGGCGAGGGGGAGGTGAAGGGGCGGGAGGGGGCGGGAACCAAAGGGGTGGTTTCATAAGATATGCATGTACTTGTTTTCCAGCGTTGCGGTGCGCTTTATACCCTTTGATTCGACGCCATTGGCACGATTGACGGCTGTGTTGCGCTGATGTTTTGTTTATGGTACCTAGAAAAGAATTTATTTGTTGTTTTTCCTTCATCCCAGATTTAGCATCCCCCGTAAATATCCAATAGAAACCCTACTCAGCCGGCGCGTCATCATGCTCTCCACTTCCAACGCCTCACTCACGCGCTTCAGCACATGACTCGTCTCGCACCGCTGGCTAAAGACAAACAGACTCAACGCATTCTGGAACCGCATCTCTCAAGTTCTTCTCTTCATTCGTCCGATACGACGCGCCTCCTTCCAAGCGGTAGAGATGCGTGATCCGGACTGAGCGAACGTGAGAAGCGATGTTCAGATTGCTATCAAGATTACTTTTTGAGACTAGGGGAAGGATGGCGGCGATCCTGAAGAGTGTTGACAATGAGATGGTGATGTATGTGCAGAGAGAGTAAGGCGGTTGCGGCAAGGAGGAGGGAGCGGGAGGCTAGTCGGATGGCGGTCATAGTAGGTCGGAGGGGGCGAGGTAAGTCAGGATTTCTGTTCTGACCTCTGAAGATAGAATTTCCACACTAGAGTTAGGTAAGAGGGACCGCTGGAAGATGGATGTGGGATTGAAATTGGAACGAACGCTGGAATCTTGGGTATGGGTGATGGACTCGCAAATTACACAGGTTTGTTGTCTTCTATAGCTCTCAGGACTCCACCTGATGAAGGAGACAGATGACCCATCTGAAGCGCCGATCAAGCCGGACCTGAAAGTTCTCGACGTGAACCAGAAAGAGGTGTTATACACGATGCATCTTGCGATACATTACTGTCGACGTGAGGGGATTGAGGAGTATGAGGAGATAAGTCTTTGGTCATCGTTACTAGCTTGGCGGGGTATATGGATCAACCTGGGATATCGCAGTATGATATTTCGAAGTGCTCTGGGAGGGTAGTGACGAGAGTTTTGAGGCAAGGAACTTGGGAGGGTGGGCTGATGGTGAACTCTCTTTCTCTTTGGTAAGTCATTCGAGCCAGTAAAACGCGTATTGAAGCAGGTTGGCTAATCGCCAGGAGTTTAGGATGATTCCTACAGGCATTATCCATGCGGTAGGCAGCGTAGGCTGGGCAGGGTTGTTTTCAACTGGGATTGGAAATACCCCTTTTGAGGATACTGTAGAGGCGGTGTTAAAACTCGCGACCGATACCAGCGTGAATGGTGAGGTTTTGCGTTTAATGTCTCGCGTCAAAGCTAATTCAAAAACCAAGGGAGGTTGTTGGGAGTAGTTCCACACGACATCGCATCGGAAGGATACTTGGACCTTGATCGGGATGATCAGAAGGAGGGCGATTTTGTCACGAGATTGGAGAAAGACACCATAGCTGCCCTTAAAATCTGGAATGCTAAACAATAGAAGTCGTAACTAGTCGTGAGACTCGTGAAGTATGGACAACAGAGATTTGGGGGAAGCGGACCTTTTCGTAACCTCAACCACTACGCTTTTATTGAAATTTCGTTTCCTCTCTACAGTAATTTCAAACTCTCTTCTTTTCGTGGCAATGATTATTTAGAATGTACAGTACTTAGTGCAAATAAGTATTTTTATATACACATTGAACGCATCTTTAACACCCAAAACGGAAGCACCTTCTATTAATTAACTATATATAGAACTGCTCGAACCTACAAACACAACCAAGACCGCTGCATATGTAGCCGTGGCCAAGAAAGTCTCGGAGCTTTTTGTGCGTACTCCGACGACAAGGAAGAATCCAAACAGAGTAACAGCAACCGCAACCGTAACAAGACTCTTCGTTCTATCGCCTTGAAAACTCATAATGATCGTAGGCACTAGAATCCATACACTGCTAGCTAATGAAACAACTGTACCGGCCAGAATAGTGATGATTAGAGAGGGACATCTTGGCCCGAGTCCCGGCACCCCTTGCAGATCCAACTTGTATACTTCCGGTCTCAACTCTCGTTCTGCTTTAGACCAGCACCATGAGCGGGGAAGTATTGAACGTATGTAACTGACGAGATCTTGGGATCTGACGTCGATATGTCTGAGGAGTGCAAGCCGGTGTGGGGCTGTGGCTTTGTTCCACGGAAGCTCAGGATACTGTGATAGAAGAGTTTCCATATAGGCGGGGTTGTAATTAATCCTGACTAGGGAATTGTTCATGAAGTCCAAGTCGCGGACAGCTGTGGCTGTGAACGAAGTTAGTTACTGAAATCTCAGGTAGATGTCAAAAGTGAAAACTCAACATGACCACATACCGTGCTCGTGGAGAAGCGATGACAAGCGCGCAAAATTCTCTTCAGTGCCACCGCCGGGGATTGTAAGCTGATGCTGAAGACGGAGCAGGTCGTGTTGAATGCGTGTGATATTTAGGCAACGAAATCTTTTTGCTTGCATAATCGTATCGTCATAATTCATATTCTCGAATTTGGGGTGCCGCCTTGGTGCCAGATAGTTTGACACCAGTCGATCCCCATAGCTTAGAAGCTGCGACTCTTCGCCGGGCGATGAGCTGGTTAGTGGAGCCTTTATATCGTTAGGAGAGGAGTACTTCGGCAAACTCGAGGATTCGGGCGGAGAAGGGATGGATAATGTTGATGTTTGAGGTCCTTTCTCGATGTCAACGTTCCATGGAGACGACATGTTTGTTAGCGCTGGCTAACCCACCGAGTGGACTGACTCGCGATATTTTGTCAAATTAGGACGAATAACTGGTGCGTCCCGCGATCCGCCAGCTGGCTTTATGAAATATATAGACATACGGAAATGCGAGGCTGTCTCGGGCGCGGGTCCCATCTGGGGTGTTTCACTTTTGGATGCCTAAAAAAAGCAAATATGAGGCTGCACCTTTCAAAGTCCGAGATGACAGTTCTTGCGTATTGAGGAGTTGAATCGAGTATTGGCCCCCTAAGGCACAGGATTGTTCTTTTCTAAGACCCCGAAACTAAATGATTGGGCTGTGGCCTGTCTCATCGGCCCCTTTTTACAACTCGCTTAGCTTTTGCATGATTTTGGACTGCCATATAAGCTAGCAAGTTCCGGTTCATCGCGACGTCTTTCCCATTTCAACTTTCGCGCTGCTATTGTGGTAGGTTCAATACTCAGTTTACTATGGTGTATCAGCTCTAGCAGAAGGAATTCGAAAAACACTGGGTCAGGTCTATGCCATACAAATTACAATTCATCAATATTGTCTGTGTTCAGTTGGCGCGTACATATTTGCTTGAAAATCACAAATAATTCTGAGTGGATTCGAGGTCCTCTCTCATCTACTTCTCACAAATAATGCGTACTGATGCTGGACCCACAGCGTTCGCTGTTGGCTGCCAACCTTTCTCCTTCGAGCTCTGGGTCAAAAGTAGGTTGATCACCTGACGAACCACCAATTCTTGGCTAACTTATCGCAGGGGCTTTTTGGATCAATTGATGAACTGGGTGTGGTGCAAGCAGTACGACAAATTCACGATATATCTTTAAGCGGCATGCATGATGGCTGCAGAAATGACCAATCGAGGATGTAGGGTGAGTTAAGCGAGCTAGTCAGGGGTAAAGGAGCAACAGTAAGATTGGAAATGACCCGGAGGAGAGGCTCTGAGCAAACTGAAGCCAAGTCATTCCTGTTCGCTCATGTGTTGCATCCCAGCACATCTATTGGTGCTCACTTGGCCGTCTGGGGATAGATAGGTGGCGTAATTTCCTTCGTCCAGTTCCATTAGACTTAGGCGAGAGACAAACAGGTACAAGAACGCATGCATGGAGCTTACAACACTATTTGCAATGGATTTTCTGCCTGAGATCGCGGCAACGCCCTGGCAATGCTTTAGATGTGTTTGTCGTGTCTTTCGGGAAGCTTGAACGGAAATAGAAGTGGGAACTCCTTGAGAAATGAAGTAATTTGTCTGCATCTGCATCACTAACTTATAAACTTCGGCAGTGTTAGAACGGTTGTCTGCTGATGTTTTTAGTGCTCGTCTAAATGTATACATACGCCGGGCGTTGTCTCTCCTGAAATTGTTTCTATCTTCGTAATTTCAAAGTAAATTGTAATCTTACTAACATCAGTCAAGATGCACATTCTCAACCCCGCCCCCCCCCCATTCTCCACTTGTTCGCACCATTAGCCCCATATAGCAGCTGTGCATTCATCGTCATGACCAAAGTTACCACAAGCTACTGGCAAGCAACATTCTCCAGTCCACCCATGAATCTTGAAGGCACCGATTTCTTCCTCGACTTTCACGCGCTTCTCGACGAAATTGAAAATGATGACTTTGTCTATGTCATCGGGGTCGACTCTTCAGTGGAAAGTTACTGGGTTGCACACTGAGACATTATCAATAACCCTCTATCAATCCTGACATCGGATAATGGCGCGTACTGGAACAATGTCACCAAAGCTTGCGAACTTTCTTGTGCTGACCTCCCTACGGTAGCTTAGTGGAAAGAGACGCGGGAAGCTTTCTTGGTCGGAATTAAATAGGTATACAAATGGAGAAATATCCTCTTGAAATCACAAACTGTCTCACAATATCCCCAAAACAATTTCATTCGAGCACTTGCTGACTCCCTTGGTACCATCGACGTTGGTGTAAAATCCCTCCCCAGCGCTGCTCATGGAAGGTTTCGTAGACAAACGCGACTTGCGAGTGGAAGGTTGTGAGGTTCGTGGGGAGTGGACCGTTCGAACTTCATGTCTGATGTAGATTAAGTAGATGTGGTCAGCACACTGTCAATTAGCCAGAGATAGACTGAGCAAAATGGGGAAGTGTCAGCGTTCTCTCGACGAGATATTTGTTGTACACATTATCTAGCAACTTTGATCAACTTCAAATCTTCCGAAATATTTTGTCCGCAAGGTATGAGAGAAAATGAGGCACAAAGAGTGGTGACAGATAATCCTCTTTTAATGACTCAAGACTGGCCTTCTGAAACTACCTTTGGGACATCCTAAGCCATGAAGGACGCTTCATATCCCCGTTCAAAACCCCATTGGGAGGTATCTTAGATGACATGTGCAACTTCCTTAAAGCCAACTCTACTATGTATTCCCAAACCGGCTTCATAAGCAATACATAATAGAGGAATACCTATTCTCTTAGCTTGCCTGACTCCATTCTGAACAAGTGGTGTGCCGATTCCTTTCCCCTTATTGTCGAAGTGAACAGTATAGTACTCGAGTTCTGTGTGGTTCTTCGCACATCGTCTCCTAGCACTCAAATCATCAAACCTTCTGATATCCTGTCAATAACGCAAGGATTTTCCTAGAACTAAATTGTTTTAACTGAGTGATGTAAGGTTTCTCCACCAAGATTCGGTTTATGACAACAGTGCATCGCTTGCCCCGCATCCCACCACGCACTCCCCGCCAACTCGTAAAACCGTTTCCTCTTCTCTTCCGTAACATCGGGCACTTGAGCCTCAACCCACTGAACTTCACCTTCTTCCCCAACAACATGAATCTCGGGAACAACCCAGCGTAAGAATAGCACCGTTGGCTGGGTCTACGGCTTTCTGATGACCCATCTTCAGTTGATTACGAGGCAGGTTGCGTAGTTAACGCTTAATGGATTTCTCAATGGGTAATCGAGAGTGACGTGTTTGAACTAGTCATTCGTCCAGTTTGGAGCTTCCCGAAAGGCGGATAGGTTGTTGTGTGCCAGAGCGGCGGCATCATTGACGGTGCAGCGCTCGATTTTCCAGGTTGCCATGGTTGCATATTCTAGTGAACTTAACTTATTCAGTGTCCAAGAGATTGTACTACAGATGATGCTTATTTGATAGGTCGTTATAAATGGTAAGGTGTCATATTCGTTCTAACGAGATCCCTACGCTGACTTGGCTTAAATGGGAGGTCCCATACTGTTAGATTTAGGCACTCACATTGCAACAACGGATAAGCAAAAGCAGAATTGTGGCACAATGCTCGTAGAGCATGTGCCGACGCATTTTTGAATTTAAAGTGAACAACGATCAAGGGGGGGCGGGTCACGTGCCGCAGCACAAATTTATTACTAGTAAAGCGAAGAACTACTGCGAGACCAAGTCCAACACTCCTTTCGCGTGAATGACCTCATTCAGAAAACCCTCTCTACTACTGTTTTCCCTTGCCCGCAATTGTCGCCATAGCAAAATATCAAAGCGCAAGAAAAACATTCGTCGGTACCGAGAAAAACGACTCCCTCAAAACGTATATCCATGCTCCAGAGAACTGAGAGACTTCAGAATCGGCATCACCCTAATTTCCCCTTTCTGTGTGTTTCTGCGGTGCATCTTTCAGGAATTACGTGGCCGATTTGGGGGACTCTTCCGCGCCGTCGATGTCTGCTTCGTCCTCTTCCCAAAGCCAGAAGGCATCGTTGTAATCCAGCCATCTCTGCTCGCGACATATGCGACAACGATGATGCTTCGGCAACTTTCCACGAGGTTGACATGAGCCTAGAACATGGTGTTCGATGTAAATGGGTTCATCGTGCCAATGGCCAAGAATGTCGTCTTCGCCGTCTTCGTCTTCCTCGGGAGTATACAGAAAGTAACTCAGACTCCAGGGAAGTGAGCCAATCCCTCGGTGCCCAAGGATTGCGATCTGGAAATTCACAGTCTTCCATTCTTCGTGTTTTTTGACGTACTCGTGAAACTCTTCCCGTACTTGCTTCGCTTCGGCACATTTCAGTGCAAGATATCCGTAATTGTCAAAGGAATCCGCGAGTTCTGAGGAGTCCCAGCCGCCATCCCATTCTGGCAGTTCCATCGCAGGTCCGAAACCGTCTGGTATATCAAGGAATATCCATTCTTCGTCGTGATACCGCCAATTGCGATTCTGTGTTGCGGGAAGAGTGAGGCTTTTCATCAATGGACAAGCCGCTCTCAGTACCGCCCAGCTGAAGTTCTGCGACAATAACTCGTTTCCTCTCCACGCCAGGTGCTTTGCCATACTCAAGCACCTTTCTTGCATTTGCTCAAAGCTCCCCCATTGATGAATATAGATCGTATCGAGGTCGTAATTGATATAGATGAAGGCCTGCCGTCCTTGGTCGTCCTGGATGAAGTCTGATTGGGACTTCAAGACAGGCACATACTTGACGTAATTCTTCTTGACAACCCCGAGAGCTTCATGGCAAGCAATTCTGATAGTGATGAGCGCATTGGCTGAACGACATGGTCTCGTGCCGCTATCGTCTATGCAAAGAGGAATAACTCGAGGACCCGGTAAAGCGTACTCCCATGTCTTGACGCGTAATTCGGGAGGTAGCTTCGGGAATAGGGTGAACTCTCGTTCAATATCTGGGATCGCTGAAGTACTCATATTTTCAGAAAATGGACAAGTCGTGGTATCAGAGCTTATCTGGGGGAAGTTGATTGTCAGTAAAGAGCTTGGACGGCTGGGTTTAGTTTTGCTAACATTGCGAGGGAGGAACCTTGTGTTGAGCTCTTCTGTGAGGCTACTGAGGTTGAACTTGCTTGACTGGCGGTAGCCAGAGTGTCTTGGAAGCTGTCAGCGTCATCATTGAAGCAGAAAATTTGACTGTGGGTTTACCTTCGTGTAGGATGGAACCGCCTGTAAACTACTCTTTGGCGTCGGACTCTATCTGGTTGACTCGCGAGGATACAACCCGAAGGAGACCGATGGTGAAGGAGGTCGATGCCAAAGACTCGGATGTGGAAGAAGATGGATCCCGATGGAGGGGGATGTGGAAAGAGGAGAGGCTCCGAATGCGGTGGATGTTGAAAGTGTTTTCCGTCGAATGATGTTAGGCCGACGAGGTCGTGGGGCTCAACGGTATTCGATTGTTGACCCGAACTATGTGCGTTGGGAAGAAGAGGCGGTTCAAAGGTAGAAGGCGAGCTTAATGTAGACCCGTTAGAAATTTAGGACAAATAAATCCGTTCCTTCCTCTTCGAATTCGCTCGCGACCTTTCCAACCACGCGCCTTTAAACCCAAAACAAATTTATGCCTCATGATAGATTGCCCGTCAACTTTCTGAAACTCAACAGCTTGTTATATTATGTGTTCTTGCCTGTTTCGATTTCTTTGTCTCTCAAGATTTCTTCGCATGCCAAGCTCATGCGGTGGAAGGCGAAGTGTAACGTCAGTTGAGATGAAAACCGCCGGCATTAGCATCTCACGTCAAATAAAAAAAGCGATATGTTGGCTAATTGTAACCGCAACGGGACGTACCACAAAATTTCATAACTCATATTGGGGGGGGGGTAATGGTATCTGCGCTTAACTGTTACCCGTAACGTATTTTAAACTAGTTGGGAGCTTTTCTCGCCCCGCATGCAGGCGCGCACTTTGAGGCAACTATTCTGTACAACTTTTATACTGAAATTCATCGGTAACTCGAAGTCTGGTGGAATGGTGATACAGTTTCTCGCTCAATATTCGATGGAAAGGCCGCGAAGCGAGCCTAACGTGAGTTGGAGGAATATTAGAGACGAAAGCGTGAGCGAGCGTTTGCCGTCTCACGACGAAAGAAATCAAGTAGAGGGCAGCAAATATTCAAATAATAGGTAGGGAGTCAAGATATTGTCTGCGCTTCCAGTCATTGCATAAGCAGCTCTCACTCGTAGTTGGGTGGGAAAAGTAAACTGCGCCTTTTCGGGTTTACTGTACAAGTTTCCCGGGACACCTCGGATCAATCCCGAGAAATGATTTCCATGTCCTCGGCAGGTTGGAAGAGATCCAAGATGTCCGACATGCTTGGGATCCTCCGAGATTCATGGTAGATTTCCCGATGCTCGTCCTAAAATAAGTCAGAAGGTTATGAGAAGTGACAAGAAAAACATACCAGGTTATGATGGAAGCAGTCTTCAGAGCAGAAAAGAGAGTAAAACTCCTCTTTTTCACAGTCCTCGCAGATACCCACTGCGTCCGTTTCGCCTGGTGGTCCGGTCTGCGGGTAGTAGATGCAGCGATTTCCCATGCAACACGCATGTTCATGGCGATCGTGCTCGTCCTGTGCGTTGTCAGCTACTGACAAATAACGAAGGAAAGCGAACTCACGAAATCCTCATCAGCATGCTCCACCGAGCAATAAACATACCGTCCTCTCTCCCCACCCTTCCGATGCAACCACTCACAAATGGCACACTCAATCGTATCCGCCAACAAATTAACCTCATTCGCACAGCCATCCAGACTACACTGTACCATCTTCGGACTCGGCTCTCTGTCCAGTATCATTCTCTCATGCTTCTCCTCTTTCTTCGCCTTGACCTTCAAATGCGCGCTCTGTGCCATCTGCAACTCGCTGATTTCCCGCTGCAAAACATCGATCTTGCTCGCATGCGAGTCTGCTGCTTCTTTTTTCATCGCTGCTAGAACTTCATCGTGCGGAATGAGCTCTCCGAACATGCGTGCATACTTGGCTTTGAAGGCTTTTTGTTGGGGAGAGTCGGCCCAGGCAGGGCGGCAGTAGTAGTTCATGTAGACTTGTGCGCGCTCTTCTTTAGTCCTCGAGTTGTTGACGGCGGAGGCAAATGCCGCTGCGTCATCGTTGGGGGCGTTGCGTTCTATTGCCGCTGCATAATCTGACAAAATATCGGCGGTAGGACGACCGCTGTCGAATTGGGCGACGGTTGCGGACTTCATGGAGAGGGTTTGGGGCGTGTCTTTGGCTAATGGTTTGCAGAGGTCTTGCTTCAGGTGTTCTCGGAAAGCGGATTGGAAAAAGACATGAAGTTCCGCTAAGGAGTAACCGCTGGTATTATTGAGCTTCTCTGCCATCGCTGCTCGGTATTGTGGGAGGTTCGATGACCACGCATCAGGGTCGGAGGAGAGGTAGTACTCTTGATATGCTGCTCTGATTTGGTTATTCTTCCGCGTGCATCTTTCGCAGTCGGGTTGTCCAGAATGGGATCCATGAGGAGGGAGGTTCTTGATGGATTGGAGAGCCACATCCAGCCTTGCTTTTGAGTGGCGGAACTCCTCGCCTTGTCGAATTCTTTGGTCCAGGGAGAGCGGGTATTTGGGCCCAGACGAGGCGAATCGACAAGGATGGCCAGCATGGCTGCGAATTTGAAGTTCAAGGCTACGCATAGTTAGTTGTGAGACGAGTAGAGAAGCCTTCCCCTCTTGAATGCGAAGATGAAAGAGAGGATCGCATCACGTGTACGTCACGTGTGCAGTTCGAAGACTCACGCCATGGTTTCCCTTAAGCCAGCTCTGCACCAAGCTTGTTCAGTCTGATCTGAGATTCATCTGCGTCTTCTCCCTTCGATTTCCGTCTTATTCTCCAGCTTACTCGTGACTTACGCTCAAAGTTACCAGCCAGGAGGTGTCGTTCTTGATGTCGAGAGGCGGAGATTGGCGCATGTTTTAGCGCGATTCGGATGAAGGTTTTTCCATTCCGAAAGCCTTCTCCAGCCTTTCAAAGCAACCTCACGGGACTTGGGTATCAACCTCTTTTCACGACCCGCAATACAAGATGGTATGTTCTACTCCCTCAATATCTTATTACCCCAGCTAAAATCTTCTCTAGGCGGACAAACTACGCGCACAGCAACAACTCGAAGCCCTCCAAGCACGATACGTCGGAACGGGGCACGCAGACACGACAAGATTCGAGTGGACGAGCAATATCCAAAGAGACAGCTATGCCAGTTACGTTGGGCATCCGCCGTTGTTGAGCTATATGGCTATTGGAATGGGAGAATGCAGAGAGAAGGTTCGGGCGCAGATGGTTGAGGTGAGTGCTGCTTGCATGGACAAAGATATTTTGAATTCGTGTTGATGGGATCAATAGAAGATGATACAACCAGTTGGCAAGCCGCCCGAAGTGCAGGATTGAGATTCAGATAAGGCTGTTGATGTGTGGATTCGAGGGAACGGGATGGGGTTTGGTGATAGCCTGGCTGACAAGAAGCATGAAGCATAGCTTAGGACAAGGAACGAGATAATGCATTGGGAGATCTGGTGTGAAAAGGATGCTGCTTTTCGCCATAGCAAGGTCGCCGCCTACGGCCACAAGTCTCAACACAAGACAAACATACCGAACCTCGAAAGAACAGTGGCCAAGAATTGCAAATATCAGGGCGGCCTATCGTGTTCATATGTCATTATTACAGTAAGTCTGTTGCTCTACAGCAACTTGCCAAACGCAAGCAATCATCCGCATCTATTCCCTTCTCCTCCTTCCACTTGCCCTCCTAGCAGTGCTTGGACCAGGATCTCCATTTGCCGGTTCCTCAGCGGCGTCCTCTTCCTCACCCCCACCCCCATCATTCTCCCTGGGAACCTTTCTAACTTCCATGCCTAAACTGCGCTGCATGCGCTTATCTAGATCACCAGGAGCACTATCCCCGTAAACTTGACGCACCAACCCCTGGACTCCCTTGTTACCAATCTCGACTTTGCCCCTAGCACCAACTCTCCAATGAACCGTTTCGTCGTCAGCGCTCTTCTCCGTAGATTTATAAATATATCCGTGCTTGATCATCCGCTGCAGAGTCGCTGCGGTTGTATCAAGCCCAGTATTCTTACCCGAGTTGAATCTTTCCAGATAATTCATCAGTTTGTGGTCGGGGAGTTCACCTCCTGAACTGAGAGCTATGAGGGAAACGATCACTGAACATATACCCATGTAGGCTGCTTCTTCGTCTGGACTTCCAATGATAGAGGGAGGTATGATTTCGGCCGATCGGTACTCGGGAGGCAGGATGGTTGTAAGAATCCAAGATGTAGTTGATTTGGAGCCGCCTTTGGTTTTCAACGCAGCTATTTGCAGTCAGAAGTGGCACCGGTTGGGAAACGATATGACTAACCTCTCTTTTCCTTCATTGTGACCTTTTCTTTCTGGGGGAGTTCCATCAATTCCATGCCAAATTTGGTTCGCAATTGATCTTGTGCAGCGCCAAAGAATTTTCGGAGGTTGTGCCCACGCTGCTTCCCAATGACTTTCTCTGTAATACCCGCCCGTCGAATTGGCAGTCTCTGGTATTCACACGCGAGAGCATATCGGACGAGTTTCTTCACAAGCTGATCTTGGGTGTTCGGCTCTGCATCCGCATCTGCATCCGCATCGGGCATCTCTTCGTCCTCATCCGGTACTTCTTCCTCCGAGTCATCTTCGGATGGAGGTGCACGTCTTCGGTTTCGTTGTGTGTTTTGTGGTCTTTCTTCCTCGGACTCCTCTTCCTCCTCCTGGACCTGCGATGATTAGGACCGGCTCTGCTTTGGGGACATTGGAGCCGTACCATGCGTCGTCTTCGGGCTGCAGAAGGCATCTTGGATGTATATTTGGCTTCCCAAGGACCAACCTGAATGTGTGATCTTTCGCTCTTGTTAAAGTGGATAGATTTGCAGTATTGTGGAGGTTGATGAGGTCTCGTCCTCGGGAGACGCGATTGACGCGTTCGTGCAGGAGGCAGAAAGTGACTTCGGAGAAAGAGCAGCCGACCTCCGACACTGCTAAAAAAAAATCTCCCGTCACCACAATTCTCTCCTTCCAGCCAGAAATCGCATACATGATTACACGACCTGTCTCGAGGTCGCACATATGCCTGAGCTGTCGGCAAAGCTTGGCCAAACGCAGATCTCCAGCAGGGTATCAAGTTGCTCGACAATCAACAGGTGCGACCCCCCAACAAGCCCCACCGGGACAACCTCGAGATGATACACCTCCAGTCTGCAATGGCGATGTTAGAAGAGCCTTTGGTCCAGGCCCGAAGCTCTCTCATCAACCACTCGGCCGTCTACACGGGCACCGTGGGGTCAAGGTTCGAGAGAATCTCGAGAATTTACCCACGACCAGCTTAGGGAGAGCTGCGAATGTCATCGTCCTTCGAGATTCCGGGATTACAGTGTACGAGAAGAGAGACCATATGAAAGACAAGAAGGCCGAGCATATTGATATCCTGGGTCAGTTAGCAGACGAAAGGGGGTTGGTTGGAGAAGAGGAGGTCAACAGAAATATCACCGGCTTCAAACCCAAGCGAGGAGCAAGGCCTGAGACTTGGGATGATATTAACGCCTTGGTGCGCGAATTGCAAGATGGTTTCACACAAACACAATTGGAAAGGTACATTGAGGTATTCGAGGGCAAACGAGAACCGATTAGTCCTCCAGAAGAATGGATCAATGAGAAAGAGACAGCCTCTATTCTAGCAATAACACCTTGGCAGCCGGGCATATCGAATGACACAGATCACTTCGACAACGATCCTCTTCGTGGCTATTTTCTCGAGTCGCATACTTCCAAGCAACGAGTCATCCTACGATTGTTGAGAGAGTGCTGGATGTTGGAGCTGCCAGAACTCGAGGAGGGTCTTGGTCAATTCGAAATCAAAATCAACCTGGATGACCTCGTGGTTCTCCTTAGTAAGAGCGTCTCTGTCTCTCATTTCGAAGCAAATCTGACATGCTCCAGTGGGATCTTTCTCTGTGCTGAGCGGCATACGCGCAAAGCATTTAATCCTCGAAGGAGAAAACCTCGAGGCTTTCCCATCACGAGACGTGATACGAGTCACAACTACACATGGCAAGAAGAATTTGCTTGTTGAAGCCGTTGAAGAGGCAGTGAAGGGTGTTCAGAAGAAAAGACTTGCCCTTGGAAGTCTATACCCAACATCCCTTGGTACGCCTACAGTGACAAAGCTACGAAAATGGGCACGAAAGAATTTCGATGATGAGGTTCTCCAGGAACTAAGCCGCATGTCGGGTACGTCAATATCAAGAAAGGCGAAACACAAGGTAATGGGATAGGTCACTTGGGGGGATCGAGCTAACAAACGCAGATTCTAATATCCTCCACTGGCAACAAATCGGACGCTTTGCGAACAAAAAATGATACCGCAACCCGACTTCTACTAACATCTGGTGATTTCTCCGACAGAGTTCACTACCAGCTGGCGACCCACATAGATCCCACAAAAGGACTTGAAGGAACTTTGATTAATTACCCCTTAGCCAAAGACGGCCTCCCGTGGCGAGAACGACTTCGGGGTTGGTCAAGATGGACAACCCCTACTGGGAAGAAGAATGCCATTCCATACGAGTTGCATATGAATCCAAACAGGCATCCTCCAACCATAATTTCTAGTGCCCCAGCAGAGCCTCGAGAGAAATTGAAACCTGGAAGGACCAAAAAGGCGAAACCAGCTGAAACTGGCAATGAGCCTTACTGGAGCTCAGATCTATTTACAGAGACCTCGGTGCTTTTTGGAAGCGTTCTCCATAGCCCACTTCAACCAATGCCTCGTCCTACTCCCCCCGAAGAGCTAGCAAACGATTCCGTCGTACACACTTTCTCCACGCATGTCCCGAACTTATCACAACTACTTAGCAAAGCCAGCACGAAACAAGATAAAGTGAAGGCTGAACACGATCTTCAACGCTTGATTGTTCGCTTCCAGCCTAATCCCTTTCACGTACCACCAACCGGGAAAGGAGAACTCACGAGAGGTCCACTTGGCCCCGCTGCCCTCTCAGCATTCCCTCCAATAGAGATGATATTCGATATTACAGACGACAATGCCAAGTCAGTGAAGTTAAAATACATCCAGGCCGTTGTTCATGAAGGGAAGAAGGACGTCATGCTTCCAGGAAGTGCAGTCGATCTTCGGTTCCACCAGCGCACCACAAGCAAGCTGAAGCGGAGATACATCGACCAAGTGGAGGACTTCTTGAAGAGGAGCAACTTGAATGTCGCAGGCAACGCACCCTTGGAGACTCCGCGTTCAATCACTCTCCCCATTTCCAGCAACATCTGCCGCGAGCCAGGCTTTAAGCTCCTTGATGGCAAAGATTCAAAGACAAGCAGCGAACATGCGAAAGATGTTCGCGATGTGGAGTACCTGTACGCCGGCCTCGAGATTCAGCGGACTCGCGCTTTCACTTACAGCGGATGGCTTTTATTGTATACTAGCTGTGAGGCCGGGAAGGCCGGAGGTGCACGAGGTGAGCTGAGACTTCGGCCCAGGAAACATGGCGAGGTTATGCAGGAGGAGGACCTCGTGTGGTTTGCGTACAGGGTGGCGCGCGTCATCACGAGTGGGGGCGAGGGTGATGACGATAAAGCGATGTTCAATGAAGCTGCGATCAAGAGGGTGGCAGCTAAGGATTCGAGGACACTGCCGCCGGCACGCTCTCCAGCCATGTTGGTAAGGCAGGTTACTAGCAAGGAGCCTGAAGAGCCGTGGTATTTTGGGGACAAGTATTTTGCGAAGCGGCCTTTAGAGTTTGGTGGGGATGAGGACGAGTTGGTGGACAGGGAGCCACCTTTTCAAACAAATTCAGAGGATGAGGGAGTTGGTAATACCTGGGAAGAAGGCGAACCAACGAAGAAGGGCGAAGATGGTGACCGGGAGGGCGATATTTGAAGAAACTCGGATCAATACCAGGGATGTTGTACACCATGTATATGGCATGGGCAGGACGTGGTGCATAGCATTGGATGGGTTACATGTACGATAGGCACTGTACAGTGGACTTGAAGATTTGACTCGTATACATCCAACTCTTACCCGTTTCGGATGCTCGAGGTCAGCTGACTTTAGTGAATGAGAGCAAGCACCCGAAGCAGAGGATTCTCTACCAGTAAATGAACCTCTCTATACAACCTCAATTCGGTCCAGACGAACCGCTCATGGAGGTTGACGCCCAACGCCCCAGTGATGGGAATAGTAACTCGCTTGCAGAATGATTCTCTGATTAAGCGGTCCGAAATTACATTTTCCCCCCTCCCACCCGCACTTGTAACTCATCTCTCACACCTGAGAAACAAGGCATCAAATTTGTCATCCAAAAGCAACCATGTAGTGATAAACATCGGCCCTGTCCAAAGCCTCGTGTTAACACACTTTGCCTCTTGCAAATGAAGCTTCAATCTATCGATTTCCGCCAATTAGCGTTCGTTAACGCTGTGAGGCTAGCTCGTTGAGGTGTTTATGAAAGATCTGGGATGTCGTTCATTGTCATATCTTGTGAGTGTAGATGGATACAAAAGGAGTGTGCCCCTCCTGATCCCTGTACTGCTCGCGTAGCATTCCTAAAACATGGGTGTACGCTCAAAGCGGTAATTTTCCATCTCGACTCTCTTTTGGATGCATAAGCACCTATTCTAGGGTCTTCCCGGAGAGGGTGCTTATGTACTTGAGAATTAAATACTACTCTAGCCCCCTTCCCCTATACGTGCTAAGCTAATTTTTGTAATTTTATCGTAAAGTAAGGTTTTCTTTTTCGGCTATTTTTTAGCCCGTAGCTTATTATAATACTATGGTACTTGGGGAAACAGAGGTTAATCTGATTCTAGCAGGTTCTGCGCTAGCAGGGATAATCAACCAGTTGTTCTTTCGGATTCGGAGAAATATTACCTGATTTAGTTTGGTTCAGCTATGGAGAGTTAACCTTTGTTACCCCCAATACGAAGTAGGTGAGTAAGACGCACGTCCCTCCGTCCCTTACTTATAATCGCTTAGGAAGTATATCCTCAAGGTATACGCTCTATACACTATGACGCTCAGTACACTATGAGGCGCCGAAGGCGCCGAACGCCATACCCCTAGCCTACTAAGGTCCTCGTATTAGTAGAGAATATAAATGTGCTTTATATAAAAGGTACATAGTTGTGCCCCGTACGCCGTGAGGCGCCGAACACCGTACGGGTAGCCTACTAAGCTCATAGTATTAGTAGAGAATATAAATATACTTTAAATATAGATATGCTTTGCACGTAGTTATTTATCCCCCGTACGCAGATGTGTCCTGTACGTAGATGTGCCCCACACGCCGTGAGGCGCCGAAGGCGCCGAACGGGGTGCCCCTAGCCTATTAAGGTCCTAATATTAGTAGAGATAAGCTTTAGAACTCCCAGAACTAGCGCTCTAGCTAGTTATATCTCGCACTGAGAAAGACACGCCCGGCGACAACTGCACCAGTATCTCTTGGCTGCGGGGACTCGCAGGCTACCAGAAATTTAAGAAACGAACCGTTTTGCCCCAGAGTCTTGCAGTGGCCATGAGCATTTCGCACGTCGACCAGTGATCTCGGAGTGGATAGGCCCAAGTGAAAAAGCTCGGTGAATCCACTGGCTGTAATATTAACGAAGAGGAAGATGATGCTGATGGTGGGGGCGATATTGATGAGAACAGACGCAAAAGACTCAAGGAAAGCGACATTGGTAGTGGGTTGGTGATGTCCAGTCGAAGGTTGCCCCGCCCATTCAACAAGATGGACCCCTTCAAATATGGGATTGAGATAAGCAGGAAGGAGTGAACAATTACCGGACATGTGCTGGCCCAGGCTCTTTGACCAATCAACTTCACAAGTACGCTATTCCTCCCTTCTTAAATTGTTGATTTTGCTGACTCCTTTAAGGGGGAACTTGAAATGAAAACATTATCCTGTTCAGTGTAAACAATGTTACACGACCTTCGAAATCAAGGGGAACAATCGGTCTGCGGGCCTGCGGCAGTGGCAGAGCTTGAGAAGCATCGACAATTTGACGAAGCCCATCCAAAACGCTCACCAACAATGAAAGGGGGTATCAGCGAGGCTCAGTGGACAGGTTTGAGCGAGGAGAATCACAGTAGGAAGGGTAAAGCTGCGATGACAGAGTTGCCCAAGAGTATGTGGGAAAATGGAATGATATCTGGAGGATGATATTTCCAGAGCTTCCTGCCCCAGGAACGCCATGTAAGCAATTTTTGAATCCAATTACAAACACAGTACTGATTGTAAGAAGAGTATTCCACACCAAGGAACATGAATGGTTCACCTCCTTAGCAGAGGCAACACACTTACCTCAAGGTCTACGAAAAAATATTGACCTACAAGCTGCCTAGTATCAAGGAGGCACACACACATTCAGACTTGACATCTCTGCTACTTGAAGTCGCTAAGAATTGTTTTGAAATGTGGCCTGTCACTTGCAGATGGAACGAAGACTTGAATTCATCACTTTCCTCATGGAGATACACTGATGCGAACGGCTCCGCATCTTGGGAGGCAATCCTCAAGCCACTGTCTTCCCTCCAAGGAGCATCGCCAAAAGGTATCGGCGTCTCCATTTTCTCCAGTCCTTGACCAAGGTGCCGGAAATAGCGCCACTGGCAATGAATGGTCGAGCCAGGCAGGTGAGTCGAAGCTCATGCAACTACATTTGATATGGGGATACTGCCCCCGATACCGCCACACCAGACTATGCGCAGCGCACAACCTCCTCTGTGGCGTGACCCTTTTCATCTTCATAACTTTGGCCGATTTGGTGAAGGGCCATAGGTGTGCTCACCTTCTCGTTTCGAAACATTAGTGATGAATTAGAATATCATAAATAGAAAATTATTGTAAAATTTACCTTGCGGTTGTTTCACTTCTTGCTTCTCTTTTGTTAGAGAAAAGTTCATTTTCATGCTCCCTCATCAAAATTTTAAAGCGAGCCTATGTGATCTGCCAGACACACTCTCTTATTACCCTCGACACTATTTCCAAGTTCGGATATGTTCTTATCTTCCCCTCATTCAAACATTAATGTTTTGGAAGCCCTGATCATTGCTCACCCAACCGTGTTCTTGCTTGAAATATTTGGTAGCGGAGAAGTTTGTGTGGCGTCGACTCTGCTGCATGGGGCTGTAAGAGATGTAATGCACATGTCATCGGTGAAGTTGCGTCCAAATGCGTCCAGATGTTTTACTTCGAATACAACCTCTCAATTTGCACACAGGACTTTCCTCACAGTGCTACACCTTACACCATTATACCAGCTGAGTTAATTTCAAAGTCTTCCCAAAAGGGGTATCGCTTACAGAGCGGCCCAATCATTGCGAGGCATTGCTCGCGGTATTTGATTCGCCCGCCTGCCACCTCACAATGCTCCCTGTCATCAGCTGGCAGGCAATACCTGCACCCACCAGCCCAGCCACCTCTTAAAATATCCACACCTCCATCGTGACCACCGTCAAAGTGCCCACCAGATCTCATCGCATCTTGTCTCACTACGTCTGCGATATAAAAAGCGACTCTGGAGGTCAGCCTTATGTGAGGCTGCGCTCGGGAGGCAGGGTCAACGTGCAAAACTGCGGGGTACAGTACGAGTAGTTTCTTGGCACTGATCCTCATCTCAACTTGGAGATGTCCCACCCTCTCAAAACTCGTCGACGACTCTCATTCAGTCGAGTTAAATATATTGCCGCCGCGTGCATTTTCGCTATTATCACATATTATTATGCCTACCGGAGTCCAGCTGTCCGACTCAGGTCCAAACCGAGAGACACTGCTGGCAATTCCACACTCGGCGTAAGTTTTGCAGCCTTTTCTTATCACAGTAGTCATATATTGACCTCTCCTAATGCAACTACCACAGTTCCAAAAGATCGTGGTGCTTTCGGAAGGCCCTAGCTGGAGAACAAGAGGCCTCAAAGCCGCTGCTGCATATAGTGGTATCGATCTCGAGATACCAGCCCAACCACCATTAACTAATGAGATAATCGATGCTTTTAAAAAAATGGGTCCTACTACTAGACCACGCCCTGACGGCCGAGGCGAAGTCAAGAATTGGCTGTCCTTTCTCGACATTATCAAATATATCGTCGCCCAGGATCTCGAATCGGCTCTGATCCTCGAGGACGATGTAGACTGGGACGTCTCGATCAAGAACTCGATGAAACTTCTTTCTGACGCAGTGAGAAAGTTTACGATGACTGACTCTTCTAATCGCAGCCCGTATGGGCATTCGTGGGATCTGTTGTGGATTGGTCATTGTTCGGAGCCGACTAGGAACGACACGAGGAGGCTTATGTACGATGATCCCTCTGCACCGGACCCAAGGACGTATATCGGCTGGGCGAGGCGGTACATGGAAGGCATAACGCCGGGACAGCGGTCAATACAACGGGGCCAACAAACTCATTGCAGCTTTGCTATTGCCCTCTCACGCCGTGGCGCTATCAAAGTGTTGAAATATGCAGGCAAGGGTGAAGACGAGTCTTTCGATTTTCGCATGAAAAATGGTTGCAAAAAGAAGGATCTCAGTTGTTTGGTGGTTAATCCGGAGCTAATACATCATTATGTGCCCCCGGCGGGGTTCGGTCATGTGAGTACGGTGGCGGATGCGAATGAGAGGGGAAGCAGGGTGGAGGAGGAGGAGTTTGAGCGTATTATGGGAAATACACCGAATATCTTAAGGAGTGCGAGGTGCAAGTCGCTGTTTGATAGTACGTGTCCAGGTGCTGGACAATAAGTGAGGTTGGAGAGAACAGGGAGTGTTTTGGAATGGCAGTGTAGGAGTTGTAGAAGACGGTCTCCTTTACACCCAGAATTCGAGATCACACCTTCTTGAAGTTGAGCTGAGCCTAACTTATGAGGCGAGTTTCGGTAGTAAGGGCGGTGAATTCTGAACCAGCATGAGATCACTTCTTTGGAATTTGATGTGAATTGAGGCATTCAGAATATAAGTGTGAGTGGTGCTACCCGTTTACTGATATCAGACTTCTGATCTTCTGCTGCCACTTAATTGCGCGAGTCTCGTGGTATGCTTCCATCGGATCTCACTCGAGCGAGCTGTGGTTTTTGATAGTTGGGATTCTAAAAACCAAGCGAGCGGGGTGCTGGTAAACTACTAGAATTTGCTTGACAGAAGACTGCAAGTATATTTTCATGCCGCGATAAATATGGAATAGGTATCCTTGGAGAACGGAGAGACTTCAGAGCCGTAACTCATAAAGTAGCTTTCACAGTTGAATCCTGATGCATACATCGTGCTTAGTGACTATTATAATCTTACATGTTTGATATACAGGGAGAAGATAGCTTGAAAAGACTGATCCCGCCTCTGTTTACTAGTTAGCTGGGAAAAGATTCGTCCACCCAGTCGTAGCATCCTTCGCATCTGTCAAATGCGTAATACGCGCAATTATGTCATCGCTAGTATAAATAGAAGATTGATGCAAGCAATGAGTGCTTCTAGGCCGATTGTATGGCAGAGCAGGCGAGACTGGGAGCTTTCAAGGGCCTCGGCTCTCTTATAGCGCAAACCGAACCCAACTCTACATTCCCCACTTAAGCGTCCATTCCTCACTTGACTATCCATTCCATACTTAAGCGTCCATTCCACATTTTAGCGTCTATTTCACACACAAGGGTCCACTTATTCAACATTCTATAAATTAGAGGCTGTGCCAGCCCTTGAAGATTATTTCTTCAGAAGTTTGACTATAAGCTAAATATCTACACCAAGATTGTTACTACCGACTCGCTTAACCAACCTCTGCAATGCTCATCCTTCTCTGCCTATTTTTCTATGCTTCCTTTACATGCGCTACTGTTTGTCCCTCCTTCCGAGCAGATATTTCCTAAAATCTAACATTTTAGATAACACTTGGATCTGCGGCAACTTTTGGTGTTCTTAGTGCAGCAACCGTCACAAACACTGGCCCGACTAACATCAATGGAGATCTTGGGACTACCGGCACATCTATCACCGGATTTCCACCTGGGACCTTCAGTGGCACTGAATTTTTTTCTACCAGCGCTACCACTCAGCTCAACGATGCAATTGCCGCATACAATGCAATTTCCCAACTTAGCGGCGCCATTTCCCTGACAGGGTTAAATCTTGGTAACCAGGTCCTGCCTCCGGGAACCTATAAGTTTGCAAGTTCAGCATTTCTTACTGGGACCTTGACTCTTGCAGGCACAGGTTCAGTCAGCGATGCTTGGTACTTCCAAATTGGATCGACGTTGATAACTGCGAGTGATTCAATTGTCGTGTTCACCGGAGGTGGACTCGCGTGTAATGTCTATTGGCAAGTAGGGAGTTCGGCCACACTTGGGACAAGGACTCACTTCGCGGGAAACATTCTCGCAGCTGCTTCGGTTACGATGACCACTGGGGCTGTTTCTAAGGGAGGGGTGTTTGCCTTGGGTGCAGCTGTGACCTTGGATACAAATATGGTAAATGTAGAGACTTGTCCTAGTGCTTTATCTACTTCTTTATCAAAGGCCGCTACTTCAACCACCTCCTACACCACTTCCGCTACTTCAACCTCCTCCTACACCACTGAGCAACCGTGTGTTTATACACCTCCTCCTAAGCTAGCCTGCTAAGCTAGGAGTAGTAGTACTTGTAGCTAGAAGTAGAATAGAGTGCCCAAAAAGTTCAAAGCAAGGCTTAAGAAAGCAATTACTTATTCTAGCTAGGAAAAAAGAGTTATAAGGTTCTAATTAAGTTATTATATAAAAAAACCTCTCACTATTACTTTTTGAGCTTTATATTTAAATATAGTAATTATTTTAATTATTTTAAAGGAGCTTAAAGTAAAATATTTTTATTACATATTTTAAAACTAATTATATATATAATAATAATAAATAAAAGAATTTAAAGATAATATTTTATATTCTAAGTGATTAATTTTTCTTATATATAAAGACATAATTTAATATAGAGCCAAAATTCTCTAAGAATAAAGAAAAATAAACTTTATTTCTTAAAATATTTAAGCTGTGACAGACGGCACCTCTACATGATCCGCCGGGGGCTAGGTATCAGGAACCAGGGGCGAAACGTGAGGCTAAGCTAGAGATCTTAGCAATACACTATTGAAGGTCGAGGGACTCCTCCCTTCTTTGCCACTTAGCTTAGTATTTTCAATCTATGAGATTCTTTGAACTTTGAGCCTTCGACTATTATATTAATCCCGCCGTTATATAAGCTTTTTAAATAATATATATAATTACTTATATTAGTTATATCATATTTATAAGTCTTATAATTAAAGATATTACGTTTCTTTGTCTTTTTCTAATATATTTTATTCTTTAATATTAATTTCTTATTAACTCATTTATTAAATTAATAGTTCTATAAATAAAGAATTAATTCCCGAATTATTTCATTCTTTTTATTACCTTTTAAAATCTCATATACTTGAGCTAATACAATTTTTAAAAGTAACTAGACGTCTAATACTATAAACTTAACTGCTATTAATGCGATCTATTATCTGCTTCTAGTACTCGAGTTTCCTAGTCCTATTTGTATTTTTTGTCTTTCCAAACCTCTATTTCCTTGCTCAGCCACGCCGTTCCTTTTTTGTCCGGTACTTAGCCAGAGACCCTACATCTCTCCCATAATTACACTCACACACCACACCATGCATGTCCGATCACTCATCCTCCTCCTGCTCCTCCTCCTCTCACCCCCAGCCGTTGTAACGGGCTGTTTCAATGTTAAAACATTCGCTATAAAGTTCGGCTCCTGGATGGTGTATAAAGTCGACCACCTCTCCCACACTTAGCTCCATACTGACTAAAACCGTGCCCAAGTCGGGATCTCTCGTCAGGGTTAAAATGTTTAATAACTATTCTATCTTTATCGCTAACACTGATAAAGGTAGTCTGTATAAGATGAGTATTTAGGCCTGGAACTACGGCCTGCTGAGAAGCGATGCGAGTATGGAGCTAGCGGTGAGTACATTTATACAGGAGGGACTCCTGGGGTTTAGCATTATAATAGGGGTATGTCTTTCAGCAATACGTAAGGGCATGTCTTTGAAAAAACGGTTGCGGATCAGTGACCGGGGGGGGGGGCTGTTACCTCCATCTTGACTAGTCTTGATAGGTCGGAGGATGTGTTTGGAGCAAGCATCGCGTAGGTGGCGATCATGAATAAAAGGCAAGTTTTGAAGGCTATACCGGATAGAAAGAGTAGGTACGGTTGTGGCGACGGTGGGCAGTGCTACTTCTCCTGCGCCCGGGAGGGGGAGTGGGGATAAGGGGACATTGTGCGTGGCGCCAAGTGGGTGCGGGGGGTTGCGATGAGTTGATTCTTTTTTTTGCGAGAATGAGTGTATATATTGGGAGGATTTAAGATATAGATGGTATGATAGAGGAGTTCTTCCTTGCCAAGGTGCAGTCTCGATTGCGCTTTTTCGAACGAGTTGTTGAAATCCGTGGCAAAGATGTTACTATCTCGCGTGGAGTTTACCCCCTCTTTGCTGTGATGTTTTAGGAGACAAAGACCTGCCATAGAGTGCAGAGATGATTCTTTGTTCAGCAATACGTTCTCTCCCCGAGTTTTGCCACACCACTCACTCAATGCCGTTCACACAGACGATTCGCTGTTCATCTAGAGCACTAAGAACGAAGAAGAAAATTCAGATGATAGAATTCAAGTTAAACAACACTCAGTTTCGTTCCTCCTTCGTCAAATAATATGACTCAGGTGCCATAGTATACAGAAGGCCGGCTTTCCCAGACTACGAACGAAGCGAAACAGGAGACGGTGGACCAACTATTCTACATCTTTCGCAAACTCAAGCGGTCTTGGAATTCCAAACATCGTACACGGACTGAATCTCCAACTTCCCTTGTGTTTCCTGGCAAAGTAATACTTGGCCAAGTATGGCAGAAACCACGGTAAAGGAGGAAAGTTATGCTTTCCACCCTCAAATGTCTTATCGACGGCACCTAGAGCACATGGAAGCACACGATGCTGTAATTAGCAGTCAATGAGAATTTCCCCAATCCATTGCTAAAGGAAGTAGATAACGCACCATATCTTTAACCTGGGCTAAGATTTTCTTGTTAAATTGCGCCCAAATAGGCCCTAACTTCTCCCCTCCATACTTATCTAGTGCAAGCAGCGTCTGGATCTCATCGCTTAAATGCACTACCAAAATCTCGACAAACCGGTCGAGCATTTCCTTCACCTTCTTCCCATCGTAAGTCTCAGGTGTAGCGTTGTAGATATATTCTTCAAAGTCCTTCAAACCCTTTTCGAACGCGTGATGCTGTGTGATATTCACCTCCATAATGTTTTTCTCGCCGGTGTACTCGGCAACCTGTGGGAAAAAGAAATCTTCTTCTGTTGCGTGGTGGGTATGGATCTCCTCGAGTGACGTCTGGCAGAATAGGATGAAATCTGTAACATCTTCGGGCTTGGTAACCTGTTCGCACTGGAGGTGGATTGCATTCAGGTTCCGGACCATCACGTTGTGCGCCAAGCACATCTCAGTCGCTACCTCGGCTACTTCCTTAGAGAGCTGCCACTGGTTAGCTTCTAGAATATAAAGTGGCGGAGGCAGTTTTCCTACTCCTTCCGTCTCCGTCGCTGTCGGCGTCGGGATGAGTTTGAATGGTTGGTCCGCCCATAGTTTTGTCATGATGCGCTGGGACTTGAGGGAGGTTGGGGGTAGTTGATTTCGATTTCAAGTGTCAGAAAAAGCAAAAAGAAGGGTAGGAAATCAAAAGAATCATGAGAAAAACAGTAATCTAGATATCTAACAAGCACTCCATTAACACAAATTGAGGGGTACTCGCGTGAAGGCAGCCGCATCTAACTAACCGGCACTAATTTCTTACTGCTCACGGGCCTCGCATCGTGGACCGATACAGTACAGTAGGGCGCCATAAGTATACGCAAAGGTTTGCGCTCATCAGCCAATCATTTCTCTTAGAAGTGTCAGTGTGTATTGTAGTTGGTTGCATACAATGGGTCCGCATGGGCCATCTGCAAATACCAATGGCACCTCACTGCAGATGACCTCCACTTTCTTTTTGTCGGTTTTTGGAAAGTCCGTCAATGCTTCGGGAATCGGGAGGCGCAGTGGTCAACCTTGTTTCCCCGTGAAACCTTGCTCATGTTTTGCCACGTCAAAGCTGAGGGAGGATCAGCCAATCTTCATTTCCGGCTTCCAAGCCTTGGTAACTTGGTGGTTCCCGACTTGCATACCCCAAGTTTTCAGCCAATTAAATAAAGCTCTTGGCATCTTGTCTCTTCCTGCAGTACTGTAAACTGGCTTATCAGCCCAAGAGAACAATGGGGACACTGGTTCGTACAGCAGGATCAGCTGAAACTTGAAACCTAAGACGCAGCTTAATGTAACATGCAGGGGAGATTGGCCGATCCCTCTTCAAGCTTTTATTCGGGAACGTGGTTGGTTTACTTCGTAGCAAGCATAATAAAGTATTTCCAAGACACAAAGGATCTGCTTTACCTTAAAAGGTACTATTTCTATAAAATCCAAGAATTCTATAGGCTGGTTTGCCGGTTAGCGCAGAATCTTCCAGAAAATATTTTGGGACTTTCTATTACGCCGAGAGGGAAGTATTTGCCGTATCAGATCACGAATAAGCCAATCAAAAACAGATTTCTGGCGCGCAATCGTCACTACTTTGTGTGGGGATAACAAAGGATCCCGGTTGCTAAATATTATTACAAACTCCCGGTTCTCACATGCTCGATCTCTCCAAAGGGGCGGGAATGATTACTCCGTTTACTTATTTATTCTCGCCCCCAATTATAAGCAAAAGGTGGGCCCTTTCACCGGGGGCGGTTGCAATTTAGGTAGAATGTCTGTGCGAAGGGTGCACTTTTCACCTTTATTTAGTGGGTGGGGAGCAGTCCAGAAAGCAGAGACCGCAGCGTACAGGGGGCTCGTAAATACCACCTTTCCAGTTACCTAGTCTCGTGTCAGACTTCCGAATACTTAGTAAGCCGGGTACGACTGTACCAGTAGGAGCACTCACCCCACCCCCACGGCCACGGGCATTGATTCCATCAATCCAGGAACAATGATTCTGGGGAGTTAGGGACTATTCCCAATCTACTTATTACTTACCGGATTAGGGCCATTCCGTATTCTCAGCCTCCACAACCTCCGCGGCTTCAAACCAGACTGAGTAGCAAGAGAAATCAGAGTCTCAGTGTATTCGAACCGTCTTTACTCTTCACATATTACCTGTAAAACAATTCCTTTGCACTCGTTTGGGCCGCGTCCATACGCTGTACAAATCCGGCGTGAACTGTTTGAAAAGCATATCTTCGAAATCCTCTTCCAATTTTCAGCAAAGATGCACATGCGCTCAGCCGGCAGAGATATGTGACTTGCACGGCAACCGACTCTTACAATTGCTTTAGATAGAAGACATTTCAAACAGAAATTGGTATCTTTCAGTTTGAAACCTATCATTGGCCATTTAGAGCTCGTAGTACAATGAAGGGACTTCCGGAACCCCGATTGACGAGCAGAATCCTTTCCCGATTTTGTCCCCAAAGACTGAAAACCCTACTCAAATGGTGCTATCCAAATGAACACCACCGCCCTTCTTCTTACTTGTCTGGCGGCCGACCTTGACAGTTGCCTCTGTCTGGAATTCCTCTCCAAAGGGGTCCACGTGGTTTTGGACATAGTCATTTCTGTAATGCTGTAGGTTTGACGCCTTGCTGGACTCGAGGTCACCAGAAATGCTCCCCAGCGATCTAATGTCTTCCTTGCCACCTGTTGACTTTGTCCCTGCCTCCCAGGACGTCGTGGGTGCCAGCTCGACGTGATCATCGTGGTATCGAGACTCACTCGAGACATTGAACTCATACATCACAAAGATTTTGTTTAGCCCGTCCCTTATAATGGGCCAGAAGAAAGGTGTACTGGCACAAAGGCACGCTATGCAGACCTCAACAATGGAGAGCAGTACGGGCATTGGCTCGACCCAGGTGAGATCGGCGGATGACTTCCCCGCCTGAGTCTCAACAATATCCGCGAGACGCCAGACCCCAAAACAACAGCTCCTAGTGAACGGTTAGTACAGATCTAATTACTCACCAGTGTCTGGTTGATATTCGCACAAGGCGGTGTAAAGAATGTGGATGGTACTTACACAATGCCCATACACACCAACGCGATCAAGCCCTTGCCATTCACTGGCGCATCTTTCACAAATATGAGTCGGAACGCAATCGCCAGAACAATGAAATCAAAAATCACATTGACAGCTGAATGGCCCTCGATAGTTTTTACGACTATATCCAAGTTTGGCGAAAAGGAGGCATAGCAGCCCTTGCCTGTCCCATTCCAGAAAGCAGCCGGGCTGGGAAAGCAAGCGAACCATCCCATGAAGGTGAAAGCGAACCCCCAGAGTCCGATGATGACCGCCATGAATTGTATAAATAGGTATGTAAATGTACTGCGCTCAAAGATGCGCAAATATTGGCACAAAAGGGAGACCTTGATGAGGGCGGTCGAAGATACGTATGAAGCTCCGATCAACCAGTGGCATATCAAGAAACTTCGGATTTGCTGAGGTGTAAGGAGATAAATGTGCTGGCCCAAGCCGAATTTCGTCGACACGCAAAGAGTTATTGCGCCCATACTAACGTGAATCTAAAGACGAACAGAGTCAGCTATAGATCCCTTAAGCTTGGTAGATAACCTGAGTGATAGGACTCACTACAGCAAGTACTACGAACAGGTCATCCAATCCTGGAGAGTTGACGATGCGAAATCGAGTCCACAATCGCATGCTGGTCGTCAGCCATAACATAACCTTACGGGTTTGTCAGCGGTGAGCGAATACTATTGCCACAGGGTGGGAGACACACCATCAGGGTGATGCACACTCCATATATTGTTGCTGGATAGTTCACCAGTGGCTTTTTGTCGAAGAAGTTCGGGGGAGGCGTCGAGGGATCCATTGGTAGATATTTTTTGAAGCTCAAGATCTCGCTGTCGCGGCCACCAGTTTTGTGGTGGAGCAAAAGAGGGATATATATGATAGGTAGGAAGGTAAGGAATGACGATCGAACCTGCAATACGTGATTGAGGTGAGTGGGCGGGAGGAGAGTCGAGTTTTTACGGTGTGTACAGTCAATGGCAATGCCGACCGGGGGCACTGGCCACTTCCAAGGTCGTTCTCGTCAGCCCTAAGAGCACTGAGAGGGGCATTCTGTCGGCCCCTGTATCAGCTTGTAGAACATTTCGCTTAGGGCTCGCTGAAATCAGCGCACCTAGTCATCTCATGTGCCCATGGGCATTTCGCTGCACAATCTCGCACCTAGTTTAACTGACAACCTGTGCATTCCGTGAGCATCCCAAATTTTCAAATCTTGTCATTATTATTTCAGCGTCAGCGTGAGCGTTAATTTGGATAGTCCCCCTACTGCCGCAAATCCGTGTTATTGGGCGCAGCGGGTTCCCTCTTTTTTGTTAATTTATGAAACCTTTCCTTGTGAGGGGGGTCCTTACTGCCACCCTGAGGGCGAACGATTTGGATTGGTGTCGGTCAAGGGAAAGGTGGGCATGGGGGAGGGGAGGGGGGTGGGCAAGGGCACTGTGAAGTCCGTGTCTCGAAACGAAGGAAGTGGAATTTGGCCCCCCGGTACGAAGCACAAAGCACCTCCGTAGGAGCACGCTTCCAGCTGTCCTATTGGATAGCTCTGGCGGACTAGCCTAATGTGGCACCAGCTGCCGACCTTCGTGCTTCCACCACTCGTGTGTCCACTGAGCACCGACAGCAACGTCCTACCAACTGAACGGTCTGGAATTGGGTATGTTGAACAACGCACGCAACTCCCATTCGCCTTCAGTCCATCACCCACGGGTCTCAATGGGAGTCCAATCTGTTTTTGAAGAGCGTTGAAATTGATACCATCTGAGGATTGCCATCGCCCACCGGGCCACCGAGACAACCCAAGTCCCCTCGGAAAGGAGAAAGTACATGTTAAAGTCTCCATCATACAATATTAATCTCAGGAATTCTAATCCATATTTTCATTGCAACTGATCATCTATCATCTTGCTAGTATTCCCCTGTGCTTCATACCTGTGTCGCCTTACGGACAATTTCGATCGTAGACCAATTCCTGCCAGCCGCCGAGACAATCCTTCCAAGCTCGAGGTCTGGGCTAGCCAACCGGACTACTTCAGCCCAGTCTTCAGCGGTTCGGTCTTTCCCAACCAAGTCAGTCATTTGAGAGTTGCACACCCTGGTTTCTTACTTAGCATGTATCTCAGGCAATTGTGTAGTGTTAAGGGGAATGAATGTATTTGCATACGCTTGTTTGTGAGCCCAGGCAATTGGGCCATTAGGATCTAGCACCATATCCACCAGCACAATGCGCGATGTTTCTTTCATCGCTGGGAGGACATTTCGCAAAATGGCGGCGGCTTTCTCGTCGTCGGCGAAGACGTGCAAGACAATTCTGAAAACATAGAGATCCGCTTGCACCTTCTGCGGTGTGAAGATATCATGCACCTGATACTCCAGTTGGTGCGCGATATCTGCGGGAGCCTTGAAGTACGAAGCTTGAGCGGCGATGTCTTGAATGATGCAGTGCATTTTCGGATATCGTCTGGCTAGGCTGAAGCTGAAATTGCCATCGCCACCTCCCACCTATCTAGAATCAGCTAGGAATCCAGACCAAAATAGTGGATGGGGTATTCTCTTCATTACATCAACAACAAGCCCGAATTGCTCCCAAGGATAAGAATCCAAAATGATTTCACTGGAAGCAGATTCTGTCGTTGCTACCCATCCAAGCCCCTTAGAATAACGAGGTCCACGTTGCTTGTCACTAAGGACGAGTGCCATAGCGCCCATAGAGTTATCTTTTCGAGCGGTGTTGAAAGGACTAAATTTTGTGTCTAAGGAGAGCCCATGGGCATCATATGTCTCTGGCAATGCTTGTATAGCTTCTGCCACGTCATCGGTACAAGCACCAAGCCAACATTGAGAACCTTCATTCCGTGCCAGGAAGAGCGATGCCGCCGAATGTCCAACTCTGTTGCGCTCTGGTTCGAGGAAAATGCGTCTAGTGATGAGGTGTCGGACGTAGGTTGTCAGGCGTTTGACTTCTAACTTCAGTGGCTTGGCCATGTCTTCGTAGGAGATTGTTCCTTGTTCAGGTACCAGCTCCCAGAGTCGATAATGATAAAGAAGCTTGTAAGCCCCAACATCATGAATTGCAACGAATGGTGACCAGAGCATCGTAGATTCTGCGCCTTCCACGAGATCATACATGGTCTGACATGCCGACATCAAGGCAACTCGAGATTCTTGGAGCTCCTGAGGAAAGTGTCTAGAGGGGAGAGCATCGGCTTCAAACCCAAGCTTTTCGCCGCGACCGTCCAGGAACGACTGCAGTTTTTCAGCGTGCGCGAAGATATGGGCAGCATACTCGCGCAAATTCATCGACATGTTTGGCCAAGGTCACTTGTTTTGGAGTAGTTGAGGTTTTGTAGAGGATTGTTTGAGTTCCAAGTGTGGGGTACGTGAGTAAATAGAGAGAAGTTTGTATTCGCCATGGTTACCTCCGCAGGGACAGGCAGGTACTTGACGTCAAGGAATATATCAACCCTTGCTACCCCTGATCAGGTAAATTGTCTTACTCGCTTTGAAATAAGAGGGCACACCCATCGAATTGGTCGCCTATGTGCAGCTATGTCAGAGACGGGTGTTGATTTAGTGCAAGCACGTGCACACCCTGTCTATTTAACTTTCAGATGTAAAAGCCTTTTTGGCAACAGCACATCGATATATGATCGCGCTCTTTACACTTTGCAGAAATTTCTAGGGACTAATGCCATCGCCAAAGCGTACGCTTTGTAACCCCCTAATTACTTGTGGCAGTGGGTCCACAGGGCACAGACATTCTACCACACAAAATACCCCGGTCAAGAGGACCCACAATTACAAGTAAATATCGGAGGGGGGAGCATTTTACATCTTTCAGCTGAAGTTTCTAAAACACGGGACGAGTGCGGGTCCCCACATGTGAGTAAGCTTACTTACTATATTAGGTATAATCTCCGCAGGAAGTGCACGGTTATACAGAACCAAGAACCTTCGTTTCAAGTTTCAAGTCTTGGCGGCAATGGCGGAGCATCATTTAGGATGGCCTTTTTAGTGCCTATTTCTCAGGCCATGTTTCACTCGTTCTAATTATATCGTCACACCCCTTTCTTCCCTCACCAAATCACGTCAAATCACGACGGGGAAAGTATATTCTACATTCCGACGTTTCCATGTGCCTTGTTCGCACAAGCCCTGTCTATAGAAGCCCTTTCCACTCATGCGCGCCCTATAACAAACATCTTGCTCACTGCTTAACTTTCAAAGTAACATTTTTGTAACTATGAGTTCAAAATCTGCGGCGGATCTCTGTCTTGTTCCCCTCCGAGTTTTAGTTGTTGGGTAAGTAAAATTACTGTTCAGGCAGTAAAGTTTAAAGCCCTCATGTAGAATCCGGCCATTTTTCTAACTCGAAAGCAGTGCCGGTACAGTTCTTTCCTTGACTTCTATGCTGCTCTGACTAACAATTGAGCACTTCTGCAGGTATTGCAGGTCTTTCCACAGCTATCTCGCTTGGCAGACGTGGTCATTCCATTCTAGTTCTAGAGTCTGCAAAAGAGGTATGTATTATGAAATAAATAACTTCCGAAAGTGATGGTTTTTGAGGGCCGATGCTAAGAGCTACAGCTTCAATCCTCAGGTGCTGGAGTTGTCTTGGTGCCTCCGGCTAAACAATGGTATGAATGTGAGTATTTGGCCTATTATGGACAATTTTTTCATTTCTGGCGTTCTCTAATCTCTCAGTTCAGCAGAAAAGGTGCTTTCGGCGGATGATTCAGTATGCCGTGCTGCGGAGGGATTTGAAAGTAGACGTTGGGATACAGGTGAAGCAATTGCCCGAACAGCATTTCCACCCGAGAAGAGGGCGTTTCCCATTCTCCATGGAGATTTGAAATGGGCTCTTACCTCGCGAGCTGAAAAACTGGATAATGTCGAGATCAGATTTGATTCCCGCGTTATCGACATCGACACGGACAGCCCCGATGTCGTCCTGGCAACAGGAGAACGAATCGGCGGCGATCTAATCATAATTGCAGATGGAGTGGGCTCTAAATTGAAGTGGAAGGTCTGCCCTTCGGAAACAGAGCGGGCGAAGCCCACTGGTGATGCTGCATACCGACTGGTTCTTCCACGAGAGCTTCTGGAGAAAGACGAGGAATTGCTGGCCCTCGTGCAAAACTCCTGGATAAAGCGTTGGGATGGACCTCGTGGCCACTCCGTAGCATACCCTGTTCACAATCACGAGCTTCTGAACGTGGTTCTCATTCATCCAGACGAGCATGCGGAAGAATCGTGGACGTTCGCGACTGAGAAACGCCATGTTGTTGCCGAGTTTCGAGGATGGAATTCTGCTCTTCGGAAGTTGATAGACCTAGCGCCAGACAAAGTACCAAACTTTAGGATCCTCGCTCATTCCCCTTCACCAGCCTGGGCCAAAGGAGCTGTTATACTGCTTGGAGATGCTTGTCATGCCATGCCGTGAGTCATTTTCTCTTTTTGATACGTACAGCTCTGAATGATAAATACAGTCCATATCTCGGTCAAGGAGTAGCACAGGCGGTGGAGGATGCCACTGCAATCACGACCGTTTTGTCACTGATTCAAAGTAAGCAGCAATTGTCTGCGGCTCTTGAGGCATATGAGACGTCTCGGAAAGGTCGTTTATTCGAAATACAAGCAGCCACTACCCAGGCACGAGAGTATGCGTACCGAAGAGATGCCGAGGCGAAGGCAGTTCCTGACAAGGAACAAGAGGCTAAACGAAGTGACGATGTGGTCAAGGTAATTCGTTCCGCTTGGATCTGGGATGCTGCCGAGGCTGCTAGAATAGCTCTGTTTCAGATCCTCAAATCTGCATAAACAGTGTAATCACTGCCCTATCTTGTCTTCAACCTAAGTTTGAAATTGATATATCACCACTCTGATGTCTGTAATGGGGCACGAGAATAATAGAAGAAGCAAACAGATTCTGAGCCGGATTCTCAGTTCCATTCCGTTTATCTGGATTATGCAAAGCTCATATCCAGTATGGCAGAGAATAGCTACATGAAGATAGGACGTTTCCTACCATTGCCTCGAAATTAGGTAAATATGTTCATGCAACCTCAGAGCAACCTCACTGATCCTGAAAAGAGATCAAGAGCTGCCGTGTGGGTCTCTAACAGAATCAAGACATCTGACAACCACCTGCTGCAAGATTTGTCCAAGTTGTTTAACCTATAAATAAACCCATGTTATTTGCCGTCACCGGGACGATCAAAGTTGGAAGAAGAATTGAGGGAGCTTACATGTGGCATTTTCATGATCGAGAAATGATCTCCTTGTATTTGAAAGCATTCCACTTTGTCCCCTACGAGCAAATCCCAGCCGTTGGGTCCAAAGTCATGTTGTGATGGATAGAACCAAGCGTCCAAATTCTGTCCCCCCAAGTTGATGCTCCAGTTGTTACCGGACTCAGGTCCAATAAGCTCAGTAGCCCAGATGACAAAGGTGGCATCTGGCCGGTAACCAACTGCCATGGGCGTCGGATCCAGCCGGCTAAAACACCTTATTGTGCTCAACATGTGCTCTTTCATTTGAAACGACGACGCAGAAACGTCAGATACGACCCGATCAATTCCGGATAACATCCCCATATGCTCAATGATATTGAGTGTCGGCATAGCTACTTTGCTTCGGTTGAAGGGCCGTGGTGCGAGCATATCAATGATGATCAAAGCGATGACCTTCTCTCCGGCTTCGAGCAGCAGGCGAGAAACTTCATAGGCAAAGACACTCCCACCTGACCAGCCACCAAGCAGGTATGGCCCACGAGGTTGCTTTGTACGAATGGCTACCAAATATATTTCTGCAGCTTCGCTGAACGTGCAATTAAAATTCTTTGGATCTTTTACCCATGGGGACTCTAGTGCAAAGACTTGGAGGCCGTTAGCGAATTTAGGCAGATGAACATAAGCCGCTGCAGAGCCGACTCCATCAGTTATCAGGAATAAAGAGGTCCGTGAAGGAGCGTGCGTTGAGCCTGACAGTAGAACGATGTTGCTCTCTCTCGGAATATTTGGTGCTTCATCCCCGTCTGTGTGCCCATTCGTCAAAGCATTCGAATTTGCCGAGGTCGAATGCTGATTCTCAATGATTCGCAGTGCCCGTTCAGCATCCTCAAGCGTTGGATTTTCCGTGAGAAATGAAGTGCCTAGCTCAATTCCCGTCTCAGCTTTTAATGCCGCCAAGATAGAAATACTAAATATAGAGTCTACACCAAGCTCGGAAAAGGATGCGGATGGCACTACTTCACTCTCAAGTAGTCTCGTCTCATCAAGCAATATCTGCCGGAATATGGTGGCGAGAGATACAGCGTGCCCATTTACTTTGTGAAGTCCCCCAGGGACTGCAGGTCCTGCTGGACCACTATTCGACTTCACTGACGCTTCCGGGGTCTTGCCTTGGGCGCTATTTTTGATCTGCGGAGCGTTGGCCTTTTCGAGTGAATGAAGAAGAGTTTTCCGCGGCATTCTGTGGAATCGCAGGCCCTCCAAAAGACCTACAACGGCGTCCTGGTAAAGTATATATGCGTTTCCTCGGTAATTAGATTCATCTGAATGATTAATGCATGCATGAACCTGGTAGCGGACGTCTGGCGAAAAATCTCGGACGTGGAGATCTAGGCGCTCTATGTGCGTGGCAACGTATACATAGTCACCAGCTTGATTAGGATTTCCGTTGAGAAGGAATCCTAGCGTCTGACCAAGGATGTCACTCCAGTACGGCGACAAAGTGAATCTTTGGTCCAGTCTCCGTTCGTCGTGTGCTGGAAAGTGGACAATTGCGATAAGTTCTCTGAAGTCGTCGCTGACAACCGCGCTTTCAACGCCCTTGAATATTTCACTGTATTCCATAAGATTGGAAAATAATTTATAGAATACTTTGCCTCGGATGCGGTCTGCGAGGTCCGCTTCAGAAGCGTCCATTAGTTTGGCGATTTTTAGCTGAATCGAAAAAGATTGTTTTTGAGTTTCAATATCGAAAATTGACTGGTCTCGAAGGCGGACAAGACAGTTAGCGAAGGTAGGAAGCGATGACCCAGAATCGTCGCTGAATGAAACTGAAAATTCGGTCCCCGGGCACATTCTCCTCGTAACCTCGATGCGGATTACTTTTGGAGACTCAGACGTGGGAACCACGGCGCGGTCAACTTTCAAGTCACAGACCAAGAGTGCTGGACACGGGGCTGCGAAATTGCCGCCAGTTATAAGATGTCGAGCTGCTGTGAGAGCTATGTCAATGAAGACGCCGGCAGAGCATACAGCAATGCCACAAAGTTTATGGCCCTCAACGATTTGAGAGAGAGAAGGATGTGAGATTGTTGATATGAAAGACGCAGACTGTTGATGTTCATCATCTACGCGTTTCACACAACGATGAAGGCAGGTCGATATAGGTTCTGGTTCTGGTTCTTTCTCTGTTACTAAGCAATTCGCTCGTGATCCTTGATCATTGCTTTTGTACGTGATCCAGAAGTCCCTCGTGTCAAAGGCATACTTGGGCAGGTCAATATGCGACAAGTTATCGATAAAATCGTTGTGGAACGCTCGCCAGTGAATGGTTTGTTTAGCCATGTAGAAAGTTGCGAGGTTGGCTGAAATCGTTTTCCAATTGTTTTCTCCTTTCCTCACGCTTGTCAGGGCATGTGAAGACTTGACATTGATATTCGCTCGAACCAGTCCCAGGCAGGAAGCATTCGGTCCGATCTCAAGCCATAGCGATGACGCATCTGCAATCCCTTGGGATATACAACTGGCAACAGCTTGTTGAAATTTCACTGGCTCTCTTGTGTGTCTGATCAGATGGTCCCCTCTGAAAGAAGATGCTTCCGTGACTTGATGTCCGAGAAAAGTTGAGATCATCTTGATCTTGGGTTTGCTGAACTGCACACCACCCAGTATATCCTCAAGTTCTAATGATATCGCATCCATCTGGCAAGAGTGCATGCCATACGGTATGTCAAGCAGCTGGCACTTGAGTCCCCGTTTTTTCAACAGAGTCTCTAGTAACAGGATCTCCTGTTGCTCGCCGCTCAAGACGGCCATTCCGGGGCCATTGAAACATGACACTTCACAGCCCTTGAGGTCTCCCTCGGACAGAAATAGTGAAACTTCGTTCGCAGTTCCAGATATTGAGAGCATTGCATGAGTTCCTGCAACGCACTTAGACTCCAGAAGTTGTGCTCTTTTGCCAACCAAATACAATGTATCGAAGATTGAAAGCACTCCAGCAGCACAAAGAGCGGCATACTCGCCGATACTGTGACCCATCACAATATCCGGTTTGATGCCGTAAAGCTCCCAAAGTTTTGTGAGAGCAATTTCTAGAGCCACGAGAGATAGATGGAGTTGAACAATACTGATGGATTCCATCGTCGTATCTTGATCTGCAATCAAATGTGCGAACGAGGGAAATCCCAAGGAATCACAAATTCGTTCTAGCTCAGCAATCATCCCTCGAAACTGGCCGGAAGTTCTGAAGAGATCTTTGCCCATTCCTGCATAGTGCCCACCTTGACCGCTAAAGACAAACACCACGGGCGTGTTCTTGTGTGGATTGCTGAGCTCTTGGCCCACACCAGCCACACCATTGAGGTCACTTCTCAATGCCTCAGCGATGGCTTCAGTGTTGGCCCCGCAATATGCAGCCCTTAAAGGATGGTGGTTCCGTCGTGCAGTTGTCGTATATGCAAGGTTGGCAAGGCTGATATTAACATTTTCTTCCAGGAATTGAAGCAGACGTCGTCTGTTCTGATCGAACGATGCCGTACTGTGTGCTGAAACCGCAACGACATGAAAAGCTCGTGGATCTACGCCTTTAGTCTGACGCTTAGGTGGTTCTTCAAGAACGAAGCAGCTATTGCCGCCCTACAGTGACGTTAGTCATCGCGACTATCAACATTTAACGGACAGCACTCGACGTACAGCAGCATCAAAATTATTGACGAGGATCCTCCTCTTGCTTTTGCCAACCGACGGAAATGGCATTGAATTTCCCGGGACTAGTATCTGACCGTTCTCCAAACAAGGGTAGTGTGCTAGTTTTTGGGGGATGCCAACTTGTGCTGGTATCGTTTCTTTTTGGAGCACCATAGCGCCTTTGATTAAAGATAAAATTCCTGCTGTCTTGATATTGTCAGTCAAATTTTCCATAATGCTCGGGTCTCCCAGGAGAAACCAACCGCTTCCGAGTGTCCCACAGTTGCCTTAATTGCACCAACCACCAGCGGCTTCTGACGACTGCCAGCTTCTGCTAGAACCTTAGCAATAGACTCCAACTCTGTAGAGTCGCCAGAAATCGTTCCAGTCCCGTGCATTTCCACGTATTCAATATCATGAGGCTCTAGCCCAGTTTTGTGCAGAAGGGATCTATAGAGCCGCTCTTGTGTTTGGGCATGGGGATGCGTAATAGATGTTGCCTCAGCCGAATGATTTCGGGCATAGCCTCGAATGACTGAGATTATGTTATCGTTATCTTGAAGAGCATCATCTAATCTTTTCAAAACTAGTACGCCAACTGCTTCTCCTCGACAATATCCATCTGCGTCTTCCCGAAATGTCTTGCAGCCACCTGTCAGGGATAGAAAGCCGCCTCTGCTGAGAGCAGAGTGAGCGAACGGGGTAGTAATGATATTAGCAGCTCCGGAAATAGCGGTGTCACAATCTCGATTTATGAGGGCCTTAAATGCCAATCCCACTGCTGTTGCCGCCGAAGCACAAGCAGAGTCGACACAAGTTGTAGCACCTTCCCATTTGAAATGGTGAGAGAGACGTCCCGGCACGAAGGCTCGTTGAGTGCCTTGTATCCAGTGAATGTCTACCCCCAAAGATTCAAGCACCTCTTTCCAGTCGTCAGATCCGATGCCAATGAAAGTGCTAACACGTTTCCCATCAGTTGCGCGACTTCCATTGTTGGTCATGCCGGCATCTTCCAGTGCCTCATAAGTTGTGTGCATCAGCAAGCGCTGCGCAGGATCCATCTGGATGGCCTCTCGAGGAGAGATATTGAACAATTTGTGATCGAAATGGCCAGGATGCTCTAAGAAGCAACCATACGGAGTGATGATGGAATTCTTTGCACGGCCCTCTTCATCAAAATAACTGTCCACGTCGAATCGTTCAGAGGGAATCTGGAGGAGTCAGTCGATGCCCACCAACCAAACAATACATTCCTCTAAGTTCAGTGGATCTTACCTTCTTGTGAAATTCTTTTCGCTCCACGATGCTTGCCCAGAGCTCTTCAACAGTATCAGACCCAGGGAATCGACCCGACATCCCAACAATAGCAATTGACTCGGATCCAACATGACTCTGGAAGGTCTCTTGGGGTTTTATTGCTACTTTCAAGCGTTTCCTTTGCAACATGCGTTTGAAAGATGGAAGATAGCTGGTGGTGCCAAGGGTAAAGAGTGAAGTTTCCTGTTCTCCCTTTAGGAGAGATATACCGGCTTGGAATACCAGCTCTGGATTGGTGCAATGTTGAAATATATCCTCCAAGCAGTGCTGTAGCAGGTTTCGCAAGATCGGGCCGACCAACGGTCTATTCGTAGACCCCGAGATCAGTTGGTAGTTCGGCTTGACCCTTTTCTCAAGAAGATACGTCTCTCCTATCATATATTCAAAGTCTGGACTTCCCAAATGAGCAGCATGCACAGGACCAAAGGCAGGAAGCTTCACGATGTGGCTGTTTTTTAAAGCGGTAGAGCTGGCAATAAGCTTTTCCAATATCGATGGCGGACCAAAGACAGTCGCCCATGAAGTTGCTTGAATGCCGATATATGCTTCTCTATGCTGTGGGATTGCCTAGAAGGGTCAGCTGGGTTCTCTTCATTTTGTTGGAACGTCATGAACGAGGGGAAACATTGTCTTACGTGATCTCTGTGGAAGTTATCTAAAATCAAAGGAAGATGGGTTGCAATTTCGCCAAGAGCAGAGAATGCCCAGTCTCCACTGCCATGTTCTATCTGTATCCCTCGTAGCCTAATTTGCACGGCTTGGCGGCAAGTCACTACTGCTAGAAATGTAGCTACTTCAATCAGTTCACCAACATCATTAGCAACAGCGGCTGCCGCTGCTGCAAGCATGCTTGAAGATATGCTAAGGGCAATAACTGGCGATGAGTTATCAATCCCCATCAATAATAACGGATCCTTTTCTGCAAGCCTAAAAATAATAAAAACTTAGTATCAAGTGCAAAACAGGTAAAGATAACCATAATTAAGATGATTTCGCCTACAAAATAAGTTCCCCAATACGGGCCACGAACAGCAAAACCGTCCGGGCAATGCCGAAGTGATCTCTTTTGCATTCATAGCACTCTTGCAAATCTTGTATACTGTGAATCACTCCTATTGAATCTCGCTCTGACGGAGGCAATGTCTGAATCTCTCGTCCGACGGCCTCTACAGCATTGTGTATAAAGGACTGTGTGTTCTTTGAGCATCGAGACTTTGCAAGCAGTTGTCGAATTAGGGCAACTGGAGCATCTGATGTGTCTCCAAACAGGAGAATGCAATTTGCAGCCATAGCAAGGACTGGAGGTATCACAGGGCGGTTCCTCGGTTTGGGAGAAAGGTTGAATTCTTATTCCAGACTTTAATCGCAATGCCGATTGATCATAGTTCTATGGCTTGGGCGAAATTCTGACTTGCGTTTGCGGACCATGTAGGGCAGGGAGTCGTGTGTGGACCACTTTGCAGTAGACCGAGAGGATTTTAGTGCATAGCCTTGCGTAGGAGACCCGTGGGTACTTACAGGCTTACAGCACATTGCTCCAAGCGCCGTAACCACAATCCGCGCCCTCTGTTTGCGACCCAAGAATCCCTCCACTGCCTTCGACATGGCTCCCTTCCCCTCTCTCTGAACTGGGAAGATAGTGCCGCCTTCAGGGCCTCACCCCTGCATATTAGGCTACTCCCACCCTCCGTTATAAAATTACTAGATGGCATGGTCAGTAACTACGCCGTACTCTCGGGCCCCCACTCTCCCCACCTCTACGGAGTAGATAAAAGTAAAAAATGGAACCTCTGACCGGGTTGTTTTGTCTGGTAAACTTAGAATCTCTGGGCTCCGTGGACCCACTGTTTCATTTAATTGGGGTGGGGAGTGTCCCGTCAGAACGGTCCAATTTTCAAGCCGATGTTCAGTACTTACAGTAAGGAATCGTTAACATGGGGGATAAGACCTGATCCTGGCTACCTCGCGCAGTCTACCACAGCACAGTATGGATAAAATTTAAAGTACGCACTAGACAGACAGGGTGTGCACGCGCTTAAGTTCCTCATTGGCGGGGTGATTAAGAAGCAGGGTTGATAGTTCTGAAACCTCAGAGTAAGTAAACTACGCCTTATTCAGAAGTCTGCCACCGAGTCTCTGCCGGCAGCCACGGAAATTAACCCTTGGGGGATTCTGCGTTTATCTTGACCCCAGCAGTGTCACACATTGGTCCCCCGGAAATCCTAGGCTATGCAGCACACCGTCAGCTGAGATAAGCCGCGCGAACATCCAAAGTTGTGCAGGAATTGACTCTGACGCCGTCGATTGGTAGACTATACGGGAGGGGAGCGGCGCTAAAAACCCTCCAGAGGGTCAACATTCCAACATTGCGTTTGCTCAGGGTGTTAGCTGAATTTCAGCCGCTCGCCTTCGTCAGCCCCCTCCGAAATTAGTTCGACCTCACCTGCAAGCCACTTGCGTACAATGGGCAGTTTTCAGCATGCCCCCTGGGACGCTTGTACCACAGTAGACACCGAATGCTCGGCGACTCGTGCCCGTACCCAGAAGTCTGGGACAGGCTGACAGCTGTCGTTCCGCACCCCCCTGTCCAGCCAATAACATGTCAAACAGGATCTCGGAGGATCACTTCTTTGACTTTGAGGCTTTTTTTTTTTTAGGTTGGCAGGGGCAGGGCAAGAAATAAAATAGATGATTCTCAATTTCTGATCGACAACTGTCAACAGTCTCTGATTCAAACCACTTCGTGTTTCAAATTACGAGAAGAATACTGTCAATTTACGTACTTATATAAAGGAGGGGAGGGGGTGTAAAGGGGTCTAGTGCTTCCTGTGGTCTTTTTCGCAACATGACTGTGTAAAATGAAATTCATCTTGTGGTATTTCTTCTGTGCAAATGGTGAACTCTCTCTCGTATGAAACCTACCAGCCTGAATGCACTTGCGATTCTTTAGAAATCTCTCTCTTGTGTTCAGTCCGTTTAAGAAATACCCAATCAAAACGTCCTCAGATTAAAAACTAAGTCGCTGAAAACCCCATAATCACCATTCGAGTAACGGTTCTGAACTCTTCAGATCAACAATACGAGATTAAGCATGGATTCCCCAATCGCCATCGTTGGCATTGGATTGCGGCTGCCCGGGGGCTGCCATGATGGCGCCTCTTATTGGGACCTTTTGTAGGTCTTCGGGGATAACCTTTTTTCCTATTTTGGGCCCTGCCATGATTTCTCCAGAGACCATGTCTCAATTCTATCGGAACGTCCTTCATTGAGTATTTACTGACTCCACCGTTATCTAGAATCAACAAAAGAGATGCCCGGAAAGAGGTTGCACCTGAGCGGTTTAACATTGACGGATTTCATGCCTCACAAACTGAGGGTGGCGGACGTCTGTCTGCCAAATATGGATATTTCCTGGATGAGACGATCGATCGCTTCGACGCCGGCTTTTTCAGCATGTCTCAGGCTGAGGTTGAGCGCCTGGATCCGCAGCAACGCTTGCTCTTGGAAGTTGTGTACGAGGCACTGGAGAACGCCGGGGAGACGAACCCACGTGACAGGAACGTCGGGGTCTATGCCGGCAGCTTTGGAGCAGATTGGGCGCAAATGCAGGGCAAAGATGTGCAGGACGGGAGCGTGTATGGCTTGACTGGGTACGACGACTTTGTGCATGCCAATCGTGTCTCGTACGAATTCGACCTGCATGGACCCAGCATGACGGTCAAGGTTGGCTGCTCCTCGGGCCTCGTTGCACTGCACCTAGCCTGCGAAGCGCTACAGCGCGGGGACTGCTCGGGAGCAGTAGTGTGTGCTGCGAATCTGATCCCGTCACCGGATATGTCCATCGCGCTGGACAGCATGGGCGTGCTGTCGCCAGATGGCTCATCGAAAAGCTTTGATGCCAGCGCCAATGGCTATGCCCGCGCTGAGGCCGTCGACGCAGTCTACATCAAGCTTCTCGACGATGCAATTCGGGACCGGAATCCGGTCAGAGCCGTTATCCGGGGGACTGCCGTAAATGCCGACGGAAAGACACGCGGACTTTTCACGCCCAGTCCAGAAGCGCACACATCGCTCATCCAGAGGGCCTACTTCAAGGCGGGCATCCGCAGCCCTCATGAAACACCCCTGGTGGAAGTATGTGCTTATTTACCCCCCTAGATGTCTGAAGTCAGGTGAGCCGCGCAAGAGCCCGGCTCGAGAGACACATCTCGGGAACGCACCGGCTCATTGGCTCCCCAGTCACCACAGTATCGGAACGCTATACTAATTCATGCACAGTGTCACAGCACAGGAACAAAGGCTGGGGATCCGTTGGAACTGACAGCTATCGCACGTGTCTTTGGTGGCAAGGATGTAGAAGGAAAAGACACTTACATTGGAAGTGTATACTTTGTCCCATTCGATACCGCGACAGAGACCAGGCGATGCTGACGCGAACACCAGGTCAAACCCAATATCGGTCATGGCGAGGCAGCTGCTGGCTTGAGCAGCCTCATCAAGGCCGTTCTGGCTCTGGAACGGCAGATCATCCCTCCAAATATCAAGTTTCACACGCCCAATCCAAAGAGTAAGCCTTCTGCAGGTGCCAGATGTACGCAAACTCCATTCAGCTGACTGGCGTATGTTCAGTTCCCTTTAGAGAATATCATCTGACTGTCCCTACGGAGGCTATTGCCTGGCCCGTGGACCGAGTTCAAAGGGTCAGCGTCAACTCATTTGGGATGGGCGGAGCCAATGCTCATGTCATTCTCGATGCGGCGCCTCTTGATTCTGGACAAAATAGCATTTCTGCTCCTAAACTAAATGGTACTCATGCTCATCGCAATGGCATTCTGCCAGCCAAGTCCAAGTCGACGGAGTATGCAGAAGGCGAGCAACGTCTGCTTGTCTTCTCAGCACACAGTGAAAGGTCACTACAAAAGATGACATCAAACTATAAAGAGTTCATCGAACGTGAGTCGTTTTGCCTGTCCAATCTAGCATACACTTTAAGCATAAAACGCCATCATTGGAACGTACGGTCTTTCTGCGTTAGCAATGGGAAGACATTCCAGGCTGTCCCAGGAGTCAGGATACCCAAATTCAAAGGACTACTTTTCATTTTCACGGGACAAGGAGCACAGTGGCCAGGAATGGGGCGAGAGCTGCTCCGAGACTTCTCCACGTTTAGAGAGGATATCCGAAAAATGGACGTGTGGCTGAGCATGTCTGCCCACCCTCCATTATGGAAAATTGAAGGTACGTCAATATGATACTACTTTCTGAGTGGAATGGAATATAGAACATGTACTAAGTTACGTATTCAGAGCTCTTACGAGATTGTTCGGACATCAGTTCCGCGGAGTTCTCTCAGCCAATCTGTACAGCGCTACAAGTTGCATTAGTGAACTTATTACGACAATGGGACGTTCTCCCAACCGCTGTAGTGGGCCATTCCAGTGGTGAAATTGCGGCTGCGTATGCTGCTGGTGCATTGGGAATGAAGGAAGCCCTCCTTATTTCTTACTATCGAGGTATTGCAGCTTCTGAACTCCGGCAACCAGGAGTCATGGCTGCAATCGGATTGGGCCGAGATGATGTGGAAGACTTGCTGGTCGGCAACGCTGTTGTAGCTTGTGAAAACAGCCGCTCTAGTGTCACAATATCCGGAAATCCTGATGATGTGGAAGCATCGTTGGAGCGAGTCTCTCAAATGCGGCCTGGGGTCCTAGCACGAAAATTAAAGATCAATCGAGCATATCATTCTAGTAAGCTGTTTCAAGAGTTCACAAACAAAATGCCTCTAACTCCTCACAGATCACATGCAAGAAGTGTCAAAGCGGTATGAAAATTTGATGGCTTCCATAGCCATTAAACCAACACAAGGAAAGCTATCTGTCCCGTTCTTTTCCAGCGTAACAGGTTGCTGTATTCATGACGCTGCTTCCCTCGGTCCTTCTTACTGGGTTTCAAACATGGAAAATCCAGTCCTATTTCTCTCTGCCGTGGAGTCCGTAATTCGGATCAAGGACAAATGCAGTATTGCTCTGGAAATAGGACCGCATTCTACGCTGTCAGGTCCTTTTCGCCAGATTTGCCTAGACGTGGAGGAGAAGATCCACTACGTGAACACTTTGACTAGAGGAGTGGACTGCACAAACTCAGTCCTTACAGCTTTGGGTCATCTATTTTGTCAGGGCATGATGCCACGTCTTGCGGCGTTGAATCCTCCAGGAGTCACCATGTCAAATTTGCCTACCTATCCATGGAATCATGACACTTCTTATTGGCACGAAAGTCGAATTTCTCGCGAGTTCCGCACAAGGGAGTATCCTGAACATGAACTCCTCGGCGCCCGCGTTACGGGAGGAAACGACCTTGAACCGAGCTGGCGGAAACTGCTCGATGTGAATCACGTCTCGTGGATCAATGATCACGTTGTCTCGGGCGACGTTATCTTTCCCGGTGCTGGATATATAGCCACCATTGGTGAGGCTATTCGGCAACTTTCAAAGTCCTCTTCGTTCACGATCCGGAACTTATCCATTGAGGCGGCAATTATTCTCCGTGGCGGCCAACCTGCTGAGATCATCACGAGATTGCGCCCTCAAGGAACTCAGGCAAAACTTCAGCCATCCTCTTGGTATGAATTTAACATATCTTCTTATGATGGAAACAAATGGCACAATCATTGCAGCGGCGAGGTCCATACCGGACAAAACTCGAGCCAGAACTTGTTTGCTTCCGATGTGGAGACAATTAGACAAGTTGAAAGTGCAGACTGGTATCGCGTCGCCAAAGCAGCAGGGCTGGAATACGGGCCTTCATTTCAAGCGCTTCGGAATATTCGATGCGCTGTCGGAAGCCCTGTGGCCTCAGCCGAAGTCTATGATGACCTGCTGCCCGAGGGGCCGCTCTATCCTGTTCATCCGATAGCCATCGACCAGTTGTTGCAGTGCTGCATGGTTGGATCGGTCCGGGGTCATTTGCGAAACATGAATAAGTTGATTCTTCCGAATCATATTGGTGAACTACACGTTGGAGCGCAGGAAATCCACACGGACCTGCAACTCCGCACACAGGTTACCTCTCACAACGCTAGCTCCATTTCAGCAAATGGACAAATCCAGGGAAAAAACGGCTCTGTCATGCTGCAGTGCGAAAGCATCCAATTTCGAACGCTGGACAACAGCGCCATGGACACAGTTGACAACGTCGCCGCACACAAGCTTCACTTACTCGAATGGAAGCCTGACATCGATCTCACTGATGCTAGGGAGTTACTTCATCGTACCACGGACATGACGAGCTGCATAAGGCTTGTTGAAAAGCTGTATATTCTCTGTTCCATCGAGACGGCCAGAGTGTTGAAAAACGCGAGGCCTTCATTGCCCCACTTGCGGCGATTCAAAGAGTGGATCGAGCAATTTGTAACAACCATCCAACGTCATGGAAGCACGGTTGTTCAGGAAACGAATTGCATGTTTCAGATTACATCCAAGGAGCGACAAGCCCATATCCAAATGTTATTGGAAGCAGCCCTTGAGACGCCGGCAAAAGACATGGCTCTTGCGGTCACGGGCCTGTATGATGCCGTCGAGGATATTTTCTGTGGGAGGACGGAGGCCCTTTCTGTGCTCATGACTGATAATCTCCTCACCCGCTGTTACACTTTCCTGAACATGGTTGACCATGAACAATTCTTGCAGCTCCTTGGCCACAGTAACCCAGACATGCGCATTCTCGAAATAGGAGCAGGCACTGGAGGATTCACCTCGTCAATCTTGTCTGCTCTGACTAAACCTGGATTTGGAAGCATGTTCGACACCTACACATACACTGATGTCTCATCTGGCTTCTTCAAAGCTGCCCAGCATCGTTTCCAGGAGTACCCAAATCTGAAGTATGTTGAGTTAGATATTACCCAGGATACGGCGACCCAAGGAATTCAACAGCATAGCTATGACCTTGTGATTGCTTCTAACGTAAGTGCAGCAAGCCAACTCACCCTTCAACAGGATTAGAAAACTAATTTTGGGCAGGTTCTTCATGCAACTCCGAACTTACACGAGACGTTGAGTAATTGTCGATCTCTTCTTCGACCCGGTGGACGTCTTCTCTTGCTAGAATTAACCACGGGTGAGTATATCCTTTGCGGAAAATTGTAACATGCAATTACTGACATAGGTTGCAGAATCCAAATTTATCAATTTCATCTTCGTACGTGAATTCCGTCGGTTCGTTGTACGAGAGTGCTAACTTTCATAGGGCTTTCTTCCAGGTTGGTGGCTAGGAGAATCTGATGGTCGCCCAAATGAGCCATACATCAAACCTGCACAATGGGATGCTGCTCTCCGCAAAGCCGGTTTTGATGGCGTTGAAGCTTCCATCACGGACCAGCCGTCACCATGTCAGCTCAATGCCATGATGGTTGCCAGGGCGTCGGAATCTAAAATCATCACCCGCAAGCCGCTGAGCCTGCTCTTATCTGATCCGAGTACTGTGAATGAACACATACAGACTATTCGATCTATGTTTGAATCAGATGGCCACGTTGCGTCGCTATGTTCTCTTTCGGATCTGCCTTCAACTTCAACAGACATTGTGTCACTTCTCGAAATCAACGATTCCGGGCCATTCTTCAAAGACCTTTCTGAGGCGCGTTTTAAGGATCTAATCCATCTCATTGAAACATGTTATAGCCGCGGAAACAAAATTCTATGGATTACGGGACCTGCACAGATTTCCACGCAAAACCCTTACCATGCAATGGTATTAGGGTTGGCGAGGACGCTTCGACTGGAGCTAGGTTCTGTATTTGCCACTCTAGAGCTTGATACTATTGTTCCTGGCGCATCGCAATGCCTCTCCATTGTGAAGGTCTTTCGAAAGCTGCAGGCCAAAGCAAGTCTTTCGTATGGCAGCATGGATTGTGAGTTTGCTCTCGCAAATGGAAACGTTTGTATACCACGATTCATTACAAGCGATGTTGATGGCTTGCTCCGGAAGAACATGGATTCCACGCCAGCGGCCAAAAGACTGTTTATCAAGAGCCCGGGGCTACTTAACAGTCTTCAGTGGGGCTTGCAATCACGAGTACCAGTCCTACGAGATGACGAGGTTGAGATACAAGTGAGCACGGCGTCACTGAATTCCTGGGTAACTCCTTGCCGCTCCAAAAAGTGCATTTCATCTTTCGCTAATCGGTATTTTAGGACTACGCCCTGGCTAGGGGCACTGCGCAGAGCAGCAGGAATCTGGGCTTAGAGTGTGCCGGAGTAATATGTCGCATCGGTGCCAACGCGAAACCCAATTTCCAACTTGGAGATCGTGTGCTGTGCTGGTCTCCCGGTTCTCTCTCAACCCATGTCCGGATTGATGCGAGATATTGCATCAAGCTACCGGACGCTCTTCCTTTCGACGAGGCAGTGGCATTGTCAACGGCTCACGCAACTATGGTTCGTGGACTTGTAGAGCTCTGCAGTTTGGCGCAGGGTGAGAGTGTTCTGATACATTCGGCTGCTAGCCCCGAGGGTATTGCTGCTATTCAGATTGCACGTATGGTTGGAGCCAAGGTATGGAAATTTCCTCTGGTTTTCCAGACTGCAAACGCTAACTGGTTCCTCCAGATCTTTGCGACTGCAGCCACGGAAGAGCAGAAAGCCCTTCTGGAGACAAAGAACGGAATCCCACGGTCTCATATTTTCTCTTCCAGTGACGATTCTTTTGTTCATGGCATTCTGCAGAGCACGAATGCACGAGGAGTAGATGTTGTGGTGAATATTTTGTCCGATGACCTCTTTTATGAAAGCTGGAAATGCATTGCCGAAGGTGGAAGCATGCTTGATCTTAGCCAGCGGGACTCCACCAGCCATGGAAAGCCAGATCGTGGCCTTCTTGGTGGAAACCGAAGCCTCTACAGTTTCGACATAGTGACTTTGCTTCAGCAAAAGCCCTCAATGGCCCAGAGGTCAGTGGAACATCATTTGCCCATCTTTCCTTAGACTTGCTACACGTTTGATATTGCCAGTTTACTGATATTGCTTGGAACCTTTTGCAGACTTTTACAGACTGTGTTAGATCTCTACAACGATGGCTCGATACACCTTATCTCTCCTGAGGCTAAATTTCATCCAAACGAAATCAAAGAAGCGTTCAATCACCTTGCCCCCAGCCGACATGTTGGAGCTGCCTACATACAGTTTCCACAAGATTCGGCAACACTTCCGGCAGACTTCGCTGCTCCAGAAGAGTTAAGCTTTAGAGCTGATCGTGCGTACCTATTGGTTGGCGGTCTTGGAGGCCTTGGTAGATCAGCTGCCATGTATCTTGCGGAAAGAGGAGCTCGCCATATCATATTCCTTTCTCCATCGGCCTCCAAGCATGCTGCCGCCAATGCTGGTTTCCTTCGTGAACTCGATGGATTGGGATGTAGTTACCAAATCGTCACTGGGAGTGTCGAGAATCTCACTACAGTCGAAAATATCGTTGCAAACTCCCCAGAGCCGATAGCTGGCGTACTGCATTTACCAGTCGTGGTCAGGGTATGCAGTTCACTTTCTCAACACTTGGCATATGCCTCGCTAACTAGGTATTCTCATAGGATCGAGGGCTGCTAGAGATGTCTCATGCAGACTGGACAGTTTCCGTATCCCCCAAAGTTCTTGGGGCATGGAACCTCCACCGCGCCCTTGAAAAACAGCCACTCGATTTCTTCCTTCTCCTCGGTTCCGCGAACGGAATCCGCGGCAGGCACGGCCAAGCCAACTATGCGGCCGCAAATACATTTCTCGATGCGTTCGTAGTATACCGACAACAACTCAACCTCCCAGCAGCGATAATGGACCTCGGACCCGTGGAAGACATCGGTTTCCTGGTCGAGCGTCCCAAACTACTGGACGAATTCCGACGCGGCGGCGCAATGCTTGACGAAAACGATTTTCTAGAGTCCTTTCATCTGGCTCTACAATCGCCTCATATGCCGCTGGAGAGGGCACCGTCTCTTACGTCCGGCTTCGTGAATCGCGCTCAGTTCGTTACTGGCCGCATTGAACGGCCCTTTGATGCCCGTGGTCAAGGATTAGCACGCATTTATAACAGGAATCAGAACAACGGTGCTGCTCCAGATGCGGGACAGGATTCGGCATCGGGGAAGGAAGGCACTAAGATGCAGAAATTTATGGAAAACGCGCGAGCGAATCCTCAGTCATTGGAAGAGGATGCAATGGCTGCCGAGGCTTTCCTCGCGACACAGATCCTTCAAGCGGCAAAAAGTCTGCTGATCTTTGATGATGATGAGATCGATGATGACGAGGGGCTGGACGATTCTTCCAGCATGGCGGATTTGGCGATCGATTCGTTGCTGGCTATTGAGCTGCAGAATTGGTGGAGGCAGAGTATGGGGACGCAGATTTCGGTGCTGGAGTTGACGAAGAACTCGTCTCCGTTGGAACTTGGAAGGTTGGCGAGAACGATGATCCTGGCGGAATTGAAGTGAAGGCTGGAATGGCGCGAATGCCGGGCTTTTGGAGTAAGAGAGAACCGGCGGTATAATTCACGATGGCTAACAATGGTCTGTAAGATTTGGAAAGGGAATATATTGATTGTTGTTGTAACTTGCAAGGTAAGATCCAGTTGATGAGCCTTGAAACCCGTTGCCTTATGCAATAAATAAGTCAGAGGTACTTGGTTCTGCCCCTAATCAACCTCGTGAGAGAAGTCCTTGCAGAATATCAATAGCGTGCCGAGATGAGAACGGCAAAGGTGAATCAAAGAGCCTCAGGATCATGGATGGTGAGAGCGCGGAGTGAGCCGACGCTGGCCGGATGACTCGAGCGGCGAGGACGTGGCGGTGAAAACTTGCGGCTCTTGCTATCATTGATAGATCGAAAGCGAAAGAAGGTGGAGGATCTTCTTGACCTTGCACGGCCTCGGAGGTTACTCACGACGGGGTGTTGCGTCGGAGTTCACGCTGCAATCCTGCAGGGCTGCAGCACTCGAGATACCTGGATACCAAATGAAATAAAATTTGATGTAAAACTGAGACGTCAAAACAGAAAGGGCTAAATTGCCAGCACTCTTTCAATATCAAAAGCAGGGAGAGTGCTGCTACGGGAGTTGCTGCACGCTTAGGCAATGTCTCGCAGGAGGCACTTCTGGCGCTTTGCAGCCCCGCCTTTCACGTGCCGTTGCCGCTGCACCACTCGAGTGCTCGGACGCGCTGCTTTGTTGATGTCTCAGAAATGATGAGTCGAAATATGCCTGTAAGCGTGACTGTTCGGCGTCGCAAATGATTGACGGGCTTCAGCCTTACCTTTGATGGAGATGGGGATGGAGATGGAGGTTTGAGGGCGGCGATGTCATGGACTTGTAGCGGGGCAAAACTGCATCCAACCCTAGCGCCCCCTGATTGGCTCGCTTGCAAAAATTCTAAGACGGCGCTAACGAGGAGCGGGTGCAGGCTCCGTTACAAAACTTCTTCTGCCCCTCCATTCCTCCAAACTCTTCTTTTCCTCCTTGTCGCACATACCTTGATTCAAGCAATCACTCTGTGCAGTAGGTCTCCCACCGTCAAATCCACCATCAGAAGCATCATCGCTGACCCTGTTTCCCCCAGATTCAACTTCTTTCCGAAGAAAACACACAACCACACACAAACCGACAAAATTACAATACCGTCAAGATGGGGTGAGTCAAACCGCCCTCTGCCATCAACACTGCTGTAACAGCATCATGGCGACGTCGAGATCGATCTTAATGGACTCCTGGCTGACCCCTCTTCGCGCTGCAGTAAGGAAAAGATGCACATCAACGTGGTCGTCATCGGCCACGTCGATTCTGGCAAGTCCACCACCACCGGTAAGCCTCTCTCGACCCTCGATCTGCGACACGAGCATCGCGCTCACATACATAACAGGTCATTTGATCTACAAGTGCGGCGGTATCGACAAGCGTACCATCGAGAAGTTCGAGAAGGTAAGAATCCCACCTCGCCGTCGCCTTTGCACACATTTCCTGCCTTATCGCGATTTTTGCCCCTCGGTGGGGCAAGGTCGCTTCCCGCAATCAACAATTTTTTGCGCCCGGACATTTTTGGCGCGACAACCAGCGTTGTTTGCTGCCCAAAACCCATTTAATTTCTACGCGGCATCAATTTCTCTTGTGCAGCTGCTGACTCGCTCTAAAGGAAGCCGCCGAGTTGGGCAAGGGTTCTTTCAAGTATGCGTGGGTTCTTGACAAGCTAAAGGCTGAGCGTGAGCGTGGTATCACCATCGATATCGCTCTCTGGAAGTTCGAGACCCCCAAGTACTATGTCACCGTCATTGGTAGGTCGCACCGCTGCACTCGATGAACCATCTGCAGCTACTGATTATCTTCAGACGCCCCCGGTCACCGTGATTTCATCAAGAACATGATCACCGGCACCTCCCAGGCCGACTGTGCTATTCTCATCATCGCTGCCGGCACTGGTGAGTTCGAGGCTGGTATCTCCAAGGATGGCCAGACCCGTGAGCACGCTCTCCTCGCCTACACTCTCGGTGTCAAGCAACTCATCGTCGCCATCAACAAGATGGACACCACCAAGTGGTCCGAGGCTCGTTTCCAAGAGATCATCAAGGAGACTTCCAACTTCATCAAGAAGGTCGGATACAACCCCAAAGCTGTCGCTTTCGTCCCCATCTCTGGCTTCAACGGTGACAACATGATCGACAACTCCTCCAACTGCCCGTGGTACAAGGGTTGGGAGAAGGAGACCAAGGCTGGCAAGTCCAGCGGTAAGACCCTCCTTGAGGCCATTGATGCCATCGACCCTCCTTCCCGTCCTACCGACAAGCCTCTCCGTCTTCCCCTTCAGGATGTCTACAAGATTGGCGGTATTGGCACGGTTCCCGTCGGTCGTGTTGAGACTGGTATTATCAAGGCCGGAATGGTCGTCACCTTCGCCCCCGCTGGTGTCACCACCGAAGTCAAGTCCGTTGAGATGCACCACGAGCAACTTGTTGAGGGTCTCCCCGGTGACAATGTTGGCTTCAACGTCAAGAACGTCTCCGTCAAGGAAATCCGTCGTGGTAACGTCGCTGGTGACTCCAAGAACGACCCCCCCAAGGCTGCTGAGTCCTTCAACGCCCAGGTCATCGTTCTTAACCACCCTGGTCAAGTCGGTGCTGGTTACGCTCCAGTCTTGGATTGCCACACTGCCCACATTGCCTGCAAGTTCTCTGAGATCTTGGAGAAGATCGATCGTCGTACCGGAAAGTCCATTGAGAACTCCCCCAAGTTCATCAAGTCTGGTGATGCTGCCATCGTCAAGATGGTTCCATCCAAGCCCATGTGTGTTGAGGCCTTCACCGACTATCCTCCTCTCGGACGTTTCGTAAGTTCTTCTATCCTTGGACTTCATTGGCCGTTGCTGACTTTAATTTTCAGGCTGTCCGTGATATGAGACAAACCGTCGCTGTCGGGGTAGGCATTCCTCTGATCTCTTCCTTTTGAATTGATACTAATCTGTGTCCTTTAGGTCATCAAATCCGTTGAGAAATCTGAGAAGCAAGGCAAGGTCACCAAGGCCGCTGTCAAGGCTACCAAGAAATAAACGACCAACAACCCATTTCCTGGTCCCGAGATGTCAAGATATGCGAGGGTGCGAGATGGTGGAGCGGTGGATGGAGAGGATAGATAGCTTTGCTTTGGCGCGAAGAATGGCAACGATCTTCTGAACTTCTCGAGTCTTGTGCATGCATATCACTGTGACAACCATCTGATATCTCTGCGTGAACATTGTAGTGTAAGTCTTTCACTACCATTGATGCAGCAAGTTGGTGGTGCTAGTCCATCTTCTGCCTTGCCCATATTATCAGACTTTTCCATATAGGTTTCCCGTGGCGTGTTGTCACTACTTTGTCTTGGTCATATCAACTTGGCATAGGTTCAATTAATCTCTTTTCCATCAATTATCGTGCCACCTCCTCATCGTCCCTTGACATGTCGCCGACGTTGGGGAAGTCTGGCTCGCGTCATTCCAACGTCGTGTCTCCGTTACCCGCGCCCTCCTCGTCTCCTCCTGCCACTTCCTCTCAATTCTACAAGCACCGATTCCTCCAAACCCTAAACGGTACTTAGGGCACTGAGTCCCCGCCGGTTGGGCGCGAGTATCCAACGCCTCCTGAGCGCCGGATGAACGAGCTCGATACATCAACCCCCGATCCCGCGCTTCTCCTCCACGATTCACGTCACTGATGAATTTCTTCTTGCAGGTCCAGTCCCACGCTCTCCGACCGCGAGCATCGAGCTTCATTGTACACTGCAATGGGAATGCGGGCTTTCCCTACCTCGACTGCTCTTACAAAAACCGGTTTGCGAATCCGATCATCTCACCACGAGCCACGACGCCGGAAGCAATCCTTGAACGGAAGAGGAACAGGACAAATATGAATAGAGGCTAGAGGACTGGGTAATAGCCACGTAGAGATGACAGAAGAGCAAGCCGCGCAGGTGCATATCAAGGTGGGGCAGAAGTATGCTGCGTGGAGACGCGAGCAAGTCAGAATGCACAACAGACCAGGATCCAGCAGAAGCATACTTCAAGCTCACAAAGGCAGAGGGGGTCGATTCGGCCAAGGATGCACAACGACACCGCGCGGTAACATCGATCCCATACCGTCCGTAAGCATTGCTTGCAAGCTCCTGTTCTCAAGAAGAGGCATGTGCATATTGTGAGTTATTCCCCATCATAGATCCAAGCCGTATGCTGAGCCCAAGTTCCTGCAGCATATTCATTTCACGTCAGCCACTCACTCGACTCTTTCGAATAACTGACTAGTACTTGCTTGAAACGATCCTGGATACTTTACGAAGAGATGTTGCAGCAGGGTACTCCGAATGGGCTCCGGATTTTCCGAAAACACAGTCTAGTTAACACTGAAACTACCCGGCTCGCCAAAATTTGACCACCATTGAAGAGCTTCGAGACATAGCGAGTGAAAAGAGAGGGCGAATTGGACATTAGAGGAAACGGAAACCAGATGCAGAGGAGCTTGGAGCAAGTGAGAGACGCTGCAACGCACGCAGGCGAGAGATCACTTGCTTGGCGTTGTGTTGTCACCCAATGCAAAACGCACATAAAGCGAAACAAGACCCCCGAACCTCCTGCTCTAATCACAGCAATCCCATGCCGATCTTTCGGGCTCTTGCAGTTACAGTGCATTACGGCTAGAATCACCACACATTCACTATCACCGGCTCTATCCTACTTGCTTGCTCCTACAGCACAGTGTACAATTTTCGGTTTCTGGTCCCATCGAGCAATTTTAACAAATCAATTTCGGGGAAAAGAAGGAGTATGCCTTTGGAAGGTTCGCTGCACCGAATAAGACTCAACAGACTCTCAGATCAACCGAGGGCGGCTTCACCGAAATTCAAATCGTGGAAGCGAAGACTCTTCTCAGGAATTACAAGGCCAGATTTACCGCAGCATGGAAGCTTTTTGAAAAGGAATTGAGGATTGGCGCATTACGAGTTGGTAATGATATGGATATTCGGTTATTTGAGATGGGAGCGGACATGATTCTGGTTGTGTGTTGAGCCTTGGGCTGGAAAAAGTAAGAACAGAGAATTGACTTCATAACCCTTAGGGGAGATCCCCTGGCGAGTGAATCCAGGGGGGTTTACGACCGAAAAATGCTGTGGGTGCTAGATCTGATCCCTCCCAGGAAATTGCTAGCTCGGCTTCACAGCTATAGCCTTGTTGTTGCAAACAAGTACGAAGCCGATTTCTTGCTTCTGACCCGCCTTCGGCGCCATGAATCGATTAGATCTTCTGGCGAGATGAGTTGTCCAGAGTCCACACTTCTTAGGAAATGGACAATGCGCCATACGAAGATTGAGTAGTTCACGGCAGCGACTGGATACAGGATCGTCCTGTTGTACAATTGATCCCAGAACAATCAGGTAGATTGTTCCATGGCAGGCTGGTTCAAGTTGCTGGTTATCTTGTTAACATGAAGTTGTGAGGATCTCAAGTGATGTTCTTCAGTCGATGGGCTACAGCCTACCGCGCAACCAGATTTCGAGAAGTTCTGGTACAGTTCGTGAAAGACCTCCGTATATGACCAAGGATCTCACCCTTAATTAGGAGACAAATGTCCTACAAAATATTACACAAAGGCTATACCGATAGGTAAAGAAGCACAAAACTAGCGCTGCATTCTGCTATGCTCCGGCCCATATTACGAATCTCGTCCTGGATTCACCGCACAAAAAAGCCCGAAATCCGTCCGACATGTTAGGTTCCGCTCCATAGAGATCCGAGTCGACATTATAGAAAAGCCCGCTAAGACCGCTCTAGCATTGCAATAGATTGGCCTTGGTTGCATTCCTTGATTCCACAATTGCACTCACGGCTCATCTCACACATTCTCAGTATTTCTTGTTGCTAAGCGACCGCTATTCCACCTAGTATTCGCTATCTCGGAAGTTCTAGGGCTTGTGAAAAATAGCCGGGTGTGGGTGCCTTTGGCTGTCTCATCTGGGCAGCTTAAGCCTCTCTCATGTTCATCAATGCATCCTCGTTTATTTGCGTCTTCTTTTGTACCCGTTATTACTTGCTCGTCTAACAGCGCTACTTCCTCTACTTAACCCTCTCCTTATCGACCTAAAAAAGCCGTTTCCTTTTTTTTTTAACTAACGATAGTAATGTTTCACTATAGCCTTCGTGATCCGCACGATCTTTACGTATCGGTACTCTCTGCTACCTCGTCCATATCATTTTGGTCTAGGAGGTCTATGGCTACGGCCATGCTTAAATAAGACTTGCTGGTCGTACCTAACATGGATTTTACAGTCGCTATAGGTAATTGACTACGGCGCAGGCCCAGTTAGCGGCAGTAGTATTAAATGGAACGATTCTATTGGTTCATACAGAGATGAGGCAGGGAAGACTCACGTGATCTGACCCCTCATTTTCGGAGATCAGCGTTTCATGTTTTTCAGCTCGAGGCAGCAACATTAAGACCTCCATCATCGTCGCCAGCAATAGTATTTCCGTCATTATCCACCCACATAGTATCACATAACTGAAAAAGCTACAACTATTCAGCTCTCAAGATGAGTCGCTGGTCCCCGTATGATACGGTACGAGAGCCGCGTCGCAACCTTCGCATATCTTCAATCTAACCAAACTAGGACGAGGGTCGTTTGCCAGACGGCATGCAACGTGTTGGCTATGATGCCAATACCCAAACATATAGCTACCGAGACCGTAACGGTAGATACTGGGAAGGAACTCCGGGTTCGAGATATGGAATACTTGACCGAAGTAAGCAGCTCTAGTCCCAGCGGACGCAACCAAAATTCACAGCATTACCTAGGCAGCAGCGGCTATCAGCCCATGGTAGAGGCCAGCGTAGGTCTCACTCTATCTTCATGAAACTACACTGATAGCAAATAAGGAGCAAGCCGTACGCAAGGGTAAAAACGAGGACTGGCGGTATATACTCCCGTTCTTCTTGCTCGTTTCGGTGGTCCTCTTGGCTCTATTCCGCTTCCTTGGTTCTGCCTCCACGCCAACACCACTAGTGTGTCCACGAAATTCCATTCAATACCTGGTTAAATCTGGAGACTCGTGTTGGGCTATTGCGAATGACCATAGTGCGACGGTAGCTGATCTGCTGACGCTTAACCATGGCTTAGACTGTCGCTTGCTTGAAGCTGGCAGCGAACTTTGCGTACCAGTCAGCGAGTAGCGCGGTCTCTGGCACAAATGTTCCAGAGGGCTGGGCCGTCAACAGGGACCGCCTTCCGAAGCCACCTCAGGTCAAGGACAAAGAGTTTCCGAAATTGCCCCCCGAATTGCGAAAAGCTCCTCATGCACGTAAGTTATCTTTGCGAGTGGACCCAGTAGTCTGAAGTGGAAGGCTGTTTCCAAAACAGCTGATTACCTGGTGGACTCCTCCTCCTCCAAGCGTGTACGGCGTGGCAGCAAGTTGGAGTGATTTACAAGCGATATATGGACCTTTGAAAGAGCCACGGATAGGAGTACCAACTGGTTGTTGGTGAAGGTAAGGCGTGGCACATTTCCCCCTATGCGAACAAAATCTAAAGACATTGGCAGATCCATATATCCGCAAAGGAGACCTACATCTTGTGACGCCGCCTCCCCATTACTCTGAAGCTCCGATTGTTAGTCCGAATTCTCTTGGCCGACTAGTAGCCGCTGAAGGGGGCTAGTAAATAAGAGAAGTTGGAGTGGCAATAGTAAAGGAGCAAGCAGGCGGGGAACTGGGGACTAGATTCCAGAAGATAGGATAATTGCCTGTATTCCTCGAAGAATTTTCAGTTCACCGAACGATTCACAGTCTCAAGAAAGCTTTTTTTTCATGTGCCGTTCCCCTAAGCACCGCATCGAGATACGTCACAACGTCTGATTTGTTCTGCCGCAGGGCCCTCCGTGCTCAATGGTCGACCCTGCGTTAGCAACTCTGAGAGTTAGTTTCTTCCAGTGTTGTACGCAACCCCCGTAATAATTCTTGAACTGGTATACTGGCCTACCTAGCTTACCATTCCAGGCATTCCTTCCAGCACCAGATTCAATGACTAATTTAGTCTTCTCCACTCTCATTTGTAATACGTCAGTTGCGGAGTTTATTTAATGCTCACTAATATGTAGTCATCTGCTTTACTAGCCGATTTATACTATATCAGAGAATACGAGCTTGGAAAACCTATATCGCCAAAGGCTAATAGGAACAGGAACTAGGCTTTAGACACCTTTCACTCTCTTTTATGCTTCACTCTGCCTGTATCTTAGTTATTTAAGCCTTGTTAATCATTGATATTATCGCTTGTTGCACCTCAAATCGCTCTCAGCGGAATAATTATTAGCTAAATTCTTATCCTTCTAGTTCATCTGCGACTAACCGACCGACACCCACACAGTCACAGGTCTTTTGCTCTAAAAATGATTCCCCAAGTGGATGCACAACCCTGAGAAAAACTACGACCAGCCAACCTGGACTTCTCGCAGGGAGTTTCAAATCTTTCTCATCCACAACCCCTGAATTTTCCAACATCCTGTGTTGGCATGTTGCTCATGTCTCACTCCTCTCTTCGGGGCCTGGTTCCTAGTAATGATCATAACACCCATCTCTAGATCCAATTGCTAACTTCTTTTCGTATAATTACTAGACCCCATAGTCAGACCAGGAGTGACTTCCCCTTCGCCAGTGATCCATAGCCCTTTGGCATGGTAAGTCCATCCACCGGGTTTGCTGGTTATATCTCTCTGCCGATCGCGGGGTGTCACCTCTGAACTTCTCCCTGCGAACATGACTGCTCGAAGAAAATACTTCAAGAACATAGAATATGCTGCTGGTATCAAACTCGAAATGCCACTCAAATCGAAGAAGCTGTTTGCTTGAGGTGATGTTGTAAAGGGCAGTTCCTGAGCACCGGATATTGAAGAGAAGTAAAGTGAGCCGCGGAGTGGGATTGAAGTAATCGAGTTTGAAAAGCCATGTTGATTGTAACATAGTGTTAGAGGGAAATTAAAGCAGTGTTTCTAGAGCTTTAGCTTTTACTAGGGTGTCCGCCCCCAGAATGAATGATGATAGTCTGGGGAGAGAGTTATTTTATACCATGGGTGTGCCTTGGTTCGGTGAACAATGACTAGCGAATGCCCTTCGGAAGTTCGGAACTGGGGATAATTGGTAGCAGCCAGGGAGTATAATGTTCCTGGACTCTAGGAACAATGAAATTGTTAATCTAGAACAACGAAGTTTACAATGCTCCGGGAATAATGGAACAATTGAGATTGGAATAGGCAAATAAGGAGTATGCGGACTTGAGGTGGCGGAACATTGGAAGCAGCGGTGCTGGGAAATTATCTGATGAGGAGAGTATATTTCCAACCCATTGAGGCTAATGTACTTGAGTCCCGTTGGGACATTCTATATCTTCAATTGCTCTAGATGTCTCAGGAGTAAAGGACGCGTTGACGACAAGCGGCGGCACATCATCAACATTTAAGCACCAAACAGCATTGGAGTCTTCTTTAACACTGAGCGGGTAAGGGGTTAACAGAAGTTGTGAAGAAATCTCCCAATTATTGCGCCATTTTAAGGCGCGGTTATATTTGCTTTCTCCTCCGTCTCCGCAAACCACAAGACGCAAAACTGCCATCAAAGTCAGACTCGACTTTTTTTTTTGCTGGTTCCGTTTTATTGTTTGGACATGACCTTGTGCCGCTTTAACCTGAGCCGAGGGTAAGCATTCCTAAGCATGCCTAAGCCCAACCTAATCTCGGCCTAAGCAACATGAGCACATGGCAAAATAAGCCTGAGCATGTATTGAGGGGTCGGTTTAGCTCTTAAAGTGGCTCAGTCTGGCTCCCTTGATGCTCGATTACACTTTTCTCGTCTTGTCTCCAAGCATAGATCCTATTTTGGATCCTCCGAACCTATTTTAGATCTAGATTGGCTTAGAAGAGATCACCCCCTGCCGCACTCACCTGCTTCCCGTGGATTTGGCTCGACTGCCCCTCCTAGGTCATCTTTTGTAACTTCTAATATAATCATTGGGGCACTCTGGTCTGAAAGCCACGGGAAGTCGGAGAGACTAGCAGTAGAACTTTTGGGTGCTCCTGTAGCAGTGTCCACAGGCAATCATATACAGATTGTAGTAGCACATATTAGCTTCAGATAAACGCCACAGCGGATTCCAGTGGAAGAGATCTGAAGTGATGTGGGCAACCTCCAGATAGGCTGGAGTATGAGGACCTGACTGCCTGGCGATTATACGGCTATTGGTGTTAACAAAAGAAATACGGTTGACGATTCGTATGGATATGTTGTTGGGTAGCTCGAAATTGATCGTAAAGAATGACTGTTAAGATAAGGCGTGGTGATAGATGTATGATTGTTAGTTAGTGAAAGAGAGACGCGAAGGATGACTGAAGCGCTGGGTAACAGAACTATGAGGAAGGATCAATCGGTGGTTATCTTTGTCTTTGGTAGAGGCAGGTATCATAAACACTCAGGTAGCAGGTTCGGTGCAAGTCCCTTCTTTGTTGAATCCCTCCAAAGAAAACAAATTTCTGTGGGAAGAAGGTGCATCACTGTAACCGAGTCACAGAACTCAATGTTCAAAAGTCCCCAAAGAACTTTCTCCTCGCCTTCTCCATGTCCAGTTCCTCTACCTTTGGCCCCAGAAACTTATCAACCTCCTCTCTCCAAAACTCATTGTACGGATTGACATGCCAAGCACTCGTATATGCCCAGTATTCTGGCCACCATCCCGCTGTTTTCCAATCAATAATCCCGACGAACTCGTCTCCTCGAACAATAATGTTCATTGTGCTCAAATCCCCATGTGTGAATATTGGCTTGCCGCAAGATTGGTTATGCCATTCCACGAGCCTGTTCGCGTCGGGCGTATCTTCATTTCCGCCTTCGTAGCCTTTGCGCAGATGTCTGTGGAAGTCTTGTACAGTATCAAATGGCCCGTGATACGACCCCCCAGAGAGTCGACCATCAAACAATGGTCCACCTGCGACGTTCGATATGCCTTGGCCTGGAGGAGGGGGAATACGCCGCATCTGGTCGACCATGTCCTTAATCTGTGCCAGTATCTTCTCCTTGGATTCTGCACTTCGTTTTAGCCAGTCGTCCCTCAAGATATGTCCTTGCACCCCTTCCATCAATATATACTGGCGTCCTTTCCGTTCAAAGGCGCAGTGCACTTTGGGAATGGGAATCGAGGTGTGCTTGGCGATAAATTGCATCGTTGCTGCTTCGGCAGGTTGTTTCAAAGTCCCAACTTTGATGCAGAGGTTCTTGGAGAGCATGAGAACGGGGCCGCGGCGGGGCAGAGTGCGATTCAAAATTCGAAGCGTCTCGAGCACGAAAAACCGTGGAAGGGGAGTGTGATTGACACTGAGGCTAGGCTTTGATTGGGTGTTTGTGGGCGATGAGACCGGGAGATTATTAGGATCCCTTTCACTCATGACTTCGTCTTAGGGTGATGGATGCACATATCTCGTAGAGTTGGAGAGTTCTTCGTATAAACCGGAGTGTAGTTTGAGGTTGGCTAGCGGCTGAGACATCGAGGCTGGAGAAGTGCAGACAACTCGAACCCCCATCCTGCAAATCCGCCGACGAAGTAGATTCGATTTTGTGTGTTCAAGTAGTCAATCGCTAGCTCACGGTTGATTCGCCAGACCTATTGCAAGATCAATTAGCAAACCGAGATCAGGCGTCGGCGACGTAGCGAAAGCAAGACGAGCACGTGCTAAAATTCCGCATGTGGCGCACATGAAAGCGCTAAGTATATTTGAACCAAGTTGCGATTAATTGATCGCTGCCGTTGTAGTTACTAGACATCGTAACGGCAATCCGTTCATAATGAGGACCTTCTCCCACACGAAGTCGGGTGTCGGGTATCCGGGCTGGAAGCACACACCTATGCCGGCGTCGACGTATGATGATATCACATTCAGGAAGCGTTGGTTCCGTGGACAGCCCGGCACTGGGAAACTCTGCGTAATATTGGATGTTCAAGCCAGTTTGAAGAGGCTGCTTTGCAAGGAGAAATTGTGACGTCGCTTAGATGATTGAAATCGAAGCAGGACTTTTCTAGATTGTATCCATAGAGTAGAGCTGGGCACCACGCCACAATTGTATTACATTTGGGTGGAACCCCAGCAGTTTAGCGAGTACCCCTGAAACTTTAGCGAGCTGGCGCTGTGATGTGCCGCCTGCAAAGATGGCTCAAGATGGATACCTTCCAGAATGCCAGTTGCTCAAAAACAACTTATCGAGATTTATACTTTACATGCGTAAATAGACAACGGAGGGCCATGGCTGTGATAGTCGTCTTTGTAGGACTACAAGTCTCGAAAATTCATCAGGACATTCAATCATGTTCAAAACGGTTTTCCACGGTGGCCTGAACTTGGGTTTCTTTCGAGTCTCTTTCGAGTACCGGTCTTGGTGTCCACCAAAAGCGTGGCTCAAACCACCTTGTTGATAAATTGATGTTGTGCATCAAGGAATGTTTATTTCATGGCATGCCTTTTGTGGCGCTTCCGATTGCTGTTTGGTCGGTGGCTTGGTCCAGACCTGAGGACTGAAGTTGGTGGCTGAAAGCCCGAAAGGTTGCAGATTTAGTGCGAGACAATTGAGGGCCTAAGTGAAGGATGCCGAGACTTGGCATTTGAAGGCTGAATTGACTACACTTAACTCTGAATCTTTCCCCTCATCATACTTCTGGCCTTACATCATGTTCTGAAATCTGCACCCGAGGACGAAGGCAAGGTTGATTCTCAGCAGCACACGATTCTAATGCCCAAAATTTTCCACAGATATTCGAAGACAGCAAAGAAATTGCCCCTAGCAGCGAGAAAGTCGGCGCCGGTTGAAATGGAGTTCGCCGCCAGCGTCGTGGCAATTGTCGAGGTATCTGTCAACATCACGGTCTGGTGCGTACAGTATGCCAAAGATGCTCGGCATGCAGATGAAGAAACAGCAAATCTCTGCCGCGAGATTGGTGGACTCCAGGCTGTTTTGGTGCGGCTGCAGACGTCAAGCACCCCCTCCGAGCTACTTCTCTATTGAAACCTGTGCTTGACACTTGTCTCACAGACTTGAAAGACCTGACTGCCAAGTTGAAGCCTTCACAGGGTGGGCGAAGGACCAAGCAAATTCTTATTTGGCCTTTCCTAAAACGAGGAGAGCTAGTTCCGTGGATTGATCGCCTCGAGAGACACAAGAACTTATTGACCGCAGCGGTCACGGTCGACCTTCTTGAGATGAATGGAAGAATCGAGTAAGATTCCTATAAAAATCAGGTTTGATTTCTAGGCTGACCAGACGAGACGTCATATGGAGGCTATGAAAGACAAAGTGATACAAAATCATGACGAGACTATGGGCGGAGTTGAAGAGATCCGGAAATTACTCGAGAAAATGAGGAAGAGGGGTGAAGATGAAGCCCTTTGTATGTTGGAAGACAGGTGCACTATTCGAAGATGCTGACATAACATCAGCGGAACGACGCAAGGCAGTCTTGAAGTGGCTTGCTGTGGTGGATTACCAGTCGAATTTCACCAATAATCTTAGCTTATGTGAGCCTGGGACTGGGAAATGGTTTATTGAATCTATCTCCTGCTGCCAATGGCTTCAGCCCAGCTCGGACACGAGGAGGAATCTGTGGCTCAGTGGTCAAGGTTTGTATTGCTGGTTCTACAGCGGCGAGAAAAGAGGCTAACTTGAATTGTAATTTCAGCCGGATCTGGAAAGACTGTGCTGATGTAAGTGGCCTTTCCCACAGTTGATTATAAGTATTTACTTCTAGCGAGGGCTTCTGTTTTGAAAGTTGCATTGAAATCAGCGGCAAATGAGGTTATTCATATTCCCGGAAGTCCAAAAGCTTGCATCCTGTACTTCTTCTTCGATTTCAAGGACGAGTCCAAACGGATGAGTCGAAACATGCTTCTATCAATACTTCACCAACAGGTAACATATATCGCGGAAGTCTCCGAATCACTGCTTGAGCTCAGTAAGAAAGGCCCAACCCAGGAGTCAGCCACTAATGAGGACTTGATTGATGAGATAGTGGGTAATTTTGCCAGGTTTGAGAGTACAAGATTTGTGATCGATGCCTTGGATGAATGCCAAGACGTCGGTGACGCCCTTTCCTTTCTTCAACGCCTCGACGAACAAACTTTGGCAGGTGCGAACTTACTCATCTTGGTGTCAAGCAGAGATGAAGTTCAGATTCAGCATGGGTTTCGGCAGACCACTTTCGAAAAGCTTCCTGTCTCCCAGGCTTCCATCGACGAAGATATCAAGATCCACATAGAAAATTGTCTAGTTCAAGACGATCAACAACGCTTTGCACGCTTCTCTAATGCCATCAAAGGGGAAATTATCCAGGAACTGACCTCAAACTCACACGGCATGTAAGTCACATACTCATATGTACACTTAACACTTGGAGTCTGCCGTCCAATACTGACAGTACCTGGAGGTGGATGTGGGCCCATTGTCAATTAGAAGAAGTTTCACAGCGAAGATCAGTTAAAGACGTTCGCGAAGCGCTTCGCTGCTTACCTCAAAGTCTTGACGACACATACCGCAGAATATTGGAAAAAATCCATCCATCTGAGCGGAAGTGGGCGATTCGTGCTCTCGCCTGGTTATGTGGAGCACGCTCGCCCATGACATTGGGCATGCTTGAAGAAGCTATCGCCATAAGCTTTGAAAACTTCGAGGTTGATGAGGATGATCGTCTGTTCAGCAGCGAATATATTTTGGAAATACTTGGAAGCCTGGTAAAAGTCAGGCATAATGAAAAGTTTCCTCAGGTTATGGTTATTGAGCTGGCACACTTCTCAGTCCAGCAATATCTGGAAAAGCCAGGCGAACTTGAATTTCACTTTCCGCCATCTATGGTTGAGCTTCGCCTAGCTAAAGCTTGTCTTGCTTATTCAACCTCGAAGACATTTGATTCGGGGCTTCAGAAACTGGACCCAGATCCGGATAAGGACAAGGATTCCAAGGAAGATCTATGGATGTTTCTTCACTATTGCACGACATTCTTGTTCGATCACCTGTGTGGCCCTGGTGTCGAAGCCACCGCCTTTACATTTGCCTATCAACGATTCGGCGATCCAGACCGGCTCTCGCAATACTACACCCGCGCCAAACTTGTCTCTGGCCAAGAATTTTCCATGCCTCGGAGAATGTACGTACATTATGGTTCGTGGCGGCAGTCTGCATGCGGAGAAAACATGACACCCGGCTATTCCTCGAGTGTCATCTCGAAAGCCGCTGCATATGGTCTCCAGCTACTATCATGGGCGCTAGTTGACGCCAAAGTGGATACAAATACTATCAACAATGCGTTTTGGACGCCAATCTGCTTCCTGGTGGCGGCTGGTCAACGTGCACATGTCGAGAAACTGATGGGGCATTCACGCGCTGTGTTCGAGGAAAGTTATTCTTCTGATATCACTGATATCGAAACTCTGCTGGGTCCAGTTATGCAACCTCTAGGATCCGCGCTCATCATATCTGTCATGGCCGAAAAGGCGGTGATTACAGACTATCTGTTGAGTGAGCTCATGTGGTTCATTAACCTGCCACAGGCTAAACGCGGATGGTCATCATACGCTGGGAAGCTATTGCGTACTCTATTGAATCTCTCTGCTTCACAAGGAGCCAAAATTCTGATGGTGAAGCTGATGGAGGTGCTGAAACAGTACTCTAGCTTTACTAAGAAAGAGACAGAGATCATTTTACAAGAAACAATCCATTGCGCTGCTCAAGCTGCAAAGACCGGAAGCATAGGCTGTGTCTCATACATTCTTGAAAGTGGCTTCCAACCACGGATTAGGACAGCATCGTTCAAATCCAATAGAATCCTGCATTCAAGAATGGAGTACTCGCCGGATTTGATGAGAATCGCTCATGTGGATTGGCTTGCCTTCTGCGATCCTCAGATACTTCTAGAGATTTCAGACGGTGGGGAAACAGTATTCGAGACGCGCCTAAATCAGGAAAAAGATAACATAATTGCGACTGCAGTGGGTGCGGGGAATTACGAGATAGCTTTCATGCTGGCGAACAGTGGACTGGGCATATTGTCGGCCGCTGTCCATCTTGAGCCAACATTCTGGACCATTTGCAGATACGCATCTCCTCTCAACTCAGTGGAGCCCTTTTCGGGGAACCCCTACTTCAAATTCCTCGCCCGATTTCTATCTAGACACCCTGCAGATAATGAGAGGGCAAGAACTGAGCTGAACCATGCCTTGGTCGAATGTTGCCTCGGCAGTAACGCTATTGAAGTTGTACGACTACTACTTCGGCACGGCGCTGACCCAAACGCTTGCATCGATGCTAAACTGAAGGTTGAGTCTGGCATGTCTAATACTTGCGGTACAGCTCTGATTGCGGCATCAATGATGCAGAGCCTACCCGTAGTCGAAGAATTGTTGGGAGCCGGGGCAAATGTGAACTTGGAATCTACAAGCGGAAGGCTTCGAACACCATTGATTGCTGCGGCTAGTACTACACGCATCAAGAATTACAAAGTTCTGGAACTTTTAATGCACAAAGGAGCTAACGTAAAGAGCGTAGTCACAAGAGCTATCGGATTACCGTCGTTTGATACAAGCTACCATGGATCACAGCCCGGCAGCCCGCTGTTGGCCGCGATCCAAAATGATGGTAGGATTTTTGACAAACCGGCAGTCAAAATGATTGTGGAGATGCTCTTAGACGCTGGCGCGGACGAAGACATTAATCGATTTGTTGAAGGGGATGACTTTGGAACTCCTTTAATAGCCGCAGCCGCTCTTGGTCTCCCCGATATTGTTGACCTTCTTCTCGAGAAAGGTGCAAGTTGCGATACTGTTGGACATCAGGATACAGACTGGCGTCTTCCATCACTGGCAGCTATATATGGAGAAGAGCCTGGGCTCGCACTGAAGCTACTGGAGATTGAAAATTACGCAAGTCTCACCACAGAGGCAAATGCCTGGGGGAAATGCTTCGTGTATGTCTGTTCTCAAGGCGAATCTGAAGAGTCATCTGACTCTGATTGGAATCGTTTGTCGGCAGCGTTGTTGAGCCACGGGGTAGATGTCACCTTCCAGATGGCTGGTGGAGTTCGCCTGAGAATGAACGGTAGCCTTGTGGACGAGGCATCAGACTACGGGTCGGCGATCATTGCAGCCTGTGTGTCAGGACAGAGCAGTCTTTTTACGGCTCTGATTGCAAAAGGGGCCTCGGAGTATCCCTCATCTGCAGGACACTACGGCACTTGCTTGGCTGCAGCTAGCAAGTCAGGAAGCTCTGAGCTGGTGAAATTTCTCTTGGATCGGAGTTTGGACCATGACCCTAATCTTACGACTCCTTCAATCATGAATTGGTGTCCCTTGGTGGCTGCTGCAGCAACTAGTGGCCGGCAGGGCGGTGAAGCAGTTAAGCTTCTACTGGATAAAGGGGTAGACCCAAATCTGCAGTACCGGTGGGCTAATCCAGCACTGACAACCCAGGACATTCTCGAGCCAGTCTTCCAAAGATCAAAGACGTGGCATCATGCTTTCATGCTTGCGCGAATGTGGGAAATGAATACGATTACAGGGCCATCCCTAGCCAGTTCATGCCCGTTCTTCGGTAGCCCGCTCGTCGCGGCAGCAGCAGAACGGAATGAAGAACCAATGGTGACACTGATTCAGAATGGTGCTGATCCAGGAAGGACCGTTGACTTTGGTTTCTATCCATCCGCAATGATCGCAAGCTACGATCTGAAAAAACGTTCCATAATTGCGGATGAACTCTCAGATGCAGGGGTAGCTACACCAACCGCAACCGAAGTGCTCAAATACATACGCTCATTTGGCTTTGTAACCAGCGAACACTTCCAAGAGCACCCCAGGCTCACTATTGAAGGCTCATTCTGGGGCAACATGCTAACGATAGCTGTTAAATCTGGCCTTGCAATCCCCTTCTTACTTGAGCAAGGCGTCGATCCAAATGAAGCTGTCCCTGGGAGCTTTTACGGGACTGCAATGATCGCGGCTTCAGCACTGCTGGAAAGCGCGGGGGTAGCTCTATTTCTTGAGAAAGGAGCCCCCGTCGATAGCCAGACTTGCCATGGCGCTTTCGGCACACCCCTCATTGCGGTGTGTGCAGGTCCTCCTGACTTTCTTTACAACGTGGCCTTCGACTCTGACCGGAACCTTGTGAACCACGAGTACTGGGAACATACACAAATTGACCTTCTGGAACAATTTCTTGACCTTGGAGCTAGGCCAAATGTCCAACATCGGGGCATATCGCCGCTGATTGCATTGATATGTTGTACGTCGTCAAAAAGACAGCATGGTGTTGAATTGTTACTGCGTCATGGAGCTGATCCGTACTTGGAGATACCACGATACGAGTATCAGGTAAGAGAGTATCGGTAAAATCAGACTCTTAGTTTGTATGGCTAACCTCACTGTTTAGACACCGGAAGGCGATGACGGGAATAAATGGTCTGCAATCCAAGTCGCTCGTGAAAGGGGAGATGCCGCTTTGGTGGAACTGATGAAAAAGCATAGGACAGTAGGGGATGAGTCGTGAGCAATTTGGCAGGTCTAGTGAGAACCCGAGATCTAAAGCTCATGTTGAATCACAAGATGGAGCATTCTCATTCTAGGGCTTTAGTGGGGCCTTGGAAGCGCAAGAACCAGCCATTTAACTGAGATTTTCAGGATAACAACCCCTTATGCCTCGCTAAACTCAATTTGTTAATCGTCTGCATGAGTCTGAACGAAGCCTGTATTCCAGAATGGTAGCAATACCTCGTCAGGAGGCCCACCAATGATACGTCGTTCCGAAACCTTCTTGATGAAGGATTTTGAGTATGATAGTACTAGCAAACCATTACCCAGCAACACCAGATACCAATCATAGCTAGCACGGTCATGACTGTAAACAAAACTGACAATATATGCGGGGTACGCGAGGCTAACCGAGGATCCAGGGGCATACAAAAGTTGAACCGAAATCATAGAATCCTTACTCATCTGATCAAGTACTGCAACAAAACACAACAGAGCATATCAGCATGTGATATTGAAGTCATATTCAACAATCACTTCAAACTGAGGCTTTGGGAGCCTAGACTTTCTTCCCAGAGCATGGGAATGCGGGGTAATGCGGGGTAAACATTCAGACCTCGAGGAAATGCTAAGCGAAGGTCATGAGCATCACTTGACAATCTCAACAGAGCAACGCAGGCTGGACAATAAATAAAAAAAATCCATGACCCGTAATTCAGAAGCCAAAGTGAGGAATTGGTGGACTGAACCACCTCGCAAACTTCAATGGAAGGATTGTTTCACCGAACGGAGTACCCAGAGCTGAGGGTGGTCATTCAAATATCAGAAACACGTGTTAAAAGCTCTATCATTTGCGCCTTTCTTCGTAATTCAGGCGCTGGCTGCAGCCCTTCAAGAGCCCAAAGGCGAACTCTAGAGCTTCAATTCTGGGTATATATAAAGAAATGCTTAAACAGAATATTCTGTGAGACTAATTTTGTCCTCGTAACCCAGAACATTATCGAAAATTCGCTTGGAAATAAGTCGTCGACAACAGTGATAACAGTTCCCATCTCAATCCACCACAAAGATATGTATGTACAGGGGAGGATTTCCATTCCAACTTTAGGTGAGATTGAAGTAACACTGTCTTTGCGCTATCTACCTACGTAATAAGAATTTCGTTACTTTGGAAAGTCTGGCCTCGGACAGCTAGGGTTCAAGATAATCTGCAATAGAGAGAGATCCCTGGCTATGAGATGGGTCTGTGATAGTCCAAGATAAAAGGCTAGGCTAGTTCTTTAACCCTTTACCTAAACATAGAGCACGATACGAGAGATTACGCATATCAGTATTATCTATCGCGGGTCCATGCAATAAAGCTGAGACGACCGCGTTGTTGGTGTTATTTCCACTCATAATTACCACACGCGATTGGGACTAATTTTACCACAGTACCTCCCTTTCAGAGGGAGAAACACATCACAAGTAGCAAGGGCGTATTTGTTTAAATTGATCGATTAGCACCATATCTAGCAGCCCTCCGCCTGGCAGAGCGTAAAGCCCGACCTCGTGCCCGTTGCCCAGAGCTAGCTCCAAGTAGACCCTAACGGCGTCAAAGAGATAGTATTAAACACAGTCTTTCCCCCATAGGAAACGATATTGATGTCCTTTGATTCCTGGTAATGAGGGAACACAGTCGCAGTCATCGCCGTCCCATCTCCAGTGAAGATCTCAACACTTGAGCGATCGATAAGAACATCGAGAGCCAATTTTTCATTCCACGGTACGTCAATGACCGCACTCCATGTACCGGCTTGGCCATATCCGGCATTCGTAGTATCCAGGGTGAGAGTTTTATTCACGACACTGTAGGTAAGGACTACCGATTCAGCGCTGGAAGAATACAATTGTACAGTGAAGGCAGGTGCGTTAGAAGATGCAAGATCAACCGTCATTTGGAGTCGAGCAGTATTCGAGGATCCCACAGCAATGGTGCCGTCAACCTTCGTCTGTCCCAAATTCTGGACCTCTCCACTTGCAAGTGTTGACACTTCGTCAATAGGCTTACTTCCAAGCCCTCCATCAGCACGAATGAACAGCTGTCGAGTAATAGATTGGGCACCAGCCCATCCGTTGACACGACTGGGCCATTTAGAAGTTCCCCAGTTACCCATCCAAGTGATAATAAGATTGCGGCCAGCAGAGTCTATGTACCACTGAGTAGCATAACTGTCAGGTCCAGCATCCAAAAGCCCAGTTTTTTCCGAGGTGAAATTTGTTCCATCAAAGGTACCAACTTCGTACCACCCGAGACCATCGCCGCCATAGAACAAAACCCATTTGCCATCAAGTGGGAAGAAGTTGGGGCACTCCCACATGGTTCCGGTACTGCCATTGCCCTCGAAGAGGACGCCAACATACTCCCAGGAAAGAAAGTTAGGGTCTGTTGACTTGAAGAGCTGTACCTTGCCGCTTGTCGTATCACCTGAGCCGACAACCATCTTCCAGATATTGTCGGTGGTGTCCAAGAATACCTTTGGGTCTCTAAACCCGCTGGGTGAATCTGAAGGAGGGGCTGCAATGATTGGGTTTCCGGAGTATAATGGGAAGTCAATGCCGTCAGTACTCTTTGCCGTCGATACGACTTCTGGAAGCAAGTTGGGGTGCAGAGCGATATCGGAAAAATCGGTGAAGATGAGTTGGAGCGCGCCTGTATCCTTGTCCAACGTTGCGCTGCCTGTGAAGCGGCCACTGCTATCTGATGGATTATCAGGGTAAGGCGGGAAAAGCGCCACAGGTAATTCGCGCCAATGTACGGCATCGGAGCTGTCCACATGTGACCAATGCATAGGACCCCACAATGGTGCGGCCGGATTGAATTGACTGAAGAGTTGGTGACGGCCGTTCCATTCAATCAGCCCGGCAGGATCATTAATCCAACCTTGATAAGGAGTGTAGTGGAATTGTGGACGAATCGGGTCTGAAGCGTAAAGCTGCGCAGTCGACAGTGAAGTTGCACTCTGCGGAGGTTGATTGACTTGGCCAAGAACATTAAAGGTAAGGCCACCATCACCAAGAGCGTCGCAACCAGTACGGACATCGTCCAAGTTGATATGACCCCATGCAGCAGTACTATTATCGTAGACAATCATGTGGACCATCTCTCCAGCATAACCGCTGGTATCCCAGATAATGCGGATCATGGCCTCATCATTGGTCCCCGTCTGGCTGAAAAGGAGACTACCATCGCTCTCTCGAACCAGCCCAACGTAGAGATTAACAGGGTCCCAACCACCACCGATCAGGAAGCTCATTACGGAGCTCGCTTGGAACGTGCTTGAGCGAATTTCTCCGACTGCAGGATCCCCAGACTGGGGAAATCCCCACAAGAAGTAGTTGCCAACTTTGTTGAATGAACCTCCCCAGTAAGTTGGGGATGAGCTCACAGAGGCGATGCCAAAGGCATCGCCACTGACGACTTCCCAGCCGTCAAGGGCACCGGTCTCGAAGCTGGGGTTAACAGGACCAGCGTAATGACTGCTGTGACAGCTGGTTGTTCGAGGAATTGCTTTACCGAGAACACCAGCTTGAAAAATCAAGTAGGAGAGAAATGCCTTGATTGAGCCCTCATAAAAAATGGCGTTCTTCATTGCAACAGCTTGGGAATTAGCCTCAAGCAAGATTTCCGGAATGAGGAGGGAAGAAAAGATGATGTTGATGCAAAAGAAGTTGGTAAAGATCGATCCTTTTATACATGTCGCGGACCGATGCTTCCCAAGCTTCTTGCCGCATTCGGCCATTCCGTCCACAGTCTCTGAGTCTTACAGACGAGTTGCTATCACGATAAACAGCCCATCAAAAAGGTAATAGCGTATGCCCATGTGTATAGAATAGCAAGAGACCCCAGGACATTCCACAACCCCGCACGAGAACTTTTCTGAGGCGGGGTAATGATATACGAATACATGAAATTTTGCGAGAGATTGGGCGGTCAGAAAAGCCCCTATAAGTTCATTGAACCTTGATACTTGAAAGTCTCCGCATGTGAAGACGTGACAATCGTTGAAAATGGAGAAACTGGAGAGAACAAGGCTGTGTTGGTGCGCAAGAATGCCTCAATCTTCTGCAAGACCTCTCGCACCTTCCGGATTCGTAGTTAGATGCCGAAATCACCATTCGTCACCTGCACGACGCTGCATACCTCGTTCTCCTGATGAAGAGCCTTGGAGTGGCATTTCTCAGTTCATGCCAGGGGAGATCTGAGGCGTGAGCGAGGAGCTAGCGGATATCGGAAAGCCAACAGCGACAACCGAACCAACCCTTCCGCAGGTAGAAGCGCTACGCGGATGTCGGAAAGCCAACAGCGATAAACGAACGAACCCCCTTTTAAATGCATCGTCCAGTTGCGGGGAGAGGCCCAGAACCATACACGTGAAACCCGTTTTCGGTGGAGCCTCTCATTATGGGGAAGGGGCAAGGAGCCTAGTTGGTCAAAAATTCAGCCGAGATCCCTGTAATCCAGATGATACCTTAAAACCTCGAATGTGTTTTGCTCACCTACTCAATTGAGTTCAACGCTCAACCAGTCGATAATGGACGCGTATGACTGGAATTACACAGTCTCGATTTTTGAAATCAAGTCAAAGCAAAGCCAGGATGCTCACGGAAAGTTCTTTCAGAAGGCTTAATCAGTTGCTCCTTCCTATTCAGTGCTATTTTCCGAAGGAGGGAGTGTCGGTGACATCCGGGGCTGCCGTCTACTCCAGGTGAGGACCGCACATTGTCGGGGAGTCAAAATTTTCAAGTATTGTGTGTAAACTGACATTTGATCGGATTCCAGCTTTCGGACTCCACCAGTTCAGCTATAAAAGTCTTTAGCCTCCCTCCTTAGGTGGCCTTCACTCGACAACGAGCAGTCCTTCTTGATCACCCCAGCCTTGGGCCTGACTTCCGACTCAAATCAAGTTTTGTAATATTTTGCTCATTTATAGGCTTCAGACGCAATGGGTCTCATGCTGCGGAAGCCCGAAGGCACACCAGGGAAATCTTGGCCTGCTATCTTGATAGGGTTGTTCGTAGCATTTGGTGGTGTTCTGTTTGGGTAGGCCAACACTCACTCTCTGCTCTCGTAATGTCGAACCCTCATTCTGATCATCAACAGATATGATACTGGTACAATCAGCGGCATTCTTGCCATGAAGTACTGGGATCGCGAGTTCTCCACTGGCTATATAGACAGTGATGGCAATCTCAACATCACAGCTTCACAGTCTGCCACGATCGTCTCAATTTTATCGGCCGGAACATTTTTCGGCGCCCTCACTGCCGCACCAATTGCAGATGCTATTGGTCGCCGATTTGGTCTCATTTCCTCAACATTAATCTTTATATTTGGAGTCGTTCTGCAAACAGCGGCGACAGCTATACCCCTCTTCGCCGCCGGCCGGTTCTTTGCTGGCTTTGGTGTTGGCTTGATCTCTGCTATGAGTAAGTGAAACCAGGTGACTGGGTTTTGAGCATTCAATTAAATAACGTGTACAGTTCCCCTCTATCAATCCGAGACCGCTCCGAAGTGGATTCGTGGAGTTATCGTCGGCTCATATCAGCTGGCCATTACTATCGGGCTTCTACTTGCTTCAATTGTCAATAATGCAACACACGATCGGAACGACACAGGTTCATATCGCATACCAATTGCTGTTCAATTCGCCTGGGCCATTATCCTTATTAGTGGAATGTTGATTCTCCCCGATACCCCTCGCTACATGATTAAAAGAAATAATCTTGCTGCTGCTACCAAGGCACTCGCCAGGATCAGGCGTCTTCCTGAGGCCGATCCCGCTGTCACTGAAGAACTTGCCGAGATTCAGGCAAATCACGAATACGAGTTGAGCCTAGGAAAAGCAACTTACTTGGATTGTTTCAAGGGAAACCTCCTCAAGCGTCTGCTCACGGGGTGTCTCCTTCAAGCCCTGCAACAGCTTACTGGTATCAACTTTATCTTCTACTACGGGACCCAGTTCTTCAAAAACTCTGGATTTCACAACTCTTTCGTCATCAGCTTGATAACCAATTGTGTTAATACTGCCTCTACACTCCCCGGACTGTACGCTATTGACAAGTGGGGTCGCCGTCCCGTCCTTTTCTGGGGAGCTGTAGGAATGTGCATCTCCCAGTTCCTGGTCGCCATTCTGGGAACAACTACTACTAGCCAGGACGCTGCAGGAAACATCATTGTGCACAACCTCGCGGCGCAAAAAGCAGCTATCGCCTTCATCTGCATTTACATCTTCTTCTTCGCAGCATCCTGGGGCCCCATCGCATGGTAAGTCTTGCGCTATATCTACACCGACTCAAAACTATCCGGTGTCAAACAAAACTAACAATTTCATCTTCGCACAGGGTCGTCACCGGCGAGATCTTCCCTTTGAAAGTTCGCGCCAAGTCGTTATCAATGACCACAGCCTCGAACTGGCTTCTTAACTGGGCTATCGCATACAGTACCCCATACCTCGTGAATTATGGGCCGGGCGATGCGAACCTTCAGTCAAAGATTTTCTTCATCTGGGGAGGTTGTTGCTTTATTTGCATCGCGTTCGTGTATTTTATAATCTATGAAACCAAAGGCCTCACATTGGAGCAAGTGGATGAACTTTATGCAGAGGTAAGCGATGCAAGACAGAGCGTGGGATGGGTTCCTACCACCACCTTCAGGGAGATTCAAGAGGGTGAGAAGAAGGGTGTTGAACCAGCTGGAGTCGAGACGACCCAGGATGTGTAAACTGCCGGGTTGGCGAGTGCGGATTTTTGCCTCCTGCACGTGAGAGAAGATATGGGGCTAGTTCTTCTGGTGTGTGGATGGCGAGAGGGGCGGTAACTAGAGTTTTGTGTTATATTTTTCAGGAAATGAATCAGTAGTATCTGAGAACATTCCTGCCTTGCAACGTCAATGCTGCCGAAGTAAGGAAGTGCCGCGATACAGATCAACAATAGCGATTGATATGGAGGAATAATTCACAGATCCTTCTTCAAATAATAACACGTTAAAAGAAGTTCTATTGGCGATCACTTTCATCCTAATGCAGGATACTGAACTTTCGATTCAAATCTTGTTTCCCACTTGCTCCGTCAAGATCGATCTGATTCTACGCAGGGAAGGACTAGTTGGTATAGCTTGGGAAGTTTGGAAAATTTCTGCAGCGACGGTAAAAGACCGTATGACAATCGGTGAGATAACGGGACGAAGGCTGGGTGATTGGGTGCCTTTAAGGGCTGCCATTGTTGTTATGAAAATACTGTAAGACTGATTAGATAAAACTCTCGAAGAAACTATTGTTTAAGTACTTACTTAGCGTGGATACTCCAAGGACCTTGCGGACAAGATCGTATGGCTCCTGCTGCACTGGTGATAAAGCCGGTGTATGCTCCGAAAAATAGCGCGCTGTCTGCAAGAGTTTCTGCCGCCGGTGTATCTGAATATATTATACTGTAAATCGCAGGCCAATAGATACCTGCAAGAACAAGGTGGTATTGCATCTGCAGAAAATTGGTAACGGCAGCCAGGGTGGAAAGCGAGTGCGGACTGGCATAATGCATGGCGTCATCGTGGGCGGGTATAGCACTGCGGTCGAAGCGAAGGCCAAGGGGAAGATGGTCATACCAGCTCTCGAGTTGGTGCGCAAGCTCGACGGCAACTATGGGGGCATAGACCTCTCTATTATGAGATATCGTCACAGAAGTAGTGCAGCGTCGAATCATGCGGCACATCAAGATTTCGGCTAAGAAGTAGGCTTTCGCATCGTTTGGGGTGATTGCGGAGTGGTCAGGCAGCAGTATTTGGTCTAGTAAGTGGCACTGATCATCACGAAATGGTTGCCAACTGTCGTGTACTCCTGGAAGAAGAATTCGATCATCGAATTTCCATATGTTACTTTCAGGCATATCGATATGATAGCCCAGTTCCCTGTGGGGCCGTTAGTCTCGCACTCTGACGCCTTGGGATCAACACAAAAACATACGTTTCAATTAGAAGAATAGACCAAAACGACCTCCTGAGGATTTCCATCGCCGCATCGTCGCTGTCGTAAAGGTGGCTGGCAAAATGAAATTAACGAGCATTCAATATGTCAAAGTAGAGATTTAAATTACCATTTGAAAAGGGCTTGCGCCTTACAGGAAGCCATCAAGATGTAGTCATGTGCCTGACATGGTTTTCCAATGCAATTATAATATATGCTCAGAAGAACAAGACATTGAACGCTCCTTAAACTGAACTCAAAATTCACATTCGGAAGGATCGACAGAGCTCCTGCAATAAAGCTGGCATCAGGTTGCTGTTCATAGGCAACTGACAAGGAAGAACATTGAGCTACTGAACCAATAGCAGCTATAAGAAGAACAAGACAGGAGTTTGAGGAAGAATCAAGATTGCCACTGATCTTGTCGAGATAGATGTCAAAACAGTCAGGGGGCAAGACAGGGAACCAGTGATGTATCTTCTTGTAGAATGTCCCAAACGCACTAAGAGATTATGTCAGGATCCGAGGCGATCGATCCCAGGCAATTCCTTACCTTATTGCATCTTGGTACTGAATTTTAAAGCCACGAAACTCCCCAGGTGGTGTCAAGGTGGACACATCAGTCCTCTCCTCTGTGACCATTTGAGCCGCAAGCCTTGGATTGAGCCCAAGCAGGAGCATCGTCGAAGGCGTTTGAATTGTCATAAAAGGAAACTCTGACCGCCAATTCCGACTAATTATTGACTCATCCATGGGATATCCACCAAATCTAGGTAAAGAAATGCCTGCAGTGCTCCCTGAAATTCCGGAATTTGAACCCACAAGTCGCATGGACAACAAGCTGCACATATCTTCCAAGCGCTCCTTTATCGAAGAAAGTTCCAATTCAGTCCTGTGGAAGGTTCGGTTCAACATATTTTCATGAGAATTGCTGTTTGACTAACCTTGACGGGGCCAGAGGAGCGGCGCTACGATAGTTGCACAGTATGCCGTGTGCTTCGCAAAACGAACAAGACGGCTTGACGCCATCGCATTTTGTTCTTCTAGAGCGACACACATCGCATGCTAAGGTGGCCCTCTGCCGAGTCGAAGATACATTGGCATTGGTTGACATGCTCACTTGCTCCTGTTCTTTTTCCTCTGCTGGAGATGATGACTTTTCAGAGAGAAGTTGGTCGTGGAGAATTATTTAAGGCCACTTCGCTAAGGTTAAAGTTACTGTACAGCCGCGTGCGAAACAAGCTTTAATTCCGATTTTTTAGCGAACACCAAAACCCGCTTCGGGCGCGAAATCGCGATTCCACTACCCTTTGGCCACGAGACCAAATATTATCTAAATTATAAGAGCTCTTAGGGGATTAAAGTTTGATATATTGCGATTAATTTAAGCCTAGTAACTCTATTTTTAAATAAGTGATAGTAGAGTTATTAAAGACGAGATCAGGGCAAAATTAAAGACGGGCCCCGGAGCTTGCGTAGGGCCGCCCGGCTTTAATTTTAGCGAAGCGGCCTTGATCTCGATTCGAGATTAGGAGGATTATGTGCTCCCTTTTAAGTCTTATATTTACCTATTAAGCTCCCTCTCTTACCTATAAAACATCCTCCTTATTAAATACAGCCACATCGTGCTCGCAAGCTCACACTAATGCGACGTGTAAGCGTGTAGGAACTTAATTTTAAGAGCTTATATTTAAGTAATCCTCTATAGTAATAGGCCGGGTTTCTTTATTACTAAGCCTATACTCGCTAGTAGAAGCTCGAGCTTGAATTACATACTCTAATTGCTCTTTTGTAGCCTTCGGGCGAGGGGGAATAGCCTTCTTTACCCTTGCGTGCCGGGCATGGTTTACTCTTTTATTTCGTTCCCGGCACGTGTTACACGTAAAGAACCGGCCGAAATCTGTAAGAGGCTTCTTTCGATTACAAGAGGAGTAGTATTGCTCTTACGGGCTCCCCTGAGTCTCTTGTGGCTCGTGCGGGCCCTCTACTAGAGCTATAGAACTTTCCCGGCTCTCTCGCGGGTCCTCCCAAGCCTCACTCGCCCCCGTAAGCCCCTTACTACCTGTACCCTCACCCGTAGAGCCGTCTCTTTCCTCCTGTGGACCCTCCCAAGCCTCACTCCCACTCGTAGAGCCCCCCCTTTCCTCTCGCGGACCGTCCCAAGCCTCATTCTCACCCGGGAACCCCTAGCCGTCCTATAAGCCCGTAGAGCTCCCTTCCTCGTCCGTTAGGCCCTCCTAGCCCTCTCCCCCCTACGAGCCCTCTATTAGGCTCTCTCTCACGCCCGTAGAACTCCCCTGTATACCCTCTCGCGGGTTCGTATAGCCTACCTACTACCGATATGGGCCCTCTCGGTACACTCCTTCCTCAAAGCCCTCTTTATAATATAAACCCCCCTGCTCCCACCGCTCCCGTGCTTTAAACCAGTGTCCCTTTAGCTTCTCCTCCCGTATTCGTCCTAGTAAGGCCTTCTCTACTACCCGCTGTGCCCGTCGGAACCGCCGTGCCCGCTCCTCCTTAGAAACCGGCTCGCCCTTTCCCTTATAATATTCGTCTCGTCGACGGGTGTGACATACGGAGCACGTCGCGGCTCGAAAGTTAGACTAATCTAAAGGATAATCCGTAATCGGCCGGAAAGACTTGTACTTAGAACAGCGGAAGCGTTCGAGAGGGAAGGAGGGGGTGTAGCGTGCTTTCTCGTGTCGCTGGCAGCTCTGGCAAGGCGTATCTAAGGTAAATCGACGGGCTCGGCATAGAGGGCAGAAGACAGGCGTAGGTAAGAAAGCAGAGTATATACGCTCGTGGTCGTCTATTTTAGTCGTCCATTTGTGTATTTACATATTAAGCTTTAAGCTTTAGTATTCCGGTACAGACGTGTGTTTGGCTTTGGTGTTCCCGCACAGACAGAAACTGGTCACGTGGCGGTGTCCGTTTTGTGCGAAGATACGACACTATGAGCATCGATTTTAATGAAGATAGAAATCTATCGATTTACCTAACTACTTATAGTAGTCGTTATAGTAGTAAACGACTACTAAGCTTAGGCACTAATACTATTAGTAATCGATAGATACCTAGGCTATCTATAATTCGATTGATTAACTTACTTCTTAATCAGGAGTCGTGGTTATTGAGTAATTCGCGATTCAGTAATCATGGTTTATGTGGACGCGGCTCCCGACACGGGTTTTTGGTGTTCGCTAAAAAATCGGAATTAAAGCTTGTTTCGCACTCGGCTGTAACCTTAAGGTTACGGCAATCGACAACGGCTAATTAGGAGCAGAGTGCCGCAGGTCACTGTGGACAATGCGGGAAGGCTGGGCTTGATGAAAGTGCCAGTAGAGAGCTCTCGAACGGCACATAGCAAGATGATGATAGTGATGGCAATGGTGGCTGTGACTGGGTCGTGTACCAGAAAGCGATATCACGTGTAAAGCTGGGGAGTTTCACGTGCGGTTGAGGCCGGTTGACAGAGCGACCGAACCCTCTGGCTTGTGCAGACCAAAACCGCAGGACTTAGAAATATAATAATGGAGAAAAATTCTAATATTCTTAGCTAATTAGGGAGCACTTTTTTAATTACAGGGAATATGGCAATGGCAGAAGCCACTCCTCATTTCGGTTGCGTACTTTGCAGTGCAATTAAATTCACTAATTTTAGAGGTCCACGTCCTTCCCTTTTTTTTCTCTCCAACACCAAAAAATTACCCCTGCCTAGCTCTTCTGTAGCCCCCCCCTCCCTCCCTATCTAGGTAGGATTGAGGTAAGGCAAAGCAAAGGCTGAGGAAGCCAAAGGTTGGGGATAGGCTGCGGTGATCGAATGAGAACATTGGGGAGATCTGGTTACTGCGTTATGTCCGAGCTTCTTGCTGTACCTCTAATGTGAAATTTTGAGTTACTTGAGAAAGATATTTTGCTTTTCCCACTTGGCATCATGGGGGTGGCCACGTCGCGTGCCACGGTGAGACTGTGCTGCCAACACTGGCGTCCACTGTTTTAAATCTTTAGACACCGCTGCTGTGCTGTATGCGTTCTCACTCTTCTACTATTCCTCTAGTCTTGGCGCGCTTATCGCTTTACATCCGTTAGGTCATTAGCATGAGGAACTTGAACCTGAGGACTTAGGAGGTTCAGCTCGGGTCATCTTTTCAAGTAGTCTATTTTCGGTCATCTCGAATTCCCCGTTAAAGCAACTGGAAAGGTTAGCGAGGAGGAGCTAGGGATGCGTCAACCCCGCCGACGCCTGTTCCGCGATGTACAAAGCCCGATTTAGCGTGAGATCGATAAAACTTTATTTGGAGCGAAGCAGCTAATTGGTGGCCTTTCGGGTCTTCCCTTGGCGCTCTACAACCGATGGACTTGACTTCCAATTCTGGCACGGAGTCAAGCCGCATAGTTATTTTCAGACGGATCACCGGACTGAACAAAAACGATCCCGGCAATATTTCCATATGTGAGTAGAAAATGTAAGATTTTACCTATGAAATGGGTTAGAGTGCTCCGGCTTGGCATTGAAAAAGCAGGTCCTGCATCCAAGTTTTGCTAGGGGTTTCCCTCATAGTAGTGGGTATTGTGACCACTACGGCAAAAGACCAGTATCCGGAGATCTTTAATCTTCGGATCAATACTCACTTATTAAGCAAGTGCCCAGGCCATGGCGGCATATTACTGCTAGCCAGTCACAAGTTTCCTTGGCCTAAGACCTTTTAAAGGGAGTTACACGTAGTAAAGACATATTTTTTTCCCCCCTAGTGTAAACTTATTTAAGAGCTTAGAGCAGATTGTAGCCTATATTAGCCAGCTTACTCGTAATGAATGTCTGTTGGAAATATAACAAAGGTTTATTCATTTCCCCTTGAATCTTAACGTACCCAATCTCTTTGGGAATGGCTCTGTCCTAGTCGCGCGATACTCCTCCAAATTTCGGTAACCCGAAGATTTATAATCTGTCACATTCTCCTACTCGGTGCAACGATCCTTCCCAGGCTCTTTATCGATAGTCGAAATCTGCCCGTAAGCCAGAGACGCAACCTTCCAAACACTCTATTGTATTTACCAAATGGTCTAGAAACAGATAATACTGTTTACTGCGGGAAGTTCCCACCTTAGCTTACCAAGTTCGTACTACCTGCCATATGTGGAGTGCGAAGCAACCTTGTGGCTCTAAAGAAGACATCTTCCCCAAGACTCTCTTCCCTTCTTCTCATCCCTGGGCCAATCTAGCCAACTACTAATATTAGAATTTAACTTTTTCTCTCATTTAACCGCTGCCCTGCAAGCGACTAAGTTCCTTTCATATGCGCTCATTGTTGGGGTTTTTCAAGCGCAAGTAATACGGTGTCTTGTTGCTCCGCATTATGGGCCTCTGCGCAAGCTGCTTCGTGCATAGCAGTTGGCCGTATACTTCGTAGGGAGGAACAATTCGCTTTCGGCCTCCAGAAGAAAGGGTATATAAAGGGCCGACTTCCCATTGATATCAATGCCAATCTCAACATTCAGTCCATTATAACCACCGATTAGTCACATCCAACATTGCTACCTACATCTTCATATAGCACTCAGGCTCCCTATTATCAACCATGAAATTCTTCTCTATCATCACGGCAGCTCTGCTTCCTGTAGCAGCAATGAGCACACCATTGAACGCAGTCCGCGACTTCGATGCCGAGGCTGCGTCCAAAGCCCTTCTCGCCAAGACTGCATCTACCCACACAGTCCGTGACCTCGATGCTAAAGCTGCTGGTTTGGTTAAGAAAGCCACCCAGTATTGCGACATCGTCAACGTTGTCACCGAGGTCGATTGCTGGTACTTGCCAAAACACGGAGGGACCGGGAACCACAAAGTCACCAGCCTTGCCGGAACAAGAAATAACGTTGAATTTACTTGTTATACAAATTGTGAGGACGTTCATGGTAATACGTAAGTTTAACCCTCAGCTCTCAGTTATCAAATATTCCTAACCACGACATGCAGCTCTTGGGACTGGGCCGTCAACCATGGGTGTTATGTTCCTGGCTACTATACGGATGCTACCTGCTCTAGAGGTATCTACCCTCCCCTTTCTCGTTCAAATCTTGAAAATTTAACTTATACGTTCATCTTCCAGCTGCTCTTGGAGTATGTAGCTGGGCATCATTGGATAGATCTTATGGGGGCTGCGATTAGATGGGTGGGCATTCCTAGGAGACTTTTCTCCGAACGTATATTGGGCAAATTCAACATTTGTACCGTGGATTTCGAGATTTAAGTATTGCCTAGCCGGACACTCGGGGTTTGCATTTATTCCTGACCCAGCTTTATAAATAAATACTGTCGCTTGTGTTGAGAATTAGCGTTTCAGACCGTGCCTTCCTTCTAATAGAAATGCGTGTGGAATAACCAATGAAGTGCTCTCATTTTAACAGTAGCCAAGGCGCCGGAGGTGGAACTGGAAAGCCTGAAAGTAAAGGCCATCTCTATTTAGAATTTAAAACGTTCGGGATTAGAGGTGTGCTTGGGTATTGGAACAAATAAAATGCACCCTTTTGGGTTGTGCTTCTAGGACTTTCCACCAAATAAAGTAGGTTGCATATTGGTTCAAAACTCCGGATCCCGACTCATTTTAAACGCCCAATATGGTGAACGGCGTTGGTGATGTCACGACAGTAGACTAATTGCGAGACATAGCTGCAAACCTACTTAGATCCACGACCACGCAATTAGCGAGGTTTCGTGGCTCTTATCCAACAGACTTCACAAGACACGAAGGGCACTTTTTAATATATTAAAAGAAACATTTTGACATTTCTAGTCCTACTATCAAGAATAACGTATTAGGAAAGTGGAGATACAGTTATCACGAATTAAAGGCTACAAATTTTTTTACGATTATATAATTAAGGAGGATTGCGATGGATGTGGTCAAACCCAAAACGTCCCACTCGAGGAAGTGCAAGTAGTTGAAGTGGGAATACTACGCAAGCTGAACAGGGATATGGCAAGGGCACACTCATATAATATCCATCTGGGCTAATCATCTTTTTCCTTAATGGTCTCATTTGCTATATGTGACTGCTCTATTTCAGCGGTTGGGATATCGGGTAGTAATCTTACCTCCTTTGCACACGCCGCTACCGCCGCTACCGCGGCTGCCGAGGCAGGGGAAGCTGTTCATTAGACCCCTACTTCCATCTTACTGAATTAGTCACTGAGAGTCTCCACATCCAGTTATGATATCTTAAATAGTGGAAAGTCAGCAGGTTTTAATAGATATAAAAGCAGTGTGCCCTGCCACATCCCTTACTAGCTCGTGTACCTTTCCTAAACTGGGATTGTCTACCTAAAGTATTAAATTTGTACACGACTTGAGGTCAACTCTTTTTTATATATATGCTAGCACCCTTCCAGGGATGTCCTAGAAGGGTGCTTATATTATTGACCCTCTTAGCCGCCTTCTCCCACTCTTAAGGCTAATTTTATAATTTTAGTGTGAAATATAGCCTTCTTTTTCGGATAGGTTTTAGGCCCCTGCATACTCACGTAAGGCGGGCAGGAAGTGCGTCCCTCCCTTTGCTCTCACGAACGCTTGAGAAGTATATCCTCACTTTTCAATATCCACGTCGTATAGAGCCAGGGACGGGAAGAGCGCGCCCTCGGCGCGCGTCTTAGCCTGCTCCTGCACGAAATACAGATCCGTACGTAAGTACAGCTCCCTGTAAGCAAGCTGCCCAGTATGCTCGAGACAAGTTTAAGAGCTCCCAGTATTAGCCCACTGTCCAGTCAATCTCAAAACGCCATGTCCGGATATTTGTGAAGGTTGGCGGCATCTCTTGCACCGCACATTTTCCAATATTACCATCTTCTATTACTCAAAAATCTAATGTGGTCTAGAACCCTAGGAGCCAAGGCACGCCGCTAACTGCCATGCTTTTGAACATCCCGACCTTCCCCGAAGAGAAGTCAATCACGTGCATCATGTCTCCCACCATTTATCCTTTACACACTAGAGGCCGACATATATATATTTGCTCACTGCGCATATAGCTACAGTATTTAAATCTATATATTGTCTTCAGTCATGGCATTTCCCATCATCTATCCGGCTGTTAGCGGTCCCGGCCGTCTCCTAGAAATCTGTAGTTTCCGCAGAAGTTCTATCCCAGAATCACGCGTACCGCCTTCCTTCCTTGTTTGATCTGCTTTCATAGCTGATACACGGGTCAGTACGATGAGATATTCAACGGCATTACCGCGAAATCCTCACAATTCCCCATTTCTCGCCAAACCCTCTCTGGTCGCAAGACAAGCAAAGAGGAAAGAGATATCACCGTCCTGATCGCGGATTGGACTTCTGCGCAGGAGAAAGATATATTCGAGCCAGGTGCGTTCGTGATCTTTCCCAAAGGTTGGCTAGGAGTTAGAAGCTCATTGCGTGTGCGCTGCAGGCCCGGAATATCAAGGTATCAAGCCAGCGTTTGGTGAGCTTGTTGATGCGGAGAATCCCACTTTCGCTTGGTGAGAACCTTTTAAATTGGTGCGGAAAGAGGACAGCTAATGAAAACAGCCATCATATCATTCTTCCTGGGCTGGCAGTTACCCCCGAAGCGGGGAGATATGTCGCAGAGTTCTTTTCAGTGTCGGGGTTGCAACAGGGAGAGTTTGCTAGGAAGTTGAGGGAGCATGTTGAGTCTTTGGTTACAGATGCAATGCCAATCTTCTTTCATGCTGCTCCGAGCAGGGAAAATGCTGAGGTTGTGGTCGCGGTTTCTGGTTGGAAGAGTGGGGTAAATGCTGATGCCTATATGGCGGTGAGTGCGGCATACTCGAGCGAATAACATTTTGCTGATTCATGCCTACACAGGGAGTTTCTAAGAAATTTCAAGAGGCTGTTAAGTCTATTTGCACAGAAGTTGTCGGTTATCAGGCCGACATGAAGAAATGGGAGGCCTCGCAGTAATGAGACGAGGAACAAAGATTGCTTGAATTTGGTTGCCCAAGAGATAGCAAAATAAAGCATCCTCTTTGTTCAGAAATTACATCCTAATCACAGTGTCACACGCAACTTCCCGTAACAGTTGTCTACTTTTCGTTTTTTCACTCAAAACATAAGGATATGCCGCTACTCAGCGAAAACTCTTGTCAGTAGTCCGCATTTAATATTCAATTTGGCTCGTTACCATCAGTACAAAATAATCTCTTCGGATACTACAAAACCCTTTTTGTCACATTGAAACTTTGACTGAGCAAGAGAGTGCAATATACGGTGTAATGTGTTATCTTTTATTGCATTAAGACGAATTTTTCTAATCAATCGTTTGGGTAGATTGATCTGCCGTTCTTCACAAAATTCGTCTTATAAATTAATGTATGTAATGCAATTAATAAGAGTCCACGAGCAAATCCAGTTCGTACAACCAATTTGCGTGAGTAATTCCATCTGAAGGGGGCCCATGACCGTCGCGCTTATCGCCAACTTCCGAGCTCTCATTTTGTCTCTCTCACTCGGATTTGTTCTCGACCTCCACGACATCAGTCTTGAAGCCACGTTCACCACCCAACTTTGCCTCAGCACCAGGAATATTCAACACATCACCAACTTCAGCACGATGAGCCTTGATTGTCTTCTGGAAATGTCTGCAGCTCGTCTTATTGGCAAACAAATAGTCAATCTATGCCACTAAGAGTTAGTTCCTATTCTAATTCGTTTTACTGTTGGAGGACGTTACATACCTCTTCAAAACTTAAGCCTTTAGTTTCCGGCATCAAGAAGTAAAACAGAATGCAGAGCGGGACACCAAGGCCTGCGAAGACGAATCCCACCTTGCCACCCAAGGCACCAGCATCGGGATTTATCATATAGGGGCTGACAAAGCCAACGACCCATCCACTGTGTGATGTTAGTTGAGGTATTGTAAAGGTATAGTTTGGAGAATGGGCTTACACGACGCCTTGCGTGACACCGACGATTCCCTGGACTTTCGATCTGAGTGGTGGCGAAGATACTTCTGCTCCGATTGCAAAGCCGACAGCACCGATAGTGAGTTGATATGCAATGGCCCTAGATATCGTTAGCTTGTTGATTGAATAGGGAAGAAGTAGTAGGTACCATAAAAAGATGCAAACAATGATGATCCACAGCGCTGGAGAGGTGGTAAAGCAACCGCAGATCCCCATGACAAGCAGGATCAGAGTGAGAGCGATTATTCCTGGAACGAGCAAGGCTCGCCGTCCTGCCTTCTCGATTGCAATGAATGCAGTGAGGTTGCTGAGGAGCATGACCACGTAGAGCACAACTGAAACAGTGAAGTACTCCTCCACCCCTGTGGAGACGTTCGTAAATTAGTCTACATGCTGGATGCGTAAAGACATGGCGAAAAAAAGGATCTACATACCAATGAGAGATAAGAAATATGTAACATATCCAAGAACAAAAGCCGCACCAATAAGTTGTTGACCAGCCGCCGGCAGTGCTGCAATAAGTGTCCGTTTCTAGGGTGGCATCAGTATCGCTCCGGAAATTAATGTTGAGTACGTCGATATACTCACAAGATTAGCTCCCTGGAAACACTGCGCAAGCAAGGATCCTTTTGTGGCAGCGGCTTCTTGAATAGCGTCACTGAACTGAACGACATCGGTGATTCTCGCAAGCTCAGCTTCAATGAGGTCTTGGTCATCACTTCCGTGAATTTTGTTGAGCGACTTCCTTGCTTGTTCCATGCGTCCCTTTTTGATCAAGAAGTAAGGAGATTCGGGATACCATGGGTAGATTACAATCAGTACCACTGCTCCAATTAATGGTTGATCCTTTGTAGTGCGAGGTGGTTCTTACAAACGAAAGAAAACTGAAGCACAATGAGGATCTCGTAACCCCACTTTCCCTCAATGCCTGAAGTTCCTTTTGCTATGCATCTACATTAGGTTAGCATGCATTGTGCCTGTGTCTCTTTTTCCCCTTTTCGAAGGTGCTTACGATAAGAGGAATTGGCCAAGCACGATCGAGCCATTCATAATGCAAAGGAAGAACCCACGAAGCTCAGGGCGGCAGTTCTCTCCAATCCAAACTGGGCTTTCCAGAAAGATTTGGCCGAACCCAATAGCTACGCCAAGTCAGAAAGAGTCTCAAGATGCTTCTTTTTGGGACGCGCGCGCACCATTGATGAATCTACCAGCGAGGAAGAGCTTCCACTCAGTGCTAGCAATCTGCATACCAATCCCGATAGCTGTGAAAAGTGACCCAACCGCGATTGTATGTTTTCGTCCGATAGTATCGAGCAGGTAACTGACTGAGATCTCGCCGACAATGCTGCCAGCGGAGGATGCTCCCGACCAGCCAGATTGCACACGAGCGGAAATGAGGTAGCCAGATGCCTGTGAAGGATATACCTCGCCAAATTGTCTTTGGAATGCGGGAAAAGCTGTGCAAGTCCCAGCGACACCGAAATCGAAACCTATGACTGTTAGAAAGGTCCTCGCGATCCAGTATCGAGTACTTACCAAGCATCATAGAGCCAATGGAACTGTATAACGCCCACATCAAGAATCGCTTCTGCTTAGCAAGCACTTTCCATTTTAGATGAGGTTGGATCTTTGTCCAAACAATCTCGGTTGAAGATTCCATGGTTAGCAATGACTGTGAAACGTCGGGGGTGAGGGTTGTTGCTGAGAAATCAGAAGTGATGCTTGATGCTTCTGGTAGAGATGTGACAGAAAATGAGGGGAGAGATCCGCGTATTTGTAATCCTTGCTGTGTGACTTGGTCTCTGATTCTCTGGCAATGAAGTGTGTGTATAGAAGCTGTGGTCTAAGAAGGATTGTGGGGTTCAGCTGTTACTGCTAGCGGAAATTGTGAAGCCAAGTGAGGGTTATTACCAGCCAACCACGCGAGGGATGCTGGTGTCGGCTGGCGAGCCACAATTCCTAAACATTCCAACAATCCAATTTTCATGCATTGCTTGGGACGAGAGTGCGGAGGCGGGACGAGACCCCAGATCTAGGCAAGGGGGTTCCCCGACTGTGGTGATGCCGAGCACTTGGGTGTAGTGGGCACGGGCGCTCTAGTCGAGCCGCCCCCCTTTTATTCTCAACATGATAGGCTCTGGAAAGCGCGAGTCTCACCCGTAGCACGGCACCAGCTGGGGAAACCTAGTACCTGTGGGGGGCTGGTCGAGTCGCCCCCATTTTCTGTTCGACGTGATAGGCTCTGGAAGGTCACGAGTCTCACCAAAATCAAACTGGGGAAAGCTAGCAGTTGTGGGGATCTGAGCTGTTTCCTTGATTTCACTTTCGATAGTCACAGCCCCTTTCATGCAGCATCCGACATCCGAGCCGAGCTGACCCGCGATATTAATATGCGGTTGTGCTCTCCATGAATCAATGCCAACCTCGTACTTTCCGAGCATCCGCGAGAGGAAAGGAAGAAAATTGCAAATGAACGAAGGAACCACCACTCTGGGACCGGCTTCTGCCAACCTGGGAAAGCAGCAGTCAAACCACCCAGCAAAGCGAAAGCGACAAGGCAGGTCGGGAAATGCATCCTCCTTTCTACCAACTCAACCTCGCGCTGAGCCTTCTGATTACCCGAGAAAGCGGGTTTCCATTGCAGTAAGCCATCTAGACTGAGAGAAATTCTTGACCACTGACACGTTTCTTGCAGTGCGATGTCTGTGAGTCCGCTTTAATCACAGAGACTTCGGTGCGCATGACAGTCAACCCAATCTCCTAACATGGTCCAGGCCGCCTGAGAAAGACGAGATGTGATGCAGCCAAACCACGCTGCTCCTTCTGCCAAGAAATAGAGGCTGAGTGCACCTACCAGAAGCCAAGCGCAGGCGACAGGTATCTCGGTCCACAAGTCTAGGGTTGAGTTTCAGCTGACCCACTGTTCTTGAAGACAGAGCAACAGGATAGACGAGCCGATCTCAAAGATCCTAGAACGTCTAGACCGAATGGAGAATTTGATCCTGCTTCCTGAAAGAGAAACAGCTCATGTTATCGCCCTTGTTTCCCATACAGCTGACGAGAATTTCCAAGAGGCCCACCCTTCAACGGAGCAGGTGACACACGGTCCCACCCCTGAATCCCACTCCTCTTACCAGTATCATGGACCTCCCTTGACGAGAACAATGTCAGTTCCCGACATCCCGGTTCTGAAGCCCCCTGATGCGCATGAGAACAACATTGTTTTGCCGAACTTGGAAAGCTTCTCTTGCTTGCCGCCATTCAATCACATCGAGTACGACGAAGGAGAGCTGTACCTGGAGACCGAGATCCGACAAGGAGCTCTCCTCTATGGATACACTGGCTCTCGTGTAGTAGACACAACGTCCAAAAAATGCTGGAGGTTGCAGCGGCTGTTCGCCAAGAATGTCTTACCTTGGATACCACTTTTTGACCAGGAGTACTGCATTTCAAAGGTCACAAGCGCGACAGAATGTGGCTTCGAATCCGAAGATCTCTCAGTGGCCCTGGTGATGTTTATTTTTGCTTTAGGAGCAATGTCCAATGACGATGATTGCACCAGCAACTCCACTGCGAGTTTTGCTGGTATCGCATATTTTCTTCAGGGGTGTAAAATCGTTGATGCGAGTCGGACGAACAACAATACCATCACCATGATTCAATGCAGAATCTTATGGGCAATATACTTGTTATATTGCATGCGGCCACTGCAAGCTTGGAATGTAATTAATGAGGCGTTGAGAGAGAGCATCATCCTCTGTCACTTGCGGACCCGGATGGGATCCGATCCGCGCTTGAATGACCTGGCAAAACGAGCTTACTGGGCGTCTTATATCCTAGATCAGTAAGCTATCATTCATTCAAGATAACCACCCTTGCTCACCGAAATTTAGTGAATTGAGAAGCCAAATTGGGTTCACTGGAAGCGGGATCCACAGTTGCCCCGGAACTGTGGAATTACCCTCGAGCGAAAACGATGAGCCGGGATTCTTCTACTTTCTATCTGAAATCGCCCTCCGACAGCTCCTCGCCAACGTTCTCGATAACATGGGTTTTCTTAGTAATACGCCCTTCGTTGGTTCTGTCTTTTACTCTGTTCTAACTTTGATAGCTGGCTACACCCGCTACGCCCCAGTCGTAGCCTTCGAACTCTGCTCTCAACTGTCAGAATGGTATTCCAATCTCCCATCTTCTCTTCGCTTCCCCCTCGGCTCAACACCAATTCTCGATCCGCAAAAGGCCTTCCTTCGGGCCCAATATTACAGCATTCTCTGCATCACGAAATGGCCATTCATAATGCGTTTCGTAGCTCAGATGCCCGACTTCCGCGGCGAACAAGAAATGCTCATCTCTCAAGGACGGGAGTGTCTCGAGTCCGCCATATTATACATCCATACTATTGAAACTATCATGCATTCTAGACATATGCTTGTCTTTCCCAATTTTATTGGGTAAGTTAAATCGCCCCTTGTGAGGACACTGGGTTAATGAAGTAGGCTACACTGCCAGTTGATGCTTTTGGCCATCACGTATCGGGTTCCGTCGCTGCAGAGCATGCAGGTAGAAGGTGCAGAGGCAGCAATCAAGAAAGGATATGAAATCATGAGGACTTGGGAGGAGAGCCCCAGTGTGGGTGCCGCAGTGAGACGATTCGCAGAGTTGATAAAGAAAATCGGAATTGATCTAGGAGACGATACTGAACACAGTAGAGATAGTCGAAAGCACTTGGGTGCTTTCGACACCGATGGCCTGGTGGAGGATTGGAGTCCCTATGGACACACGGTTGGAATGTTTGATACGTGATAGGATTTAGCTGATTTAAAATCAAATACAAGCAAATACATGAGAAGAAAATAGGAGTTGAACTCGTATATGAACGCCATGACCAAAAACTTAAGCATTTACACTGACATCCACATCATCCATTCCAAACACAAAACCCCTTGGCAAATCCGGCAACACAGACAAATACCCCTTATTGGCACTGCTGAAATTCGGGTTGAACTTCACCTTCTTATTGTCCAATTCGGCAGGGACGTAATGTGCATCATAGATGACGGGTGCATCGCCTTTACTCCAGCTCTCCACCACTTCGCGCGCAGCCTCAGGAAGAACGACCTTCGCAGGGCACTGGTACCACCACGGTGTATGCACGAATGCAAGCATGATTCTCGGATCGGGACTGGGGTTGCAGAGACCTGCATGCCAGAGGCGCAGGTCGCGAATCACAACCGACCCCTTCGGCACACTGGCTTGGATCGGTGGCGCATATTCTCGCCTTGCTTCGAGCAGCTCGTTGCGGATCCCGAATTTGGCCTCTTCGCCTGTTATGGGCTCGTCAGTCTGGCAGTTCTTGTGGTCGGCAAACGAGGTGTCGCGGTGTGTGCCGAGCCAGAGCTCGGTGCTTCCGTTCGCGGGAGACGTGTCGACGAGGTAATAGTTTGTGACGAAAGCGAAGGGGAAGAGGCCGTGGTTGAAGCTCAGATCTGCATGAACATTTTGACGTGCTCCATTAAAGCCCCCCAGAGCGGTGTTTCCGTTCACATAATTGACGTGCGGACTGGGGCCAAGAATTGACGAGATCACTTTGGTGGCGGGGCCGTTGGCCCATATGTCGCGGTACATGAGTTCTGGTTTGAGAGGGGGCCCCTGTGACATGTTGCCGGTTGGGCGACCGTCCGTGGAGTTCTGTTTTCATTATCATCAGCTAGGGAATTTCTATGGGGAGTAGTTTGCGAACATCGTTGAAGTGGGTGGTGGAGAGTTTGGCCATGATTTCAGCTTCGTTGGAGAGGATGGTGTTGAGCGTTTCAATGTGTGTGACATCGACAGCATTAGATAGGCAGACGATCCCATCTCGGTGTAGGGCAGCGAGAGCAATTGCAACGTTTTCGGGCGTGATCGTTTGAGAGATGCGTTCTTTATCTGACAAGGGAACTGTGGTGAGAGTTTGAAATTGCAAGGGCATCTTCGCTGAAGGCATGATGAGTGTGGGTTTAAACTGCGAAGATGGTTCGCGTTTGGAGGATAAGATTGAGAAGAAGAATTGAACTGGTATTATAAGGCGAGGAAAGCATAATATCGTCCTTTTTTTATGCTTTATGATGTATGAAGCTCCGGGGCTGTATCAGGCAGTGCCAGCTCTCAACTCTCATTTCCTTCGCCTAGTGCAACATCGTTCCGACACACTAATGAGACCAAGGCATTGCTCTTCCAGCATACGCTGAAAGACGGACCAGTACTCAAGCTGATGCATGTGGGGTCGGGGGTGGGGTGCGGGGTGCGTAAGCTGGAGAAGACGGTTCGGGGGACGTCGGCTCAGCTACCTGGAAACTCGGCAAAGAAAGGGGAACGTCGGCGCGGCTACGTCGCAAACAAAAGCTTTCGCTTAGAGTTACCCTTTCAGTTGTTCTAGATCTCCGCTTCTCTTCTCTCGGTACAATAATCAATAGTCAATGTTCCCCACCCTTGGGTTTCGGGCTCAAATCATATTTTGTATCAGCTCGGTCGAGGCCTAGAAACACTTCTAATAATGAACCTCGAATTTAGGAGAGAAGCATCAAATTCTTGCCGCAAATAAATCGTCTGTTCAACTATCCTTACCTCACACCGCAGCAATGGCAATTGGAATTGCAATTCTAGGAGCAGGTATCTTCCCAAGAGAGGGTAAGCATAAAGCTGTTTGCAAATTCGATGATACTGACCCTCCATCAGAACACCTGCCAGCGATTCAAGCTTGTGACTCTTTGTCCCTGAAAGCGATCTATTCTCGTTCCGAAGCTTCTGCAACAGCCCTAGCAAAGTCTGCAGATGTCGATGCGTACTTTGATTCCCCCAAATCACCCTCGAAATCCCTCGATGATCTATTACAACGCAAAGACATTCACGCAGTCATAATTGCATTACCGATTCTTGTCCAGCCAGCGATTATCAAGAAAGCGCTCTCTGCCGGGAAACATGTTCTGAGCGAAAAGCCAATCGCGACAGACGTTGCAACTGCAGAGGGTTTGATTGCTTGGTATAAGGAACAGAAAATCGAACAGATATGGAGTGTTGCAGAAAACTTCAGGTTTCTTGAGCCTGTTGTATATGGAGCTGAACAGGTGAAGAAGGTTGGTGGAAGCGTGACCACGTTCAGTATGAAGCTATATGGTTTTGTGGACGAGAATGACAAGTTTTACCAAACTCCTTGGTAAGCCTTGCCCTGTCAGCTGGAAAATATGGTCTGACCATTGGCAGGAGACAGGTTCCGGAATATCAAGGCGGTTTTCTTCTTGACGGTGGGGTGCATTTTGTGGCTGGGCTCCGAGGGCTTTTAGTGGCAGGAGGGCAGCACATCACCCATCTAGCAGCATTTTCTTCTCTACTAGAGAAAAAGCTCGCACCTGTCGATACTGTTCACGCAACGATGAAGATCTCAAATGGAAACAATGGGACTTTTAACTTATCGTTCGGGACTGAGTTCAAATCGGGATTCGAGATTGAGGTGGTTACTAATAAAGGTGCTGTTGTAGTGAGGCCAACCGAAGTCGTGGTCACGACCAAGGACGAGAAAGGGGAGAAGAAAGAGGATGTTAAGAAGTTTGAGTTCAGCGCTGGTGTTAAACCTGAAATCTTGGCTTTCGCTAAAGCTCTCGAAGCTGGCAAGGGAAATGAGAAATCATCTCCAGAGGAAGCCTTAATGGATTTGAAGATTCTCCAAACCTTATTGGAAAGTGGGGAGAACGGCGGGAAAGTTATGAGAGTGGCATAATTGAGTCAGTCTATCGAATATACAATTAAATATCGTCCATCTACAAGTTCTCTCATTTTCATTTTCAATACCCATGTCCATAGAGAACGAAGAAAATTGATTCATCCCTTGCCCTGCCCGTAGCCTGTAAATTAGAAGTTGCCGGACTGCCTACGGTGAATAGTCATGCTCTATAGCTCTACACACGGGAATATAGACGGGATAGTCTCTCGTGACCTTGGCCTCTAGCTTTAAATTGACGTGTGGATATGATTGTACTTGTTTCATGCCGCGCACAATAGTGGAGTGCTGTAACACCCCCAGGATTCCAACGATCCGACCATCCCCGACGCTGAGGCCGCCAAGTGCCAAGGCCGCGTTAAGACGGACATCTCTAGATCCCTAAAACCTTTCACCAAGTTCGCACTGCCGTCCGATCCGATGGGAATCGCAGGAGTTCAGCCACACTACCTGCTTGGACAGCTGAACTAGATGTGAAGCAGTCCAGCTTAGGGTGATACGACATATTGCAGCTGCAAGCTCAACGGAACTCACGTTCCATGTCGCATCGAGTACTGTATCTATATTAACTTCGTGGGAAATAATCTACACTCAACTCCTTGCAAATTCATAAAGCTCATTCTCCCGAGCCTTTATATACGAACAAGTCCTCTTCCACCATCCACTATCCTCTCAAAATCGGCCAACATGTCAAGAACGCGAACACCCATTTCCTCGAGCTGGGAATGGAAACTCGCAAACGCACACCAGAATGCTACAGCGCTGAAGGATCCCGCGTTGCAAAGCTGGATGCCAGTTTCTCAATTCCCTTCCGTAATCCAACTGGAGCTCCTCCATTCTAAGCTCATTCCCGACCCCAATGTCGGAGAGAATGAACGCTTGATACAATGGGTTGGAGAATGCGATTGGGAATATCGTTGTTCCTTTCCCTCTTTAAGCAATGTTTCTACACTACCTAACGTAGAACTGATCTTTGAAGGCTTGGACACATTTGCCACGGTTTTCTTAAACGGAAAAGAAATTCTCAAAAGTGAGAATATGTTTCTTCCTGCCCGAGTCGATGTTAAGGCATTATTGAAAACTCCTGGTGAGAAAAATGAGTTGTCGATTCTGTTTGAGAGTGCATTGCGGAAAGGAACCGAGCTGGAAGAGAAGTTTGGTACTAGAGCGAGCATGATGCGAGATAAGAGGCGGATGCTCATGCGAAAAGCACAAGTGAGTCGCTCTTGGCTATATGATTAATATTACTGACGGGAAAAGTATCACTGGGGTTGGGACTGGGGACCAATCATTGTGACCTGCGGACCCTACCTGCCAGTTTATTTGGACGCGTACACCTCACGAATCGAAGATCTTCACGTCACCAGCAGTATCTCTCCCGACCACTTGTCTGCAGATATTTCCGTTTCTGTCAAGCTGAGCAAAGCCCATACAGAGTCTTCAGTACAAGTTCAGGTTCTAGATGCATTGGGAACTCAAGTTGCAGTTGGAGAAACTTCCACGGATGGGTCTTGTACCTTCAAGGTCTTAAAGCCGTCTCTGTGGTGGCCAAATGGCCATGGAGATCAACACCTCTACACTGCAACGGCTATATTATCCCAATTCAATGACGCCTTGGATACTAGCTCTAAGAAGTTTGGCATCCGCTCCATCGAGGTCATCCAACGGCCTCTCTCATCCGAATCTGGCAAAACATTCATGTTTAACGTCAACGGCCGCGACATTTTCGCTCAAGGTGGGGACTGGATTCCAGCTGACAATCTACTCCCCCGTCTCACACGGGAGAAGTACTATTCCTGGATCAAGATAGCACAACGAGGAAACTTGAACATGATTCGCGTGTGGGGTGGTGGAATTTATGAGACGGAAGACTTTTTCGATGCTTGCGATGAGATGGGACTCTTGGTGTGGCACGACTACGCTTTTGCCTGCGGAGACTTTCCGGTACATCCCGACTTTTTGGATAGTGTGAGAAAGGAGGTTGAATGTCAGACTTTAAGGATGAGAGGGAGGGCTTCTCTGGCATTACTGTGTGGTGGCAATGAAGATTTCATGTTGGCTGACTGGGATGGGGAACCATTTCCGGGGACGTACTTGCACAAGTAAGTCAATTATTCTGTTTAGAATAGTGTCAAGCTGACGAATTAAGGAAAAACTACGACCATGAAGATGTCGTCGGTCCGTTCGAGAACACCGAGTTCCCTCAGAGAAAAATTTATTTGGACATCATGCCCAAGATAGCAGAAAAACTATGTCCAAATGTACAGTACTGGGCGAATTCACCTTGGGGAGGTGCTGAAGAAGCGAACGACCTGACTGTGGGAGACGTCCATCAATGGGACGGTTCGTTCCTTTCTCCAATCTCTAAGAGACAAGCTAATACTTCCAGTCTGGCATGGCAAATCCCGCTCATATCAGGACTACAAATCCCTCTCTGGGCGATTTGTGTCCGAATTCGGAATGCATGGATACCCAGATATGCGGACCGTGAATGAATTCGCACCCAACCCCGAAGACAGACATCCCCAATCACGAGCAATAGATTCGCACAACAAAGGACATCTCGCGGAGACTCGGATCGCTAGATACCTTGCTGAGAACTTTAGATACAGCAACGAGCTAGAGAAATTTGCATACGTGAGCCAGCTGATGCAAAGCGAAGCTTATGGCTACGCCTGCCAGGACTGGAAACGGAAGTTCGGAGGGAAAGGTAAGGAAAGTTGCGCCGGACTTATTATTTGGCAGGTAAGAGCATTCGGGCTACTCTCTATAGGCAACTTCACTCACCGTCGATGCTTAGCTAAATGACGTCTATCCCTGCACGAGCTGGGCCTTCATCGACTACCATCTCCGTCCCAAGCCCGCTTTCTATACCATCAAAAGAGCATTCGCGCCGATCTCAGTTGGCATCGATCGCACTCCTTGGTCTCGCTGGATCGACGATGATCACCCCCGGACTACCGAGATTCCTGCTTTTGAGATCTTTGCTCATAACACCACTCCAGTAGAGAGGGGATTCACCTTGCTATTGAGTGCGTATGACATGCTTACACACAAATACATCGCCTTGCCTCCGAGCACTGCGAAACAGGAAGTCACTCTGCAACCGGGGCAAAACACTGAACTTGGAAGTCTGTCGATGACGGAAATGGCAGGCGAAGAAAGCCTGATTATTCTTGCCGCTAGCCTAGTCAACCAAAAAGGAGAGGTGGAAGCACAGATTATGAATTGGCCAGAACCCTTCCGATACCTGAGCTGGCATGAGGATACTAGGGTTTCCGTTTCGGTGGGAGTGGGTGGGGAGGAGGTGAGAGTCAAAGCAAACTATCCAGTGAAAGGGTGCTTGCTGTATGTGGGGTATGAGGATGGCGAGGACGCCGAGTGGGAGGATAACATGCTGGACTTGCTACCTGGGCGGGAACTCTCTATTAAAGTGAAAGGGCTTAACGGCAGGGCTGTGTTGGCAAAGTGGTTAAATGATTGGGAGTTGAAGAAGTAATGTAGTTACTCGTTGTAAAAACTAGTGAATCACTACCACGACCACTTCCAAAGCATTTACTAGCCAGGCCATGAGACAACCCCACAAGCTGAAGCGAGAACGCCGTCCCGACTACCACATGTGTGTTAGACTATCCAATATATTGACCCTCCGTATTTGATATTGGATCGGGATTCAGCACCGTGGGGTCTCTAGCAATATTAATCTTTAGTGAGATGGCCGCGGAGAAATTGCTGTTGCATCAAGAGAAGCGAAGAGTGCCAAAGTTTCAATAGTTGCGCAGTGGGTCCTACTAAAGAGAAGGAGAGGGTCTTCGTCGATAACTTCTTTCCCTTGGTAGATTCACTATCTGATTCTGAACTATTGGGAAGTGGTGCTTGACACTGTACGAAGATTGCAGCGTAAAGTGGCGAGATTACGGGGTATTTGTACCCCAAGTTTACTTTCAGGCCACTTTTTACACTCACACACTAAAGACCTATATTTCCAGGCCACTCCCTTATAAGCATGCTATCAACTATAAACAAAGGGGTACCACACCTTTAGGAAGCATATTCCCTGTACTTGCAGGGGCGGAGTCGCTAAAGAGCCCTATAAAAGCTACTCTTATAGCGTCCGAGCCCTACGCTTACTCTGCCAGCAATAAGAACGTTTAGATCTTCCACGACTGCATAAATACCTCACAGCCCTGATATAGGGCTTCAGGCCTGGAGTTACAAGGCTTATAACGGGAGTAGTACCTTAAACCACATCCTAGAGTCTGCTAAGACCCATACGAAAGCACAAATACCCTGCAATCCCGTCACTTTATACCGTGATCTTCGTAGAGTCCCTAATCTATACCTATAGATAAAACCACGCCGATGGATAGATTTATATCCTTTCGTGGCTCTGTTAGTAAAGGACTTAAACAGTTATATTTGGCAATGCAGGGCGCACATAATAGGACAAACGGATTACGCAAGGGATTCAAACGTCTTCTAAAATATCGACTTCTGACATCCTCGGGGAACGAGTGCGCCGAGACTCTCTATGCACCCTCAACAGACACACCTCCCGCAGGCGCACCTCCTAACGATACACCCAGCAAGACTGCCGCTAGGACCGTTGATGGACATCCCTCGACAATAAAAAACATTTACAGACGCATTCATTAGATCCCGCCCTGACACTAGAAATTCAACCAGATAGGGAGGAGCCTTGCTCGTTGTCGTTATATATCAATCAAAGATGGTCATCTTGACCTAGCATATGGTACAGGTCGCATAGTATCCCCTCATATTTCCCAGTATTGCTCTCTCAAACAGCACTAGAAGGCTAGCATTAAATAAAAAAATTGTGCATAAGAGTCTAATCAACATCTGGCACTGGTAGATGATTCAACAACTTGACTTTCCTCCCCAGTTTTTTCATCGCCTTCAACGCATTCTCATCCCTCAATCGCTCCGTCTCCTTCTCATCCACTAACACGAAATCGTGTTTCAAAACTTTGCTTCCTTCCTTGACTCCGTACTTCTGTGCAACTGCAGCATCAGCGGTGCTGAAGTCGACGATCAGGGATTTTTTGACGCCGAAGACGGCATCTGAGGTCTCGTATGGGTCGTTGCGGATGTAAAGGGCCCTATATGATGGAACATGTCAGTATCTGTTGAGAGGGATAGCGATGAGAATTAGATGGGGAAGGGGAACCCACGTAATCAAATGATCCCACCCCTTCTTCTCAAACATAAAATGCATATGCGCCGGCCGCCACGGATGTCTCTTCAACAACTTCAACAATTGTCCAACCGGCCCATCGTGGGGAATCGGGTACGGTACAGGCACAATTGCCTTGAACCAAAACACGCCCTCCTTGTCGCTATTCATCACACATCTCCCATCGGGCCCCTGTCTATTGCTGTGTTGGACGTCATAATGCCCTGTACTATCCGTCTCCCAAATGTCAATCTTCACGCCCTCAATTGGGTTCCCGGACACGTCTTTTATGGTGCAGAGAACGAGACAAGGCTCCCCTTCGGGATCGTGAGACATCAGGTCCCCGTTGGGTATGGTTTCTGCTTCGTGGGTGTGGAAGGGGCCGAGGACTGAGCCCTCTGTTGACGCGGGGGGTTTTGGGTGGTCGATTGCGTCGACGAGGAGGGAGAGCCCGAGGATGTCGGAGAGGAGGATGAATTCCTATCAACCGGTCGACATCAGCGTCCATTCTATATCGTAGTGAGGGAGAGGGTTGTGCGAGAAGGGGGAGCTCACATGTCGCACATCGCTGCTAATCTGTCCAACTCTCACCAAGAAGTTCAAGGCCGCCATCCACTCGGTTGTACTTAGTCTCGTCTCCCGCGCGAAGTCGTGCAGGTGCGTGACGAGGCGCTCCATCACGTAGGTGAGGCGCTGGTCTGGGCCTTGCGAATTAATGATCACGGTGTTATCGGTGATATTGTCGATGGTTAGATCCATCATTGCAGGGACGTTGACCTGTGCTGGATCCATGTTGGAAGATTGGGTTATTGTTGAGTTAGGGGAGAGCGGGGGGAGAATGAATTCAAGGAGGTGAAGTGTGCGGGAAATGGATTCCCGTGAGGGGTGATGATGCTGTGGTGGGGTAAGTGTAATGTGGGGATTTCGGAAGGTGGGGCTGATTGATCGATTTGTGTCCTCCGCAGCTTCCTTTTGTTTCCTCAATTGAGGGTCAGAATAAGGTGATATATCACAAGATTTTACAGCGGGGGTGGTGACAGACTCGGCAAATATGAAGCTATAATCTTTGTAATGATTGCCAATAATTGGTGGTTCTCTGTCATACGGTTCCTGGACTCGGAGCGGCTATTGCGGGGTAGTTTTCGACCCCGGCAGGCGCGGATAAATATATACCCGGATCAGCTCACCCTGACCGACTTTCAATTCGTTGAGACGACTTTGATGTTTCCTATTATACGATGGACGGAGATTTATATTTTTCAGACTGCACTTTTTCAGTCGCTATTTTCTACGGGCAATTGCAATAAGAAACTGCATTCAAATGGCAAATACTGAAACATGAGCTGAGCCGATACCGTTCACATATCTCATGAGCTTTCTGAGCAGAGTTCCTTGGGTTACTCGCATACAAAGGTATAAAAGCCCCATTCCCCGTATACAGATGCTATAAACTAATTGAATAGGGACGTGATCGGACAAGCAGACCCACAATCCTTCCACGGTCTCGAACACCGATAGCAGAATGCCGTCTGACACCTCGAGCATGTCATATGCAAGCAACCTTCCCTCCTCTCAATCAAGTGATTACACCCAGGACAAGTTTTCCAGCCCTTCTTCTTAGCTAGCTTCTTTACCGCCTCCGTTTCTTTGTCTTCTGCACAGAAAGTCCCAGGGTGTGTCACCTGTCTGCAATGTCGACATGTTTGCGCAGAGCACTTCTCGCACGTCCCGATATCACCCACGATGACTCGCGGTGGTAGGAATTTTGCGCATTGGGCGTTGGAGCAGAACATTGGATTCGGCGTTGACAGCTCGAGCATCATCTCCTCGTACTCTGCCACGAATCCATCCTCCAGGCCGAGACAGTCCTTGACGCTTAATGCCTTTTTGCAGCATTGAAACGACGCCCTCGACTTTAGCGCGGCCTTGAAAGCATTCTGGAGACACTCGTTGCAGTACCCGTGCTCGCATTCCTGCACAAGGTCCTCCCGAGCATGGTCCTCAAGGCAGGAAGTACACGTCCCAACATTACTCCCCTTCCACTGCTCCCACGCCTCCTCGTTCTTAGCTTCCTCATCAAACCGTTCTTGCAGTCTTTTCGCTTCCAAGAAATTTGCTTCATCAGCGCTATTCTGAGAATTAATCTCCTTATCAAGTTGGTGCGCTTCAAAACAATCCATCTGTGCTTTCCAAGTCCCGGGGTCTAGTCCCCACAGATCAGGGTTAGCTTGCTTCACCGGTCCCAGTATCGGGACCGCCTCCTCTATCAATTTGTTTGATTCCAGATGCATGAAATACGCGAGCTCCTTATCTTCATCGTCGGCAGTCCCATTGCTAATCTTGTACGCCAGCAGGAGGTCTCGCTCCTCCTGAAGTTCTTGCTCCTCCTGCTGCAGCAGGTACCTTGCGAACGCTTGATCGGCCTCTATATGATCCTTCCAAGGGTTGTTTGTACCGGGCCGAAACGGGTGGATCGGAGTACTCTGCAGTTTTCGAACATAGCCCATGCGCGGAGCCCGGCGATTTCTGATGTAAGGGAATTTTGAAAAGGAGCTACTTGGCTTTTTCCATACTGTGTAATGGTTGCCGTCGAAAGAAAGGTCTCTGGCTAGCATAGCGTCGAGGGTGAATTGGCTATTTGTGAAGTTGCTGGATTTAAATGGCTGACTTGACGATGTGCTGGTCGTTTGCCGTTCGTCGAGATGAGGTTCCTGTGTTTTCGCTATTGGGGAAGCTTCCCCCGTGGCAGAGAAAGGTCTATTCATCTGCGTAGATGGAGTGGCCGAGAAGTTAACGTTTTCTTGGCCTCCTAAATCGACACTAGGCAAAGCAGAGATAGACATGCTCCTCTGCAGCGAATTTCCCGTTGGCGGAGAAGACATCCGGCTCTTGATTTTCCGGAGACCGAAGTTGGAATTGGTGTACGAGGCTCTCCTCGAGCTCGAAAAACTGTCCTCCTGAGGGGTAGGACTAGAGCAAGTGCTTGGGGACGTTGGAGATAAGCTGGTCCGAGAGGAGAGGCCAGAGGACAGACTCCACATGTAACTCCCTGCCACCGATGAATTTGAAGCTACCGAAAGTCGATGGATATCTGACGTCGTGTCAAACGTCACAGGAGAAGTCTCTTGCGATTCCCTCCTCGGAAAACCCAGCGCGGGTTCTCTGTTGGCAAAATAGTCTGGTAATTCAGCCGGAAGTTCTGCTGGTAGCTCTACAGCAAGTTGTTCTGGTATATTGGGCATATCTCGTGTGCTTGGCGATACATGTTCTGATTGATATATCTTTGCTGTTCGAGTTGTGTTTCTCATACTCCCAGTTGCCTTCCGTGCAAGTTCGGTAATATAGCGTAAGTATTTGCTCTTCTGCAGAATGTTAGTATCAACCATTTGACAAACACAAAACAAGGACTTGTGCTGACCTGCGAAAGCTTCGCTACTTGCTCATCATTTCTGCGGCTTTCCTCCCTTACATCCTGGATATCAGCCTCCCAGTCATACGGAGCCGGTGGTGGTGGCAACTGAATATTGACGACTGAAGTTGTACTCCAAAACCGTTCCGTCATGGGGCCTCCGTATTCTTCGCTGCTCATGGGAGGTAGACCATGCTTCGGCGGTGCCGATGTTGCCAATGGCCGTTGCACTTCCTGCGGTTCAAGAGTAGGAAATGGCGGAAGAGGCGGAGCAGGCCTTTGAGGAGGCAATGTTGCGGAGCGAGTTGGCGTTAAATCGGTAGACTGTGGAGGTAGTGGAGCCTTCCTCTCAGGAGGCAATAACGTCGACAGATCTATCATTGATTTAGGAGGAACAAGGGGGCGTGCCCGCAAGTGCTGTGGCTTTGGTGGGGGCGGTGTGGGGGGTTCAGATGAATCAGATCGCCTCGGTAGCGGACGAGATGGCACGATTGGTGGTCTAGGAGCTGTGCGCAGTGGAGGCCGAGATATATTCGAAGGTCCTGCTTCAAATCCTGATTCTTGTATGACAGGAAAGCCCGTAAAAGGATTGATATAGGGCTCATCGTCAATAACGTATGCCTTAGGTGCTTTCGGGGAGCTTCGTATGGGTGGCTGGCTGGAAGCAGCTGTTGGAGCATAGAAGCCCTGGAAGGAAGCATTCTCCCAAAGATTCCCACTCGCAACTGTGTTTTCATTGGGAGACTTCTTTTGCCCAATTTCCTGCTTCTTGCAAGGCTCCGGGCATGCAACTTCTAACATTCGAGCAATATCTTTACCAGAAGTTGCATTCCTGATTTGATCGCTGAGCTCGCTACAAATCTTGATCTGGGTTTGAATCTCTGTTTTAAGATCCACATCATCGTCAGACGCCTTGCCTTTACCTTTGCCCTGCTCAAGGTCCAGTTGTTCCGTATTCTTCCCAAGCAATTCGGCGTAGACGGACAAGGCTGCGACCAGCACCGTTCTCTTCGCATTGTCCATCGTCCAGAAATCAATTGTAGGAGTTCTTGGAGCGGCTCCGACACAAGATCAATTTTCGTCGTAAGAAATGAGGGTGGATTATATCATGTTCTAATTCTCCCTTTGTGAAGTGACGTTGAGTGAAAATGTTGGTGGGGCAGAATCGTAAGGCAAATGATGGGTAGCCAGTAAGAGGAGGATATTGCAAGCCACCTCCAACGTGTCATGCATCATCACGTGCGTGCAATTCACAACTCCCAGCATCAGTCCAGGAAGCAGGATAGAGCGCCGGGAGGCGAACCTTGAATGAATACCCCATACCTTGGGAGAACAAAATCGAAACTGTGAATCGATACTTTAGGCGTTACCCGATAGTTCCCTTTCAGGACACTCATCAGCCTCTGATCAGGGTTTGCTCAGCCTTGCTCGCCCTCTGCGTAAGCCAACGCGGACACTTCTGACGTCTGGAGGTTAAAATAAATCGCTCCCAGAATCGCCAGAGATGACTTTAAAGTATGGCTTTCATGGTAGTTTGGATTCTGAGCATTGACGCCGAATAGGGGTTAAGCGAGAACCCCTATTTTGCAGTTGTACAAGGGCTGGATACGGAGCCGAACCATTTTATCGCCATGTATGAGGCAAGGATTACTAGCAAGGACCGAGGTCAGAATAATTTTCAAAGAATTCCGTTTCCAGGATCGAAATTGGCGATAAGTATGTCCCCACCGCTGGGTGTGATGTTAAATGTGAATTGGCTATGAGTGGATGAATTGGTAGGTAGCGTGTGAATAGGGATATCAAAACCATTATGAACTGTACCGAATGCGACAGTATAGATTAAGAGACCCAGAAGGCCAAACACGAAAGGTGTCGAGAAGAAAATGGTCCATGGAGGGAAGGACGCGTGTTCCCAAGGATACTTGCTGTAGCTGTATGAGACATGGCCACAGAAAGGGCGATGCCCGCTTTCAGGACATTCGGCTAGGTTTCCTTCTGAATTGTGATCCGATATTGAAAGACCATTGCAGCGGTCCTCTTATGGAAGGGCCAGGTATGTTGTGGGGTCTTGTGCTATTTCTTTAGGATAGTGGAGGCATTGAGATCGGTGTTCATAGCAGGGATTTCCATATGAGCCGCTGAGACAATTTTGCAATATCCTCCGATTGATTCGAGCACCGGGTATTACTCACCCAAACCAGGATTTGCTCTTCCAATGCCATACCAGACATCCCTGTCAGTGCCTTTCTCCCAGTACCCAAGCCCATAAGTTTTGTTTGTAAGAAGTTCGAACGCAGTCTTGTCCAGTAGACGCTCTAGTTTTTCAAAGTCTTCAAAAACATGGGAGCCATTAAACAGCGCAAGGACGTGAACAATCCGAACGGGGTCCCATTTCAGACCAGCATTGGCTCGTCGCATCTTCCAAAGCACCCATGGCAAAGACTAATGTTGAGCAGATAGAGAGCGACCAATACCTATGCTATTCGATAGTGCACGGTGACTAGGTATCCTTCATCTGAATGTGCCGTACTGAAAGGCGATGCTTTGCATCTTGCCATTGCACCACCAAGAAGTTGGCCATCCACATGGTTAATCGAAGACTATGCCGACTTTCTTTTGCCTATGTTGCTCGGTCATTGGTGCGCATTCCTCGCATATACAGCCGACCAACAATTTTTGAGCCACGACACTCTCGTATGCTTCTTTTGTCAGCCATAGAGATACATGGCTGTATGCGACAAGTGTCTCTTGAAATTTGAAAAGAGCACTACGATGATCGCCCCGACTACAGTGGGTACATACCGTGCCACAAGATGTATGCCGTTGTGTATTGTATAATACTGGTGTACGGCTCGCGCGGTATAATGCAATAACGATAGAGTTTACGCAGTGGATGTTGACGGTGAGGATGCCGATAAGGGTCTGAAGTTGATCTCGGGATCGTCCGTTGGAACTGGAATGGGAAGAAAAGTGTCGACTACAAGTAGAAGATTTAATATCTAAGGCTCATCAACATTGGCTGCCCACTCGCCAGAGCGATATCTTCTTCGACAATGGGGATTTGTCCTTGAAGTTTATTTTTATCTCTTGTGAGTTGAGACTAGGAAACCGCCACTTCTCCTGCCGCGACTTCCACATCGATGAATTCAGCTGGACCATTCTTTCTCAACGCATCCGGCGCGACATCTTGTTCTGTATCTTCGGCGCCTGGTGCTTCTTGCTCCGTATATTCCCCTTGTTTGACTCCATTACCTAACATTCCAGGTCTCGAACTGTCACACTCGCCTATTTCGGGCTGGGGATGCAAACTGGTTGGTGGGGTAGTCTGGGTGCTGACAGGAATCCTATTCTCGAGTGTGATCGTTGCTGCCCCAGTCGATTCTTTGTGCTGCGATGAACGAGTCTTGCTGGGTGGCATAAGGCCGTGAGAATCTGAATGATTGAAAGGTGTTGGTCATGGCGAGCGGAGACTGCATTGTCGGTAGACCTCATCGCAGGTCAGCTCTTTATGAAGCACAACGAAGACTCTGTGATCAGTTCGATAACACTGAAAAGGAAAAAAGCTCATGGGAGAAAATGAGCTGGGGCAAGGCACAGCCATCCTCATGTTCTCCGCTCAGCTTGACGCTCTCACCGAGAATAGCAAGCACGCATTCATAGAAACGTGGAAAGGTAGCCATATAACTTTTTCAGAATGCAACTGCAAGCATCTTCTGTATCTGAAGATAACACTGGGCCAATGAAGGACCACTCGATACCCCTCTATGACGGCTTAGACCCTCGAGACATCCGCCCGTCAAATAAGGTTCCATCCAGCATAGCAACTTATGCAGCCGCGCCACTGGTTATTTTTCGTTGGCTGCCCTTAGCAGAGAAGTTGATTAGTGGTCGAGGTTCAGAGGCTGAGAGACACTGGCCCAATTATCCCGAAGGCCGAATTTGCCACACCGAGATCCAATCATGTCTAGTTTCCCTACTCCAGGATCTCCAGATGATACTTGACACGGTACAATGGGCGAGTTTGTTACACCGCATAATCCCATCTTGCTGGTTCGGTCAGACGAGTTTGGCGATCACGTGGAGCGTCGTGGGCTGCAGGCTACTGACTGTGCTAAAAGCAATATTCTCCCATGGCAGTTCTCAGCACCACCACCTGGAGCCGGCAATCATCACTCGCTTCTTCCAGAACATCAGGTTCTTGGACTACCACCTGTTGCTGTGGCGGCCAAACTTGAGTGTCAGCCCATCCAGTGGCAGGCGTCATCGTCCCCGACTCCCCGAGACTTCAATCTCTCCCTGATCCGCGACAAACTGCTGCCACCCTTGGTACTCTTACTCGCGCGAGGTTCTTTATGTTGGGCCCAGAGACGGTAGTCGGTACATCTGACAGAGTCTGGCCAAGAAAAATAAAAGCAGCGGGAGGAGCGGAGCGCAAAATGAGGGGGTTTCGCGGCCGCATTTGGCGATCTGTAAAGGCAGGGGTGCCGCATTGGGCTTCAATGCGTTCATTCGGTACTGCTCCCGTCCAGGATCTCCAGTGACGCCGAGCCTGTTTTGTTGCATGTCGTTCATACCGAGAGCTTGCCCAGGGGGGAGAGCCTTCAGTTTCATCCTGTGATGATCTGGATGGTTAGACAATTCAGGGCATGAGTGATGAGCATCAAACACTTAGATACGGGTCGGCCCGCTGCAGCATTCTCTGCTTTTCGGTTATAAGAGCACGTAGAAGTTCAGATGAAGGGTGAGAGATCAGATGAAGAGGTGCGGTACCTATCGCGGATGTATAATGTAATTAGCACCGAATTCAGGAGAAATCAGAACTGAAATTGATGAATATAGTACATTTATCCGTCTCCTTCGAGACAAACCTCATGCTTTGCCCACTGGCGAGAACTCGTGATCTCAACCCCCACCCCCACATTACGTTATCCCTCGAACTCCTCCCTTCACCACCCACGTGATGGGCGTTCGAGGAAGCCCAAGAAGCAAGAAGCAAGAAGTAAGACCCCCAGCAGTTCCACCAAATTGACACTTCACAATTCCTGGGACGATACGAGAAGACAGATGCCGGTGTTTGCCCTCATTTCATTGCTCTGGTAGACTTTGGTCTCCTGAAAGATCTCGAGATCAGTTCTTTTCGCTTTGCCCTTTTCTTTGCTTTTTTTTCATCTTATGTCGTACGTGGCTGAGCACCGCACCTCCTTGACAGTAAGCACGACCGAGGGGGCGAGTTGGTTTTTCGCTGACGCCTAACGGCGACTCATCCCCTTCCTCATCCTTCTTCATCAAACGGGCAAACACATCGCCTGCATCGCCTTATTGTCCCCTTTTGTACACCGGAGATCTCGACTCAGCTTCCAGGCACTGCACGCCGCTGGTTGAGTTCCAGCCTCGCTCCAAGCCGAACCAACTGCTTTCTCTTGCCTGGAGTTGTCGGGCAAAATGGCTTCTCCTAACAGGGATGAAGGCTTTGATGAGTCGAGTGAGCAAGGTGCTGCCTTCAATGGGACGTCTTCGGCCGGTGGCACTGGTTCCACTCTCTTCCAAAACATCGACAGCTTGCCTGATCCCTCCGCAGGACAAGACGGCACCGCCGCAGCCCTTGATTCAGCGAGCACTTCAACCAAGTCGACAGGGAGCTATCGAATTTCTTATACGCCTTGCGGTGGATCTGTTTCGAGCTTGCTGCCTCGCGCTTCAGCCCCGCAGAAGCCTGGGAGTACTCTTTCTTTGGCCTCTGATCTGAATGACCCAATCCTCGTATGCTTTGCCCAACAGGCGGCCTCAGGAGCGCCCCGAGCCTCGCCCATCAGGCAGATTGCACACTCTGACTCTTCCTCTTCATCTGCCGAGGGAACTGGACCGGAGGAGGCTGACTCGGGTCAAACGGAGTTAGATTTCGAGCCGAGGCGGGCTGTGGGAACTCCTGCCACCAGCGATGCCAGTGAGGATGCGGATAACTTGGGCTTTGCCCAAGGCCCTTACGCTCACTTGACTGGGGTTGCAAACAGAGATTTTTCACTAGCTGGGTTGGACTTACCAGGTCAGTGATCGGTACAGAGGCTTCGTTGCACCAATGAGTATATGCTGACTTTTACATTGAATTCCTAGAGTATCGAGATGGAACCTTCCTCAGCGATTCGAATGACGAAAGTGACGATATCATTGATAACATCAACAAACTACACATTCAACATACAAGGCTGCAAGCGAGTCCCGATGCGATACCATGGAGTTTGGGTGGAGAAGATGCGCGATGGCTTAACCCAGACGGGATAGCACTGGCGCCCTCTCCCGGCCCGGCATGCGTTGCATACCACTTGCGAATGGGAAAATATACCCAGAGACATCACAAGATCCAAAGGCTGTGGCAGCGGCAGACGATCCAGGGGAGTCGCGAAGCCCAGCCAACACCCCTCGAGTCTTGTGGTGAGCCCACTAATTTGCAGTGGGACATTTCTTCCCAGGTCTCCACCGAGTGGTCATTGGCCTGTAATGAACCTCGAGGCAAGCAGTCTCAAGACTTTCAAGATATACACATTAAACGAGTTTCAGGGACAGGACAACAGCCTATGATCCCCCGTTCCGTCGACTGCGTAAGCTACTCACTTGAAACTCTGGTTTCTATCTTTCATCCTAGTATGTAATTCGTTCCCTGTTCATTATACCAAGTAGGACTAATCCCTCTAGCCTTTCTCGTCTCTCACCTGTCTCGATCCTCGGTCTCGACCTTGACCACCGAGCTTTATGCCCCAGAAGGCCTCGCGTATGAGTCCGAACATGCTCTCACGTTCGACCTAGGCTTTGGTCCTCCAATTCCCCTCGATGTGTGTCCCTTTACTCCCATAGATAATACAGCCCTACGCAGTTATCAGAAGCATGAAGGAAAAGATACACTAGTTGTGCAAGAGTCACTCCCAATCGCGCTAAATCTGTTTTCGCTTGAGTCGCATGCCGAAGATCTTGACATTTGGCTTGATAAAATCATCGACTCGGAGTATTGGCTTCCCCAATATGTCGCCTTGATGATAGATCAGGAAAAAGACTCCCATTTCTCTCACGCTCTGAGCGCCTTGATCTCTTGGTATATGGCATCTGAGGACCAGGTAAGGCTTTCATCTCCTTTCCTCATGTGTCAGCCGAGCCAAACGGATGCTGACTGTGATACGCAGCTCTCGGAGCAAGAAGACCAGATAGTGCGTCCCGCATTGAAGCTGCTCATAACGACAACTCTCCTGAGCATCCCCCCAAAAGTTGCAGACCTCCCTGCATCGCTCTTCGACTACCTTTATTCTCAATCTCCTGCTCAGGACACTACAAATCTTTCTCTTGTTGCGCCCAGGCTTCTCACCCGGCAGACAAAAGCCAGTCTCTACTATCTACAAGAACACTTCTTGCGCTCCATTTTTTACGACTTTTCCTACCCCATGCAGTTGGACGCAGATGTCCAAATCGCACTTGCATTCTTGGTAGCGTATGTATTGGATCTGGTGAGGAATGCCGGTCGAGAATTCGCAAGCTACTCAATGGAGTTCAAATCGAGTTTTCCTGTGACCAGTCGTCACGTCTCTGAATATGAGAAGAATGTGGAAACGCAGCTGTTCGAAAAAGTTTGGGCAAGAGTCGCTAGCGAGAACGGGAGGGTGGGAAGATTGGCTGAGAGATGGAGAAACTTGGGTAGGTTTTTCTTTCTAATCCCTCCTTAATTGCTTATTGGTTTACGTTGTTTTATCGAATATCTATCAGACCCGCTGACTTGCACTGCAGATTCGAGCGTGAAAGGGAAGGAGAATGAAAGTGACGAACACCGATTTGCGTGTGCCATTCTAGACGCCGTATTGTAAGGATCTAAAGACAGCTCACCCAGATAGACGGCTTTTCTCTGTATTTACGCGTAGACGGTCCGGAGGGATTTATATCAGGTCACTGAGCACTATACTTGGCGTTTATTATGCTTGGCGTTCTTTATACATTTGTCATTCTGTTGTGATGCGAATGAAGAGCGTAGATCTTGTATAGTGAAGGAAGGCAGGCGACATGTCTTCTGATTTATCATCCTGTATCAAGGCAAAACTATCCATTTAAGCAAGGCCATCAGTTCCTGACTCAAGTGTAGATTTTGGTTCCAATAATGTGACCACTGCAATGATAGGTAGAAGACGCGTGTTAGTGTCCTGCGGTGCTCCCCCGACTGGCAGCGACCCCGACACAGCGTTGGCCCCTCTCCAGGCCGAGCACGACGCAGGAACCACCTCCGCCACCCACCAGACACACCACCCACCGAAGCCGCAGCTTAACCTTATCGCTTTTTCCGCCACTGACATACAAGATAAGGTTAAGATATTGTGATCCCTCACTCTCGTGCTGTGCCCTCAAAACCGGCCGTCGCCCTTCGTGTGCCCTTCCATCCAGAACAACATCCCCCTTATTTGTTTGCCTAACCTATCCCGCCTTAGGCGTAGGAGGGCGAAGAGCGCAGCGTAGCCTTCGGTGAAGAATAGGGTTAGTTCTGGCTTTAGTGCTGCGGTGCTGAGCGTTCTCCACCTCCCTGGTGACCAAACCTAACTTCCTCCTCTACTGAGGGCGACCGACAGCTCTCCCTGAGAAGGCGCCCCAGCAAAGCCTCGCTCCCCTGATATGTTGCGCCCTTGCTCCACCTTGTAGGGCGTTATTCTCGAGGCGGAGCGTCGGTGAGTCGAGATGGAGAGAGGGATGCCTGGTTGCTTGCCCGGCGCATCAGGTCGAACGTGCTGCACCGCGTGAAGCTCGCAACTAAGGTGCAGCGCAAGTGATGAGAGCTATAAGTATCCATCCTCTCCTCCTTCTCTTCTGCTTGAGAGCACTCGCATACATACAATTTATCAAACTACTGCGGCAGAAACATCAATACTCACGGAGCTCAAAGTTGTTCCATCGGAAAAAATTATTACTCGAGATGACGATGACAGTGTCCCCTGGCCCTGCAGAGACCTCGGCAGCCAGCCGTCAATCGGCCGTTGCTGGCAGCGACCCCTGGCAGCCTCCTGTGCTGTTCGCTCCCCCGCGCGGAGGCGGCGGCGGGAGTAATGGGGGCGGGAGCAGTGGGGAGACCAAAGGTGGGGTCACAGATCCAGGTAAGTCGCATCCTGTACTCGCCATGTCGCGATGGTGTTGGGTTGAGCTGATCATGTACTCGCGTAGGTTGGGGCCATTGAAGAGACGGCGGGAGAGGAAGGACTGATGGGATGGATGATTGTGGTGGGAGGAGATGGGGCGGGAGACAGCTAGAACTAGAGGAAGTGCGGGGGGCAGGTTCCAGACACCGCAATTGTACACATATGCACGACTTTCCTTTGTTATTCCGGGAGGTAGCGTTTGGGGAGGTTAGCGCTTGGGGAGGTCAGCGTTTGGGGAGGTATCGTTTGGGGTGTAGCATTTGGGGAGGTAGCTTATGCATTTCGTATTATTTCGTTCTCTATTTTTCATCGGGCTCTAACAAGATAGCCCTTACGAGCCTCTGGACAGTAGTCCATGCGCACAGGGCATTTTACAAGTAAATAGCATTTTCAAACAATAAAACCTTTATAAAAAAAATCAAATCAATTATGCTTTGGTTACTTTACGAACCCATTCTCACTAGTCTGTGCGTTCAGGCGTGTTTTCAGGCTACACTTCACCCCGCACCCACCATAATCAGGGTAGGGCATAGTGTAAACCGCGGTTTGAGACTACGGTGCAGATTTTTATTCTTAAACTGCGGTGTATTTTAAGTACACTAAACTGAGGTATCTCTCTACCAAACTAAACTACGATTATATCCTCAAAACCGCAGTTTAAACCGTAGTTTACCAGTTTCACGTGACTTTACACGATTAAACCAGCTTCAATACTAATAATTTTCTCTAACTACTCTGATTTAGCCTCCCACCCTTTAATCTTATACCACGATTTCAAGCACTCAAAGGCCTCAATAATATCTATACCGAGCTTATTCCATAGATCCGAAATTAGTAACTTGGCGCTAGAAAACAGACGCTCAGGGTCAGCTAATATAGCAGGAATACTCAAGATATCTAATGCTATATGGCTAAGATTAGGATAGCTGGTTTACTAAGTCTTTTCTAACTACTATACTCTTGAATCAACGTCGTACGTACACTCAGCTATATAGTATCTCTTATATTTGTCCTCAAGGTTTAGTATTCCTTAGTGACGTTTCTTCTACTAGCTAAAGGTATTCTAAGTAGAAGCTTCAGTTAATAGCGTAGTAGTCGATTAAGATCACTGAGGATCAGGTTTATACTCTTCCCAAAGGTCTTCTATTATAGCTCTCGCCTTTAGAACCTACTTATGCTTCTAATTAGTCTCTATATACTTCTATTTCAAATTAGGGTCCAAAACAATAGTAGTAATATAAGCAGGACTCTCCTTAGTCATATTATAGTACTTCTCTATCTTTACCCACCCGGAATTATATATTAACGCTATTATCTTATCCTTCTTATATTAGGCTTTCCCTTACTCAAAAAGCTTAAGGATAAAATCTATTATAGGTAAGACACTATCTAATGTAGATATAGAAGACTCTAGTACAAGTGTGGTTTAGGCGAGTTAATCTAGGAGCTCGTAGATATTACGTAAAGTAGCCTAATTATCCTCTAAAAGCTCGTCTTCTCTAACTCTGTCTAATTAATAGCGTTCGACGTATAGTTTAATAGCCTCATAAACCGGGGAAGTAATAGCCTTCTTAATTATTCGTACTATAGAGTTCCACCGTGTTTTGTTATCTCGTACCGGGCGATTTTACTTACTTAATACTATAAATTCCTACATTTTCTGGGTACTACTTTGGATATTAACGACGATATTATATAGCTTACTAATCGGTCCAAATTTGCGCTATTAATTAATCTCCTTTAGGGTCTACTTGAGCTTTCTAGGCTCTTCTTCCTCCTCTAGATTCTCCTTATCCGTAATATAAATAAAGGAGTTAATAGATAGGTTAATTATATGGCCTTAGTATCAAATTCTATAGGTAATAGGGTCATAGATTATACTATACTCGTGAAGTAATTCTGTCAAAATTAGCCAATACCTATATAATTCCTATATAAAACACGTACCTATCGAGAGCACTAGTATTATCATATCATTATTGCTTATATTATCTATTACTATATACCCCAGCTTTAGTGCGATTCCCTAGTCCCTAATTACGTCTATAAGAACCGGTATAAGGTTTAATCCGCTATAATTACCTTCTATCTCCTTCATAGTAAGTATAACCCGCTCTAGTACCCCCGTATCAGATATATAGTGAGTAATAATACCAAAGATTAGCTTATTACTTAGTGAAGTCCAAATATCAAGGGATAAGTAGATCTTAGTCTTAGAGTTCTAAAGGTATATCTTAATTTTTCCCTTCTTAATCTCAAACTAGTATATAACCCAGGTCCATACCGTCTTATGGGCTATTGGGAGCTATTAATTGACATTAGAATTGAGGTATAAAAGCAAGGCTCTAAATTCGGGGCACTCTACTAAGCGGAGTAGTATATTATAAGCTATAATAAACTTGATATAAAGAACCTCAAGAACGTCTCTATCAAGGGGTATTTCGCTACTGTCTGAATCGTTTAGTTGTCTATGCTTTTAAGGGTTCTAAGCCGCTAATTCGATAGCTTCTTCGATTGCGATTTGGACGTTCTTTGCCTTAGTATCTATAGAGGAGTCCTTCTTGATATTATGTGTATCTAAATAGGCCCTAATAGTACTAGTCCCACTACTAATTTGGTAATTTTGTAAGCAAAATCGATAACGCCACTCCTCCTTACTAGCTATATTATAAAACACGTGCTATATATCATCTATCCCTCTCATTCACTTAAATACCTAGGACGTACGTAGAGTCTTCTTATTCGGGGGCTTTTAGAGGGGTTCAAAGGCTTCGGGAGGAGGATTCGGTATTTCGGGAGGAGCTAGAGTCGAATTTATAGAGGCTTGACTATTGATCTCAGAGGCTTCTAGGTCGATTACTGACGAATTTCTCTTATTAAAAGAGCTTGATTAAGTAGGTTTCCCAAAAGGGAGTTTCGATTAGGCCTTTAGAGGCATATTTGCGTGGTTATTAATTAATAAGACGTGTTCTAATTAAGAGGAATTCAAGAGAGGCTAGAATTGAAGAAAAATTCTCTCCCGGTGCTAGAGTAAGAACTCGGTGAATAGCTTCAAGAATTCCCGATTAAGCACTTAACGATATTTCTATAACTACTACACCTAAAATTATAATCTTTAATCTATTTAAAAGCCCTAGATCTATACTTTCTAATAATAAAAGAATTATTTAATTACGTTGAGGTTTAAATATATTCTATTTATTATAAGTCACTTGATATCCTTGACTAATTTTAAGCGAGACTGCCCCTTAAACTGTGGTTACACCGCGGTGTAACCTCAGTTACACCGCACCCACCGCGGTTTAGTATATCCGCACTAAACTAGACTACAGCTCTATTACACTACACTACCGCGGTAGCACCGCGGTGGCACTAGACTGAGGTCACACTATTCCCTACCCTGACCTATACCTCACCAAAATGATAGTGTATCGTAATCGTATCAACTCCCGCTATATTTTTACTAGTAATTAATGTGCGCCCGACTAACTTATATCATAAGTATAGATATTCGACTCTCTATATTAGTCTCACTACTACCACGAGTATTACTTTCGCTATCGCCTAAGCTAGTAGAGGCCCCTCCCTACCCTATATCTATACTACTACCTCCTAAAGCTATCTATAGCTCTAAAGAAGAGCTATATAGAGCTATTTAAGTATTTATATCTTAGTACTCCTATACCTTCTATATTAGACAATTAACTAAAATAAATAATAGCGTTAGATTAAAGATTATATATAACTATAATCGTTATAGAGAGGGATACCCACAAAACTAACTATATAACTATTAACGATATATATCTACTCGTAAGATAGGCTATTAGTTCTCAGTACTAGCTATAGAGTATAGTAGTTCCTAATAGGAGCTCTACTATAGGCCTAGTAGAGAATATAGTATATATAACTACCCTCTAAGTTAATTAATTAGCTCCTATCTAGCGTACCGAAAGCTAGTATAAGTAGAGATAAACTAGGCCAGATCTCTATATAATATAGGTAGGTTTAATATATTATATATTAAAAGTAATAGAACTAATATATCTATAGGAATTAGGCTAAGCTAAGTAATTATATACCTCCGTGAGACGATAATAACTCTACTTTAACTATATAATATATATAACCTTAATACCTCTTTTAAAAGGGAGTAAATATATGGTTTATCTACTAATAATACCTTAATCTAATACCTAAAGGATAAGGGAATATACTTTAAGATTAATATTATAGTTAAGAATTAGACCTATTACCTCTTTATTACTTATCCAGAATTAATTTAACTAGTATAAACCAATTAAGATATTATACTAGTTAATAACATATATAAAACTAATAAGTTTAATATACTACTTCTCTATATAATTAGTAAGTAGCTAGATTTTCTAAATACTCAAGTTTATACTAATATATATCTAATTTACTTTATAGGTATTATAAGCTTAGGGATAATATTCTTAATTAGCTTTTACTTCCTTCTAGGCGAAATAATATAAGACTTTATATAGGTATTCCGGTGTTTTTAAGAGCTTAGAATTAACCTTATAGTTATAGTTATAGATAGAGATTAAGCTTAGAAGAATATATTAGAAGAGGTATTTCCCTCTATACCTATACTCCTTTATATTTAGTATATTAATTAATATATTCTTACCAAGTATAAGAATATAGTTAGAGACGATAATTAGGAGGTATTTAATACTATATAGCGCGCCGTTATTTAAGTATATATAATAGAGTAATTTAATAACTATTAGCTTATATTTAAGACTCAATATTTAAATATAAAGATATAGGGATATATTTCTTACCTTTAAAATAAGTAACTAAGGGAGGGCCAAAGAGAGCGTCTTATACTAGCCTAGATAGATTAATACCTATACTTTAGTATATAAGCTACCTCTCGAGCTAAAGGTATATACGCTTATATTAAACGCTACCTTAGAGGTAAGGAGAGTAGAGGAGATCTATACTTATTATAATTATATATTAAGGCGGTAGTAATTAACTAGATTACTATAGTTTTAACCCTTATAATAATATAACGAGACTATATACCCTTAGATATAGATAAGAAGCTATATTAGGGCTATTTTGGAGTAGTTACTTGGTATATACTCTAGCTTATATAATACTATCTCGAGTCTATTTCTCTACTACTCTAACCTTATATAGGTAGCTTTACATGTACTATAGGGTTACCTTATATACATATATATGATATAAAGAGGGCTACCGGAGGCCTTATTCCCTCGGACTTCTATAAGCACTAGTACTAGGAGTATAAGAGTACTATATAGCTAGTCCTTAATCCGCTATAGGCTAGTAGATAGTGTATAGTAAACGTACGAGTATCTTATACGGGCCATATTCTATCTATAGGGGAAGAGTAACCTGAAAGGCAACTACTTATATACTTAGTATACTATATATAGGGCTATACTAGGAGTAGTTATAATTACCCCTTGAAACTATAAGCATTAATTACTTCCCAAAGTCAAAGACTTCTTAATATAGAAGTAGGATTAAGTCAACGACTACTACTTATAGTACCTATAATAATAGTCTTAATTATAGTATTAATTCCTGTTCCTATACCCCTTATAGCTATATATACGCCTACTATTCCATACACAGGTTTATAAATATTAATCGATATATAACTAACTCTACTAACCGTCTCTCCTATATAGCTAGAACTTCGGCCTTAACTACTAAGGTAGTTATTACTAGAAATTGATATATAACTAACTCTACTAACCGTCTCCCCTATATAGCCAGAACTTTAGCCTTAACCACTAAGGTAGTTATTACCAGAAATCGATATATAACTAACTCTACTAACTATCTCCCCTATATAGCTAGAACTTTGGCCTTAACTACTAAGGTAGCTATTACTAGATAGACTAGAGGTCCTTATATAAGCTTACCTAGCTGAAAAGGTAGCCTAGCTAACTTAGTACCCTACTATATAACTAAGCGAATATCGTAAGGTATAGAGATAGGAAATACTACCCCCAAAGATCTTGAAAGAGCACGTGTTTTATATACCCAGGGAATGACGTAACCTTATAGGTACTATTATAGCTAAGAAAGCTAATTAGTTAAATAAGGAGATTATAGTATAGCTAGATAATAAGGAAAAGCGAGAAGAGGAAGAGTTTAATACTCTCTAGGACGAGTTTAATACTAATAGTTAGAGGTATACTAAGAATATATATGGGGAGCTATAAGAGAGACTTGAGAGGAAGTATACTAGAGATACTAAGCGATATATCCTATAGCTATATATAAAGTTACTAAAAGCTTTAAATCTGATATTAGACCCGTATAGTCACGTGACTTCATAGAATCGGCTAGCTATAAAAATACCCTAGGGCCCGAGACTCACGAAGAGTCTTAAGGGATACCCGGGGTATCCGGACTATTACTAGTACCTAGTACTCTTCTTTAGGGCAAGAGTATAATACGTTCTATAATAGGTAACCTGTTATAGACTACTTAACCCGAAGTTAAGCAGGAATCTAAGGGCTAGGCCTGTGATTTAAGACCTATTAAGGTTATTAAAGTTCGCTAGCTAGTACTATAGATTAGGAAACCCAAAATCTATTTAGGGGAACTTATATAGTATATCTCCTCATTTATTCCGATATTTATATAAGATTCCCGAGAGCCTAACTATTACCTAGAAAGCCCCCGAAGGGAATAGGGAGTAAGAAAGCTAGACTAATACCTTTGAGACTAAGGCCTTAATAAGCCTAAAAAGCTTACTAATTCTTCCAAAGATACCTAAGCTCCTAGGATCTCCTTAGTAATAAAGCTGAGTCAAAGCCTAGGATAGAAAATTTAAAGTAAGAGTTTATGTGGTATTACCTATATAACTTAAGCTAATAACTACTGAGAGTTTATATAGTATTACCCGTATAACTCGAGCTAATAACTACTAATAGTAAGTACTAATTTTCATTATATAGTGCTACCTATATAACTATATAGCTAATAAGTTCCTTAGCTATTAGCTAAGACTTATTAACTAGTGAGACGAGATTATAAAGTAGGTACCCCTCTCTAGACTACCCTATAAGGTATTAGGCTATAGAGTACCTATTAAATATAATAAGTCTCTTAAGTTTAGTATAAGAGAAGAGAGTATTAGTACTATAGTCTAGCCTAAAGGCGCCTACTATCCTTTTATACCTAATTTAATAGGAATTAGGAGTACCTATACTTTAACTCGAGGGATAATTAGGATATTTATATAGACTTTAGGTAGCGGTTTTCTCTATAGAGAGAGAATATACTAGCTTACTTATACTATAATTTAATCTATAGGAAGACTCGCGGTAGCTACTATAAAGAGTATAGAAGTGCCCGAGGTAGATACTATTTAAGTCCTAACCTAAAATAATAAAAGGGAAGTTTAATAAAAGGGAAGTAATATAAAACAAAATACCCGGGTATTAAATAAAAAGAAAGCCTAACTATAGGTTATAAGAACTAGTACTAACTAGGTATATATATAAGGAGGTTAAGTCGAAGTCGAAGTCGAAGTTAGAGGTAAGGAGAGGGGAGGAGAACTAAAGACTAAGTTAATATATATTCCAAATTAATAATAAATAGGGGTACTTAGTAGTAGCCTAAAGGTATATAAGGAAGCTGAAGTCAGAGGTGAGGTAAGGAGAGGAGAACTAAAGACTAAGTTAGTATATATTCCAAATTAATAAAGAATAGGGGTACTTAGTAATAGCCTAAAGGCGTATAAGGTTATAAGAGAGAAGAAGGAGAGGAGGACTATTTCCTATAAGAATAAGTTAGTATATATTCCAAGATAAGGAATAAGGGGTACTTAGTAATAGCCCGAAGGCGTATAAGGAAGTCGAAGTTAGAGGTAAGGTAAGGAGAGGAGAACTAAAGACTAAGTTAGTATATATTCCAAATTAATAATAAATAGGGGTACTTAGTAATAGCCCGAAAGCTTATAAGTATTAGAGAGGGAAGAGGAGTTATTAAAATTAGAGAGAGGATAACTATTTCCTATAAGAATAAGTTAGTAGATATTCTAAACTAATAAAGAGTAGGGGTATTTAGTAATAGCTTAAAGGCTTATAAGGTTATAAGGGTAAAGGAGGGGAGGAGAGCTATTTCCTATAAGAATGAGTTAGGAGATAAGGAATAAGGGGTACTTAGTAATAGCCCAAAGGCTTATAAGTATTAGAGAGGGAGGAGGAGTTATTAAAACTAGAGAGAGGAGAGCTATTTCCTATAAGAATAAGTTAGTAGATATTCTAAACTAATAAAGAGCAGGGGTACTTAGTAATAGCCTAAAGGCTTATAAGGATATTATTATAGCCCTATAAAGGGAGCTCAAGAATAGAGCACTTATAGGAAAGCTGTTTATTAAGAAAACTAAGCTAAGGAGGAAAGAGAGCTCGAGTAGAGGTCCCTTAAGTATTTATAGTCTCTCGCTTGTGGCTTAGCCTAATTAGGCTTAGCGTCCTAAATTTCCTAGAGAGCAGATTCCCTTAGCGGTACGGCCGCATCACGTGCAGGCACGTCAGGTGACTACAGATACCAGATGCCAGATGCCAGATGCCAGAACCAGATGCCAGAACCAGATGCCAGAACCAGATGCTAGAACCAGATGCCAGAACCAGATGCCATGGGTTGGCATAGCATGGCTGTGACAGATATAAGGGTAAAGGAGAGGATCTACTTATAATATTTAGCTTTCTAAGGAGTAAGTAGGTTAAAGACTTATAGTATAGGAGGTAGAGTATTCTAGGTAAAAGTAAACCAGGAGTAGTAATTAGGTACTAGCTCTCCCTCTTCCTCCTCTTCTAAACCCCTCCTCTTTTAACTCCCTCCTCTTTTAAACTTGAATTTAAAGGGGAAGGGCTTAAAGGAGGAGGTATTTAGAGGAGGAAGAGAGGGTTAAAGGAGGAGATTTTCGAAGGAGGAGGAGGAGGAGGAAGGGAAGGTTAGAGGGTAGTTAGATACTAGCTCTTAGTATTAATAGTGAAGTAGTATTAATAGCGAAGTAGTATTAATAGCGAAGTAGTATTAATAGTGAAGTAGTATTAATAGCGAAGTGGTATTAATAGCGAAGTAGTATTAATAGCGAAGTAGTATTAATAGCGAAGTGGTATTAATAGCGAAGTTGAAAAAATATAGAGGAAAGATAGAGGTTTTAGAGCGAAGATAGAATAGAGTTATACTTTTATAGAAAATTAAAGGAGCTAGTATAGGGTAATTACATTATTACGGATTTCTATATTTACTTTTACTATTTATTAAGGATATATACCCTTTAGGAGAAAGTGTTACTTATTATTCCTAGGAAATTAGAATCCAAGAATAATACATTCGAAAAAACTAATTCTAATATACTTAAATACGCTAAAATAAGGCGATTCTTTCTATTTTAAAAGTAAAAGTATAGTATTACTAGATATAGAGTTATTTTGGTTTATGGACTATATTATATATAGAAATTCGAGGATATTAAAGCTAACTCAAATCGCTTATAGATTAGCTATACCTAATAACTAGTAATATAATGAGGTGACGTTACGCCTTACCCAATTAGGTCAATAATTAACCCCTCTACTACGAGGGATATATACCTATAATATAATTATTAAGTGTTTAATTTATATCATTTATTAAGCTATACTAATTAAAGTTTATAGTTCTAAGACTAAGCTAAGGAGGCTTCTATAGCTAATTAGGAGTCTATCTCTTATAAATATAGTAGGGTATATACTTTAAGGGAGTCTATTAATTACTATGAATTAGTTAATTAAAACTATGAGATTCTGGCAGGTCTAGTACTATAGTATGAACTTAATTTAAAGGATAATCCTACTAAAAAGGGAAGGACGAAAAAGTAAAGGGTAAATATAACTAGTAATATAGTAAAGAGGTAGCTAGATTAGAAATAATTTACTTCTTAACTAGTGTATACTATATATAAATAGTAAAATATATTCCCTACTAGTATATCCTATTATCCTAACTCGTATAGTTATGTGACTACTTTTATATAACTTTATTATTAGCTTAAGAGTATTTCTAGACATTTAAGGAGGGGGTACTAGGGAATAGGCCAGAATATATCCTTTAGTTACTTCCCTTTACTTATATAACTTATATTAAAAATCTACTTAGGACTCTAGAAGTAGATTAGCTAAATATGCGGGTCGAGTATAGTTTAGTTATTAGTACGCCTAAGCTTTACGAGTTAGTATAGCTAAGAATATTTATATCTCAAAGGTAAATACAAAGATATAGTTACGCTAGCTATAATCTTAACCTAAACTATAACTTCCTTTAAATATAACTTTAATTCCGATATATAATACCACTATTACCTAAAGCTCTCTTCTATTAAAAATATATTAAATATAGCTTTAGGTAGTAGCTCTAGTAAAGATAAAGGTAGTAGAAAAGGCGATAAAGGCGCGAATAAGTAGAAGGATAATATCTATAATATACCCTCTAATAACCTAGACTTAGTCTATAATATCCTCTCCTATTAATATATTTAACTAATAAACCCCTCTACTCCACGACCCCCTCCTCATATATATCCTCCTCCTCCTCTTCCTACTACTCCTCTATAATAATACTTTAATTTCCTTATACTACCTAATAATACTACTAATATAGTAAAGCGAATTAATAATAAGGTTAAAGTTAGAGAGATTAAACTATACTAGGGTAGGGAGCTAAAGGAATTAGAGAAAGGTAAAGCGAATTTAGAGGTAAGCTTAGTATATACTCGTAGTATAGAACCTTTATAAGCTTATACTACTTATAGTAATAAGAAGAGATTAAGGGGCCCTTTCTAATACTATATAGTTATAAAAGATGAATTCAATAGTGCTTATATAAACTATAGATATAATAATAATAGTAAAGTCTATATATTCTATTAACTTAATACTAATCCTATAAAGTCTAGAAAGCCTCGCTCTATATCTATAAAGCCCTTTATACTAAAGCCTCGACTGCCTATAAGATATAGAAAGAGAGTATAAAAATAGATATATAATTAGAAGGGAGAGGAGGTAGTAGTAGAGGAGGAGGGTAAGAATACTAAAGGAAGGGTAGAGGGCGAGGGGGATATAGATATTTCGAGTAATATAGGAGGTAGTAGAGAGGATATAGATAGTGAGCGAGATATACCTTGTAATCTATAGGACTTGCCTTATAGACTATATAAGCTAAGGGGGGGTTAATAGTATTTAGGAGTAGTAGATATATACTATATTTTAGGAGAGATTTAATAGTAGGGGTTAAATACAAATACTACTACTAATATTAATCGCGAAAAGCTTCTGTTTAGTTACCTCTCTATAAGTTTTACGTAAATATAAGTGCGATTTTAAAGAAATCTTAGTAGTACTAAGACGTCTAAAGGCTATTAACTCCTAGGCTTCTTTTCTTGCTTTTAACTTTCTTAGTGACAATTTTATGATCTATAGAGTCACATGACTATACGGGTTGGGCTCTAAGTTATAGTGCCTATATCACTAATCTATAGCGCTTATATTACTAAGTTATAGCGCTTATACTATAAGCTTTTATAACCTACTTAATAGGAGGGGGAAGCGGGAAGGTACTAGTATAACTAATAGAGAGGCTAATATAGATAATAGAATATCTATAATTATAATATAACTTAGTGGTATATATATTAATTACTAATAAAACTATAGTAGGACTTAATATAATCGTGATATGTAATTATTTTGGTAGTATAAGTTTTAGTACTTAGTTAAATCTAAATTAATACTATAGTATCGATTTAGAGCTATAGTCGCAAAATTTTAGGGGGGTTAATATACTAAAAACGACACTTTACCTATTAATAATACGGCGAAAATCATTAAAACTATTAAAATAACTATAACTCCTTTATAAATCTATTAAGATACCTCGCCCCCGGATAGATCTAGACCTAATCCGAGCCTATATTATTAGCTAGATATAGGCTTACTATATAACTAAAGAAATCGCCTAAAATATTAAAATAACCTTTAGCTAGATAGTCTTAGAAAGAATACTTTATTAATGACTAAGCTCCTAGGGTATTTATAGACGTGTAATTACTAAAGATATACCAAATCTACGTGCTTAGATTACTATACTATTTAGGATAAGCTATACTAATAATAAGATAGTTATTAAGCTTTAGTACTATAGGATTAATATTAATATATATTAAGTAGACGTGTCTATAGAGAGAAATAGGGCTTCTATAGCGATTAAGCGTATTTAAGAGGGTAGAAAGGGATACTTAGCTATTTGAAATCCTATAGGAAGAGCTTAATAGTAGCTGAATTAAAGGCTATAGGTAGAGGCTTTTATATAACTATTTCTAAAAGATAGGCTATTTAGTTACTTAGTATTATCTTCTCTTTTTTCTATTAGTTTCTTATAATCTTAGTTTATATATATATAGGCTAACTAGTTAGGGTTCTATATAGAGATACCTTATTTATAATACTATATATTCTTAACCCCAAAGCTATTATTTAATGAATAAGAAAGATGTAATTAAATAAGGGAGAGTATATTATTCCTAGTCTAGACTATATTTAGTTAATTAATAGGTACGATAAGCTTTCTCTATTTAGTATTAATATTTATACGTGTATTAATACTTATTCTCGGGCTATTATATGGGTTTATATTAGTATATTAAATTATATATCATATTTAGTTATATAGTAGTATCTTATAACTTGTATATAATTAGGCTATATACCTATATTCTTTCGGGCTAATAAGGGTAGAGAGCTTCCCCTTATTATAGAGGTATACTTTTACTTCTCTCGTCTTATAGATCCTTCTATTCTTCGTATTTAAGACTATTTCTATTTCGGTAAAAGTACTAAGAACTAGTATATTAAATCCTAGTAGTAGGAGCTAGAGTATTCCTAATTATTTCGGTAATATATAAGTTATATCTCTTTCCTATATACTACTTTTTTTTAGCCGAAACTCCTTAGAATCTTATTCTAGTATACGTATATAATCTAGCTAATATCCTATATATAGAATTATTTTATAGAACTAGCGAATAAAGAGTAGTACTATTCTTAGAACCTATAGGATCGAATTATGCTATTAGCTCTTTATATGCCTCGAATTAGGGATAAGGTCTTTGATATACTAATTTATAGAATATATATATAATTTGGGCAGATTCTATATACTTAAACCTATATCTCAGGGTAAGCCTTTTTTCCTATATTAGTATCTAAAGTGGAGGGCTAAATAGCACGCTTAACCCGTAAATACTGACCTCTATAATAGAATCCTTAAGGACTACGAGTATTAGGGTAAGATTTATATATCTTTTCGGTTATATAGCTTACTCTATATACTAATTTTTATAGATCTCGACGAGTACCTCTTACTAGTAATACTTAATTAGTGCTACTAGGCTCTATTTTCCCGTGGTATTAACCTTAATACTTTATAGCTCTTGGATATTAGGCTAGATAGTAATACTCCTTTATATATTTATATATACTATACGCTTCGAGCTATAATTTATAATTATATATCCGCTATAGTACTTCTAGTTCTAGCTAAATTAGTTATTCTACGCGGGGGTTATAGGGCGGCTATTATGAGAGGAGGCGCCCTAAGTGAGATCTTCTAGTCTAATCTTAATTTCCGAGCTTAGGTACTATAGAGTAGTCTGACTTTCTAACCTATAGTGCCGCTAGACCCCTAGGAAGGCTTCCTATATATTAGAGATAATAGCTTAGATTATAGGTAGTCTTAGGAAGGGCTAGTTAGCTTAGATATATAAGGTATATATTTCCTTACCTTAACTTCCTTTATTTTCTAACTCACAGAAATCACTTCTTAGCTAT
>JAJTUS010000085.1:0-214971 GCA_021399465.1 Hyaloscypha sp. PMI_1271
TTTATATAGTAATATCTAAGTCCCTTAAAGAAGTTATAAATACTTATATAAGTATTATTAAATAAGTAGTAAGATAGTAGGTTACTATAGAAGTAGTCTTAGGCTAGTCCCTTTAGTATAATAGGAAAAGCTCTTATATATACTCCTAGCGAGAGTTTTATATATTAATAGATATTATAGAAGATAACGAGTTTATAGTTAAAGCTATTATTAGAACTATTATACTTCTATTCCTCTATATAAATCTTAGCTACTTCCGCGATGAGTCTAGTAGCTAGACCTAATTAGGTAATATTTAGGTTTAGTAGTAGGAGTAGTAATAGAAATACTAGTGGGTTTACTAGTAAAAATAGTAGTATACCTGTATTTACTACTCCTAAGGCGTTCGTAGGTACTATACTCGTATAATCTAGTAGAGGTATAGGATACTATAGTAGTAGAGGTAGTAAAGGGGGGGGGAGTAGTTAGAGGAGAAGGAAGTAGAATTATAGGAGGTAGTAGAAGAGGTATAGTAAGTTGAGGTTATAGGTACTTATTCTTAATAGTAGTAATAAAAGCTAATTAAATTAGTCTCTTTACGAGATCTACTTCTACCTCAAGTATATCTTCCTATATTTATATATATAGTTCCTTCTCTCTTATAATAGCTAATAAGGTATAAGCTATTAAGGTAGTACTCTTATTCTATTAAATACGCACTCTGCTATATTAAAGAACTTTATATAGATATTAGAGTTCTACGAAATTAAGTCTATTAAAGTTAGCTTAGGAGGTAAAGTCCTTAAAGTTATATCTAAATAGCTCTTATAGGTTATTATTAATTATCTTATAGAGGTAGTAGAGATATAGCTTAGTATTCACGAATTTAGTGAGATCTTTATTTATAGCCTTAGCTATAATAATTCCGGGTCTCTATTTCTATACTAGCTCTCTATAGTTATCTCGGCTATTATTAGATATAGAGGAGGGAGCGGGATTTAATTTAATAGATCCGGAGAGGATATTGTCTACTATACTAGTAGTAGTTCCCTAGGCTTATACCTAGTCCAAAGTATAGTAATTCATAAAGAGGTAATTTGTAAAGAGGGTGGTTTATAAGGGGTAGTTCATAAAAGTAGTTATGGGAGGTAGTTACTAAAAATTAAGAAATTTAGGGGCGAAATATCTCGATTTCTGGAAAAGAGGTTCTAAAAATCGGAGTTTCTAGGAGTTTAAGTAATTACAGAATATTGATTTTGGTATAAAAGAAAGTCGAAAAATAGTTAAATAGTTAACTACTCATTAATTAGTAAGAAATAGTTTCTTTCCTCCCTATAGAACTGAATTATAAGTAAAGTAGTTAATAGTATTTCCCCTCTTTAACTTAAATTATAGCTTTACCCTTAAGGAACCAAATCTTAAATAAGTATAGCTTAATCCTTCTTAATCTATATATATAAACTAATTAGTATTAGTTCATTAGTAACGCGTAGTACTGTCACGTAGGTTAGTGAGGTTATTATATTCTAGTAAGTAGGGATTATAGTATTAAGGTTCTAATATATAATCCCTAAATATGCTAAGACTAATTAGTACTAGTATCTAGTATATCCCATTTCTTGTATATCCTATGTCTCATGTCCTATATATAGGAAATCATGTGACATAAATCACATGACCTTTGGGAAACCGGTTATACTAATACTTATATTTCGATTTACTTTTAAGGATATTACTTTATAAGTAAAATACTTAATAAATTAGTTTAAGGACTTTATACTAAAAGTAATAAAAAAGCTCTAAGATAAGAAGTATACTATAGATAATATAAAGAAAAGCTATAATATCCGCGGATATATAGTAATAATTATATAATATATAAAAGCTATAGAAAGAAATAAACCTTATTAGTAGCTCTCTTATATATATAATAATCTTAATCTTAAGCTTTAGCTATATATCTCTATTTTAGATAAAAAGATAATAGTATTAGAATAACTTAAGAATTTAGCTAATAAATAAAAAGCTTAGTAAGATATAATTATAGCGAGATATTCCTATAATAGCTCGACTCGACTAACCTTATACTTTAATAATAGAGGTATAAACTCTAGATATCCGCGAAATAGTAACTATTAGAGTACTACCTCTAGATTCCGTTTTTACTAGCCCTAGTAATAGTAATTTGGTTCTCCAGCCTTTCTTTGGCTAGCTGTGCCAGCAACCTGGACTCCTTTTCGTTGCTATCTTCCTCCATTCTCTTCATCTTCGCATCAATTCCTTCTTGTTTCGCGTGTACCTCTTGAAGCTCGGCTTCTGCGGCTCTGGTGTGCTCTTCGGCATTGCGTTTGTCGCGTTCCGCTCTATCTATCATGTCTTGGTACCGTTTTCTTCCTTCCTCTTGCAAGCGTTCGAAGTCCTTTCGGATGTTGTTCTTCTCTTCATCGAGTCCTTTCTCAAATTCTTTCAGTTTCTCGGTATGGCGACGTTCTTGCTTTTCCATTGCATCCATCATGCGCTTGTTACGGGCCTTTATCGCAGCTTGGTGCGCTTCTTGTGCCTCTTTCAAAAGCTTCTCGTGTCTTTTTCGCTCTTCCAGCAGATCTTTCTGGAGCTGTTGGCCAGCAGCCGTCTGATCAAATGATCATTTCTGATCAATCATCTCCCGCTGAATATCCAAGACCATGTCTCCTCGGAGCGATAGGATATGGTCAACAATGTGCATTGCAGATCCTTTCGTGTCATCGTGGTGAAAGGTCTTGCTCCCAATCTCAATCATATCTCCCCAGTAATCTCTCTGGAGATCCTGCTCGAACCTGATTGCTTTCTTTCGGTTATCGGGATCCACCATTTTATCCCACATTGTCGTAGCAAGAACTACGTGCGAGAGGTCTGTCGTCCCACACAGAGCCTCAAACATATTGAGATTCTTCAGGGTAGAGCCGCCCATGCGGTTATCCGTGATTCGATGGAGGTAAATGATACCGGCAAGCTTCAGTTCTTTGTTCGAGTATATTTGGCCTAAGAAGTAGGTGACCTACTGCAGAACTTCAGAGTCTGATCGATAGGTGTCATCGAAGCCAGGGGTGTCAATGAGGGCCACTGAACATCTCCGGGAGCTGAGGGAATATATTCCTACTTCCGAAGTGCCTGCGCACAGTCAGCTTCCAAAATACTTAAAGGGAGACAGAAACACCCACAGGAAGCCAAACTATGCCCTATCTTCACATCATCGCCTGTGAGGCACTTAATAAAACTACTTTTCCCGAAGCATTAGTATAGATCACATATAGGTCCTAGGTATATAGGTACTCACCTCAAGTGACTTAAAGTTATCAGCTTCAAATGTGAAGGGCTAATAGAAACGCCGAGCTGTCTCCTTGAAACTCGAAAGTCTTTTGATCTCAGATGAATTAATAGCCACCGGGCAACAGGTGGCTCGAATACTGGATTCGGGGGTCTCATGTCCAAAAAAGAGATTTCTCGGCTGACTTCTCTGATGGGAAAAAGTCTGTTTAAATTGAGTTGATGTAATGTCTAAGTAAACTTCATATATCGGGTCCGGCAAAAAGTCAACGCTGCATATAAATATTAATCAGCTTGCGCGTTCAAAATTTCAAACAGCCTGTTCGATTCCTTCCCGAACTGTATAATAACGTTCCTGACGCCAAGAGATTCCCCTCTTCAAGCCCATATCAACCTTCAGACATCCCAAAGGCTCCGCATATCTTCTCGCTATGCATTACCCCATCCTTTCCGCTGTTCTCGCTGCCAGTGCAATTCAATCAGTCACGGCTCTGGCCTGGCCTCAGACCGGCTGTCCTGCTGGGCAGAAATGTTCAGTCTACCTGGTAAGATTAACCACCAATTCCTGCTGTTACCTTTGCTGACACGGAAAAGGACTGACCCTGTGATCTCCTTTTCTGTAACATTAGTTCTATCGATCCGGACGATGACTAGAAGACCGCCTACAGCTCCGGAACCTGCGTAAATCCATACGATCTCTGCTGCACAGATGGTAGCAACGGCCAAACCTGTGATCATCAAGGCAAGAGAGAGGAAGGCTGGTTGATGAACGGGACCGTCACAGATAGGGGGTTGGAATCAAAAAATTATAGGCGGTAGAGCACTGTAACGAAATAGTGCTCAATTGATGGATGAATTGCCTGGACCTCCCTCCAAGCTTCCTTTGAGCGAGGCCAAAAACTTCTGATCTGTCCCGAAACTCCTCTCACATGCAAAAATGTGCGACTTCAAATCGCAAGTGCTTCTATCACCAGCCAAAATCCTTAGGAGCCCACTTGAAAATCTCAGAGAGGTACGCATTAAAAAAACCAAAACTTGACTGCGTAGTTGAAGGAAACGAAATGCAGAAGTCAAAGGCCAATGATCTGCTAAAATATGCTACTACAAAGTTTCCCAAGAATGCGCTTCAAATTTCACATGGCGCTGAAGGTGCAGGCTTCGGAACAGACATAGAAAGATACTTCGTTGTCAATACTTTCCAGGCGTTTTGATTTCGATTTGTTGATTGCTCCCCAGCGCAAAACCCTCGATCTGCTCACGCCGGTATGTCAATACGAGCGAATTAGTAATCGGGCGCTACGATTAATTAATCGGAAGCCACTGTGGCTTCCGATTAATAAATAGGAAATGGAATACGATTCGCAAGCCATAGTGGGTCCCGATTACTTAATCGGGTAATATTGAGGTCTCGGGATTAGTATATATTAGAATACTGCATCCAAATCAAGCTTTACTATACATGCCTCCCACTACGTCTAGCCACCCTAGCCCTTTTTGGTGCCCTTCCCTCCACCTGATCACCTGATTCTCCTCCTCCAGCTCTATTCTCACGTGCTTGCTCCTCAGCTACTCTCTTTGCAGATGCCCTCCTAGCCTTCTGAACTGAAGCAATTGAACCACGATTATTCTCCTTTACTACCGCTTTAGGGAGGGTGATTTTATCCCTCTTGTAAGTTACACCAGTGGTAGGTAAATCAGGATAAGTTGATTGGGAGGTGATTTTATTGAGGGTACTATGCGGCTAGAGAGTAGTAAGCTCACCGTGCTTAGTCGTCAAGCGGTAGCCCTATTTAATTAGCTTTTATTAAGAGTATACCCCCAGAAACACATACCTTTGGAGTCTTTTCTAGAACTCTCACTGGAATCCTAGCTATTTCCGTACCGAATCTATATTGCTTTGGGATCTGGAGGGTTATAATCTCTTGAATCTCATATTCAAGAGCCTTGGAATTAGCCCTCTTTACTATATTCTCCCTCTGTTTTCTCATATACTCCGCAACCCTCTTAGTTAGTTCAGATAAAATCATCTCTTCAGCTTCCTCCTCTTGTTGTGCTTCCTCGTCAACGAATAAGCTATCCTCTCCACTATCAGAACTACTATTCTCATCACTCTCACCCTCACGAGAAACAGTCTCCTTGTGGTTCAGGAAATCAGTAGGTGGCTTTCGTCCAAACCAGACCTCATATGATGTATTTCCCTTAGGAAGAGCCCCCGTAGCTGTGGTATCAATCATCTATGCGATTAAAGGAAGTAACTATATCCACGACTAGATACTAGTATCCGCTCGTGTAGCCCGTAGCCGCTTCTTGAAGATCCGATTAGCCACCTCAATTGAGCCTTGTGATTAAGGATAGTAAGCTCGTCCACGGATAATCTTTATCCCTCTCTTCTGGCAAACCTCAATTACCTTCCCCTTAAACTCGCCCCTATTATCACAGGCTAGAATAGAAATATATCCATTATCATTTAGCTATTTGATAAGCTCGTCCGCCGCTTCGTCTGCAGCTTCGTCCGCAGTCTTAGCCTTAAGGCCACGGATCCATACGAACTTGGAAAAGTGACATTTCAATTGCTAGATCCACGTGTATTCTCTGTCTGGATCATACTATAATATATTAGTATTAATATTAATAATAGTATCAAGTGAAGTGTGGATAAAAAGGTTCGGAATTTACGAGAATCACAGAAATCGCGAAAATCATAGGAAAATCGTAGGAAAAGCTCAAAAACGCAGGAAATGCAGGAAATGCAGGAAATACAGGAAATATAGGAAATGCAGGAATATAGGGGGGGTAAATCACATGACTTAAGGGACACTTACACGAAAATCCATTAAATCCAGAACCATACGCTCGCTAGGATAATGAGATTAAATAGGTGTAATTACCGCCTTGCTATTCTTCTGAGTCTTTTCCTTATTACAGTGAGCACAGCGAGCACTTATCCAAGCGTGGTCGTCACGGGATGGGCCATGCCAAATTCGTCTTGCGTGCTCAAAGGTAGTGTTGAAGGCTATTAAATAAGTAATTAGTATAAAAATTAGTAAATCTAAGGGGTACTTACCTATATACATCAATTTCTTATACGTAATAGTTAAAACCTCAAAGGTATCGTTATAGCAGAGAGCATAGCGAGCTGGAACGATCTTATCACGGCGAGTATCATAGTATTCCTTACGATATACCTGATTATCCTGAAGCTCATATAGCTAGGATTCGTGCTTGATATTAGCTTGGTAGCGTTTATCTACCTTTGTTCCACCAGGGAATGAGGCATTAGGATTTTGCAACCACTATCTGATATCCATACGTTTCCTAGCAGTAAGAATTTTCTTACTACCGCCATTAGCAAGCCTTTAATCCCACGTAGCTTGATCCTCAGCGGACCAATTATCAGTAGGCTCTTTAGTAATAGGGGAGGGCAAGAACTGAGTGCCAGAGGAACGTGCTCCTGGTGCAGTAATATCAAAATATTGCTCTGCTCGGCCATAGACACGCTCACGAGGCGTACGTGGGGCTGGAGAGGAACGGAGGGTTGAAAGAGACATATTGCAAGTAAGGTAATTGATTAGGAAGTATATAGAATCAGTAATTGTGCTTGGAAAGTAGGTGCTTGTGCTGTGAACTGTGCTGTGAACTGTGTGCTGTGAACTATATCTAGGTAGTAAAAAGGGAGTAAAGGCCCTATACATATCTAGAGGCTCTAGAGAAGTGTCTTTACCCCTATTACATACTGAGAACTAAAGGGTTTCAGCCATTAGTTTGAGGATATATTAATTACATACTAAGAACTGAAGGGTTTCAGCCATTAGTCTTGAGGATATATTAATTACATACTGAGAACTAAAGGGTTTCAGCCATTAGTCTTGAGGATATATTAATTACATACTGAGAACTGAAGGGTTTCAGCCATTAGTCTTGAGGATATATTAATTACATACTGAGAACTAAAGGGTTTCAGCCATTAGTTTAGCCCGAAACCTCAATATTATGCGATTACTTAATCGCAAGCCACAGTGGCTTGCGAATCGTATTCCATATCCTATTAATTAATCGGAAGGCCGATTGATTAATTGTAGCGCCCGATTCCTAATTCGCTCGTATTGACATACTGGCGGGATCAGATCGCCAACCGTTCCAGGGATCACTGTGCGCAATTCACAATTGCAAATTGATTCCACTTCCATAATCCCGATCGGGTCAGCCCTCACTCTACCATCCCATTAGCAAGGCCACACCATTGTAACTTGCTAACGCGGCAAGCCCGGCTTGAAAAAACCAAAAATAAATCCCCTTGTAACGTCTGAATCGATCAGAATTGCCCTAAGTTCATACTCCGAGAGATTGGAACTTACCCCTTGCCGCCTTCTCCTCCCTTTGAATAGCCGACCATATACATATATCTTGATACGGTCCAGCCTGCACCCATCAACGCGGAAGCAATTGGAAAGCGGAGGCCAGCGAGCAACAAAGCTGCCACAGCTGATGGCTGATTTTCGATGTAGTTGGCATGAGCTCTCTGGGCGCAGTTGAAACGGTGGGCGTCCTCGTCAGTCCTATCGGCCGGCGCGTACGCAGCCGGATATGGGCATTTCGCCTTTTTGCGGTAATTGCCAGTGTTGATACTGTGGTATGAATTGAGGAAGAAGGTAGAGGTCGCCGCGAGAAGAACCCATCTGCCAATTCATTAGCGACGAGCCACCAATCAAGCGGAGCGCCTACCCATAGGCGGGATCAATGGTTACGGTCGTCATTCTGCTGAAGATGTTTGGGTTTGGTTAATTTGCTGAGGAATTGGGGGAGAGGGACTTGAAGCTGAGAGATGGAGATTGGGGAAAGAGGGAGAGGTGGCCTCGAAGCTTGAATATAAGCTTCCGAAACAGCTTCGAAGGCAGAGAAGGAAGGAAGGAAGATGTCCCGAGGCCGGATTAATGTCTCCGGCGCCAACCACACGCGTACGATGGCCACCTAATTGCCCGACTGCCTGTTGTGCGACGGAAACTTCCAGGTTTCAAGGTAATCGGGACAATGTCTAACTCGAAGCCGGAACGGATGTTCGAATGAAGTCGGCAGGATGTGATGATGTTTGCTGTTGGGAATTCGAAGATTGACGACGTAACCAGCGCCACCATGCTACTTGAAGAAAAGCGGGCCATTGCGCCAACAGCATCGAGGTATCGACATCGACACACAGCGTCTGAATGCAGCCAGAGCTTCTTGCGCATTCGTGGCAGCCATGCCATTTATATTCCATTGGCCTGCGGCACGGAACATCCCATGCTTGATCAAATTCGGCATGGCCCTGCATTGAACCAGGATCTCCAGAGCACGCAATCGAGGAACACGATGCTAATTAGTGACCCCCCTCAATTGGGAACTTCGAACTGAAATCTACACTATAACCCAATACTTTTTGTGATTTCTCACCTGCCAAGCCACTTGCTTCTCACGGAACGAGAGAGTCTTTGCCTCGTTCATTATGACTAATTCAGTCTACATGGATTGGGGTACAGAGAGATTTCTTGTGAATATAGCCCATGCAACCAATTTCTTGGTGTGTAAGGAAGTTCTCGTCCTAAGGAGGCGTGTAGAGGTAGCGGTTTGATATAGAACATATTGACTTGTCGCATTTAATGGAAATCTAAACAGCGAACATGTGCCATCTCGATTGTATTTCCCGCGTGAGAGCACATAAACCTCCAGTGACCATGAGCCTTGGTCTTTTAACCCTCCTCACCATTGATATCAACCTCATCATCGCTCGGATCGTCTGTCCTAGCCGGTTTCTTACTCTGAGCTGCAGCAGAGATTCCCTTTGCAGTAACCCAAAGAAAATAGTCTGTTCGATAATGATCGATGTGGTGGAAGAAGGCATGGAATCTTGGTAGATTAGCCATAATCCCTGAAAGATTTATCAAGCAGGCATGAACTTACTGGTGATCCTTTTCCTCCTCTCTGAAGATCCTGTCATAAATCTCCCTTTGCTTGAATTCATCCATTTCCTTTTGATATTTGTCAAAGTCGAGTTTTTCCCTGCTGTACTCTCGGACCGCTCGTTCATTATAACTGTCAAATACAGGTCTTTCAAGCAACAGCCCTAGACCGGGGGCTTTCGGAATGCTGATGTTGGCTGGACCATAGCTCTCTCGGATTATGTCTATTGAGGTGCCACACCTGACAACAAGCGCTGCCATTGCTACCATTTTTCGGATCTGGTGCATCATAAACGACTGACCGTGTACTTTCAAGGACAACCATTCAGTGTTATTGATGATTATTGGACCAGCTCCAACCTTGAACGAGCGGATGACTCTCTTGGCGGAGGGGTCTGAGAATGACTTTTGAATCGTGTAGTTGTGAAAGTTTCGAGTTCCGATATAGCAATCGAGAGCTTCTTGGACTCGTTGTCGGCGAGACGCTGAGATGCGGTAGGCTTTCTTAGCAGTGATGTAAGCAGTCTTGACGTCTTTGACAGCCATTTCAAGTGGCGTGAGAACCGATACAGTCTCGGGTGCTGGCTCTTCCTCCTTCACTGCCGTTTCTTCTCCTTTCATGGCTTCAACGCTAGGTTCGATGCTATCGGTTTCCTTAAGCCTCGATTTACTGTCCTCCTTCACTTTTTTTTTCGTTAGTTTCTTGGGTCCTTCGTCTTCTTCTTCTTCAGAGCTATGGATTGTTGCAATCACGGCTTCTCTCATGGACGGATTGAGCTTGCCGAGTATCGGTTTAACATAAGTATCCTCCGCGTCCTTCCAAAATGAAGCCCCATCCTCCTGAAGAGATTGATAAGTCTCAAAAACTCCTTCTTGCTCTGCGGACTCGACTAACTTCTTGCCAAGGAAGCTTTGTGGATGTGGCGGAAGAAAGGAATAAGTCGGAATTAGGTATTCATACCATCTGGAATCGCAAGTCTGATAGCAACTGAAAGAACCATTTGTTCGCTCGATCCCCCACACCCGAATCTGAGGAGGCAGATGCTTGTTGATGGTCTCCACAATATCAGACTCCTCAACAATAAGCTTCAAGGATATAACATTCCCGCCTGCGTGCACGCCTTTGTCAGTCCGAGCGCAGCGAACCAGACTTGTCTTTTTCGGGTCATCGCTGTTGTTCTTCGATATAGCACCTGCAGCCACAAACGCTTTGAAAAGATCTCCTTCGATGGTCTTTTCTTGAGCATTTATTTGCATACCCTTGTAGCCGGAACCTGCATAACCTATCATCACGGCAACTTTGCGCTTCGGTCTACGAGTCTCGGCCTCGATCTCTTCCTTGGTAAACGGTGTAGAATAAGTAGCAATTTGGCCACCCTCTTCGGTCTTCCGCCGCTTCGCAGCATGCTGCTCGTCGTTTCGAGCGCGTCGATCTAAATTGTTTCGACTTTGTTTAGTTAGTTACGCAAGAGAAATGGCTTCCAGATTACGTACAAATACTCGCCTCGGCCCATATCGCGCTTCTTGTGACGTTCCCCTGAGTCCTTAGAGCCAAAGCCCTTTCCTCTACCCCTATCCTGCCTGCCTCTGCCTCTGCCTCTGCCTCGACCTCCTTGATCCCGGTCTCCCCTTTGGCTCCTGGAATTGTCGCCAGTCGCCGAAACAGCACTGTCCTGATTGGAAGTGGATGCTGAAGAAGGGTTGTCTGCCATGTTTGGAGCCGGAGTAGGACTTTCATAGCCCTCAATTGGCAGTTGATGTTGATTTTCTGTCAGCCTTGACTCTAAACATATTGTCAACGAGCTCATTCGCGAGACCGTGCGCACTAGCGCCAAAATTAGCGCAGCCTCGTCACTAAACTATGAAATTCGCCGACAAGACAAAAGCCATCCTCCTTCCGAAGCATTGTTCCTCACTCTTTACCATTAAGATTCTGTACAACCCTTCCTCACCCTCCGACGCGGCTGCTGTCTGACGTCTGGCGTGAATAATGGGCGCCTTTAACGCTCGGTAACGCTCTTTCCTTGTCCTTTGTCAAATCCTCGATTCTTTCTCCAGCCTGTCGCCTGCCGAACGCGGCCTTTGATCCGATTCGAAGCTCGACTTCACTTTTGGTCTCATAGCCAAGTCTTTGGCGGATCCTTGAGCAGTCATCGGGCTCTGGATTTGAACCTTACAGACATGGAGCTCGCACAGAGTCTTGTACGCTCTTGCGTACGCTCGTTCTATGACACGAAGCACATTCTCGTGGTCGATGCCCTGATCATTCATTCAGCGTATGTTTCCTGATTTGTTATTAGGGCTACCGAAAAATGATATATTGACAGAGAGGCAGTCTACGAGATGATGACATGGCCTATCTTATGGGCATGAATACGAAGGAGCTCCACAAGCTTTGTGGGCGGCTGAGGGAAGATCGCTTTCTCGCGGTGTAAGGTCTTACCTAAGTTATTTTGTTCTATATTTCTGACAGCAGGTTTGCAGCCATACCCGGCCCGAAACAAAGGAAGGCCAGCAGCGCCCAATGAACCGCACCTACTACTACATCGACTACCGTGCGACTATCGATGCGATCAAGTGGCGCGTGTATCAAATGAATAAGAAGGTCCAAGGAAATACCATCCCCGAGAGCGAAAGAAAGGAGTATTTCTGTAGGAGATGCAAATCCGAGTGGACGGCATTACAGGTGTTAGACAAGCAAGGACCTGAGGGATTCCTTTGTCACAAATGTGACTTCATTCTCGAACACGATCCAGACAACAATCGTGGAGGACACGAACAATCTACAAGATATCATGCTCAGTTCAGATTTATCACGGATCTGTTGCCAAAAATCGATGAAATTGTAATCCCCGAGAACACTTTCGAGAGGGCGCTTGCTTCGGCACGGAAAGTTGTTCGAGATGAGACTAATCCGGCCAACGAGACTGCCCCTGTAGATAACTCGGCTGCAAAGCCGACTGCAGTCCGGGGAATGACCAACGTTGGTCCAACGTCTATATCGGTTACTCTCACAACCTCCGAGGGTCCTACTGACGCCGACATTGCCGCAGAGCACGCGAGAAAGGAGAAGATTGCTGCACAAAATGCAATGCCAGTGCATTTTACACACAGCACAATCAGTGGTGAACAGGTCAAATTTAGTGCACAACCGAACTTCCAATCTTCCCAGTCTCTCGAGGCTGACAAGAAAAACCTCGATCTTGACACTCCTTCTGTCAATGGCGACGGTGCTGAAATCGATGACTATTTTGCCCGTCTAAAGGCTGAACAGGCGAAGGAGGCAGAACGTGAGCAGGACGAGGAGTACGAGACTGATGACGAGGATGAGGACGACCTTGGTTTTGAGGACGTCGTTCCGACCGGGACAGGATCAGGTGCAGCCACACCAGCAAGCTCAGCTGGGGATGTCAAACCCACTTCGGCTCCATCCGGCTTATCTGGAGTGTTGAAGAAGAGTGGCAGCGTGTCTGGGAGTGGGACCAGCACAGGCGCAACAAGTCCGGTAACAGGACCTGGCACACCAAATGAAGACGGCCGGCCAACGAAGAAAGTCCGAATCGAAGAGCCAACGCCGAAGGAGGAAGACGAAAGCGAGGAAGATATGGAGTTTGAGGATGTTTAAACCCCGAAACTCCCACGCTGTCGCAAGTCTCTAGCGAACCTTTTCATGTGGCGTTACACTGGGATGTGTGCCTATCACGGCGTTGCGGTTTTACCTCTGGTGCTTTGCAGACCTATGGCTCTAGAGAAATCTATAGAAAGGCTGCCATCGGTGGCGAATACAACAAGACTGTAAAATAAGGCCTTGAAGCACCCTCATTTACTGCAAACCGTGACTTCAACGAATGAATGATTGAATGGGTGCAACGAAGTCTGCGCTTTGCTTGGCCGACGCGGTTCTGGAGTAGGCCCGACCTCAACTTTGTTTTCTCATTCAGAATACTCATCAATGTAAGTTATCTTCCGGAAACCACCGGATTTTCGTGTTCGAGTTGCATGACGTATATGCGCTCTTTATCTCGCCAGATTTGCCCCGCCATCACTGGCAATCAGCAACCCTGCCATGATCATCTTTTCTAACCCACAATAGCTGCCATGGCTCTCACATTTCCACCCATCTATCTTCTTAAATTCCATCTGGAGCGCGATTCGGAGGAGCTTCACCGGCTCGAGGAAGCTATCCATGTGGTGTGGGATATCAGGGAGGCAAAATTGGTTCTCGGGATAGTGAAATCGAAGAGTAGAGCGACTCTCGAGCTTCGAAAACTCGGTCTAGACACCGAAGAGGTGGTGAAGGTGCAGAAACACGGAGCAGAGGGAGGACAAGCAAAAGCCCGAGATCCACACTCGAATAAGCGCCGCAAGATAGACAGCATTACAGTTGATGAGAAGGAGGTCGTCGCCCTGGATTCGGAGACAGCGTCAGAACCCGATACTGGCAACGAAGACAGTTTCCAGAGGAAGAGGAAGAGGACCGCTGCTCGAGGCAGTTCCCCTGCAAAGAGTAGTCCTCTTGAGAAAAGACCGGTATCATCTCCTGGATCCACAATTCAACCTAGTGGCGAGACCATCAAGGTGCTGTCTCTTGCTTGGTATACCGATTCTATCAACGCCGGCAAGTTACTCACCGTCGATGACTACTTGGTCTACGAGGGTAGGGTCAAGTCGGCAAGTCTTCCGACGAGGTCGAACCCGACTGTCTTGTCAGCAAAAGTCGAGCCTCGTCGCCAAGTCAAAATTCCCTCCCCAACTCAGCGCCACTCCAGGCATGGCTCTAGGAAATTTGGACAACAATCCGGACACAGCAGTAGCCAACCTGCTAAGCTCATACATGAAACCACATCCGAAGATGAAGCTCATTCTAAGCTCCCACCGGTTCCTGAATATCTGCACACTCAGTATTCTTGTCAACGCCCAACTCCATTCCATTGCCCTAACGAAGGATTTCTTTCTGAACTCCGCGTCATCAAGCAGGCACGGACTCTGAGAGGGGATCAGATAGGAATTCGTGCATACTCAGCGGCAGTTGCTGCAGTGGCATCGTACCCCTATTCTCTGACCTCGGCATACGAAATAAATAGACTTCCGGGATGCGGTGATAAAATGGCAAAGCTTTGGCAGGATTGGAAAGACTTTGGACATGTCAAAGAGGCTGATGAGATTCGATCAGATCCTGATATGCAAGTGCTGAACCTATTTTGGAACATACATGGTGTCGGCGAAGTTAGTGCCCGGGAATTCTTCAACAATGGTTGGAGAAGCCTCGATGACATTGTTGAACACGGTTGGGATAACATTTCGAGAGATCAGCAGATTGGCGTTAAATACTACGATGAGTTCCTCCAACGAATTCCGCGAGAAGAGGTAGAGAGCATTTCCAATGTGGTTTTGGATCGTGCCAACCAGATCAGAGACGGCTTCCAGATGGTGGTATGTGGAGGTTACCGAAGAGGAAAACCCGATTCTGGAGACGTGGACGTCGTTTTGAGTCACCCAGATGAGAATGCCACCCATAGATTCCTTGTGGATCTTTTGGATCTTTTGGAGAACGACGAATACATAACTCACAAGCTCAACGTTTCGACGAAGAACAGCGATAGGGGCCAAAATACTCTGAACTGGAAAGGTAGTATGCCTCGCGGGAAGGGAGGCTTCGATACTCTTGACCACGCGTTCTTAGTTTGGCAGGACCCCAATTGGCCCTCAAAAGCCGAAGACTTGACGTGCGATCCGGACACAAAGAACCCGAATGTTCACCGTCGTGTAGACATTATCATTAGTCCTTGGAAAACTGCAGGATGCGCCGTTGTTGGTTGGTCAGGCGGGACAATGTTCGAGCGGGACCTTCGAAGATATTGCAAGGAGAAACTGGGTTTGAAATTCGACAGTAGTGGTCTCAGGAGGCAGGGCGATGGGGAATGGGTGGATTTGGAGGAAGGAGATGGTGATCTCTTGGACAAGGAAAAGAGAGTATTCGGCGGATTGGGGCTCGAATGGAGAGAACCTACTGAGAGGTGTACGGACTAGTCTTTAGAGAATACTGTTGGCATAGCAGCGCCCTGTTCATCCATACCAGGGGCACAACGGATAGGTCTAGGGCCAGAAATAACCAATTTTATGGGTACCGTTAACAGAAGTATCTTAGACGAGTCTGCTGGGTTTCATAAGAATAACTAGAAGCGATGGCATGGCCGTATGTCAATGAGAAGCATGGTGCCTTTTTCTAGAAGGAAAGATGAATACCTGCATGAAAGTCGAGAATAAGGTAACGCTTGTCAAGTCCAAGAAAGCCCTCGAAGCACCCTACATTGGTATGAGAGCTCGGGGGATTGAAAGACCGATTAACGTTACTATCCTAATGCAGCTTGTAAGCATAGCATCCTTCGAAATACCCATACGCCAGAAATGCTTTCCTCACATCCGTCAGTCTAATTCGCATCCAAACGCCTCAACCAGATTCCCAGTTATGGCCCCGATACCCCCGAGTTTCTCCTTAAAAGCGCCTCAACCATTTCCCCAACTTTTTTGGAGTCCTCATCTATCTTTCCTTCACCCTCTCCCTCTCCAATGCCTCTCAATGGACCAAAAAGCCACATCTCCTTGAGCTCACGAGTCAACTGAAGGAGATCCTCGGCGGCGCGAACCTGGCTGAGAATCAGCATTCACCCTTGGGCAAGACTTCGCAGGACGTACCAAAGCAGAGCTCTCAACTTCCATACGGAAGGCATTTGCGGCAGCTACTTCCTTCGTGGCCCCATCCTCTGCGGGTGTCGCAGTTAGGTCGACAAGGTACTTAAATCGGGTCAGGAGGGCAGCTACGCCGCGCTGTTGACGGTCTTTGATAGTCTCAGCTTTGGGCTCTTCGAAGTAACTGAAGGAGTTCTTTTCTTTAGAAGGGGCCTTAGCCCGATCTGATAGGGGGTCCGATTGCGCAGTCATTGTGATTGTAGATTCTCGATGAGGAGTCTTGCGTGGGTGCTTTCCTCTTCCCTCCCGAGAGCGGTGGATGATATTGTCACGGAAAGCGAATGTGCCTACCTATAAGAGCGCCCGTAGTGCGCTGCCCGCCTTCCATATTGCTAGGTTAAAAATGAAAAATCCGTACAGTGAATATAAAAAGGTGAGGACGAAAAATGACAAGTGAAGATGCTGAGTTCGTGCCCCGCTGCACGGACTTGAATGCAACCCCGCCACCGAGCCTCAACTCTAACTCAACTGCAGTACCAGCTTTCTAGCATCCCATCCAGGACGAGAAGAAGAAGAAAGCACTCCGAATACAGGCACTCCTCAATATGCAGTCCGGAATATCAGGTATTATTTGTTCCTCGGCCTCCTGTTGAAGCTCTTCGGTTCTAACCAGCTTCCAAGCCTCGCAAGAACTGCACACCGCGTTCAACACCCTCGTGTCCTCCGAGAACCAGCGAGGCCTCCTTTGCACTATAACAAAAGAATCGCTCACTCCCCTTGCAGTCCTCAGCCCGGCCACATCCTCATTCTCCGATGACCTCTCGCTCCTGGCTCCCCACCTGCAACCAAATGTAGCCCTCTACATCATCCTTCGACGATACCCTAGCTCCGAATCAGCCCCTTTTGTCGCCGTGACCTATGTCCCTGACTCCGCTCCCGTCCGCCAAAAGATGCTTTTCGCATCCACGCGACTCACTCTCGTCCGCGAGCTAGGGATCGAGAGGTTTCGGGAGACGATATTCGCGACAACCAAGGAGGAGCTGACCCCGCAGGGTTTCGAGAAGCATGATAAGCATGTTACGTTAGAGGCGCCGTTAACGGAGGAGGAGCAGACTCTAGGGGATGTCAAAAGGAAGGAGGCTGAGGAGGGTAGGGGGATGAATGAGAGGAGGAGTCATGTCAGTTCTGGGGTGAGCATGCCAATTACTGACGAGGCACTAAAAGCCTTGAAAGGCCTCGCTGGTGAAGGGGAAAGCGATTTGGTCCAACTGGTATGTTTCCTTTTAATTTCTTTGATGTATAAGTTATGCTAATCTCTGCAGAAAATCAACATAGCGACAGAGACGATGGAGTTGGCCTCAAGCACATCCACACCCATTTCATCGCTCTCTTCCACTATTTCATCCACCGAACCACGGTATTCGTTTTACCGCTACACACATACCTATAATGGGACATCGTCCTCCCCAATACTATTCATCTATACATGTCCCTCTGGCTCCAAGATCAAGGAGCGGATGCTTTACGCAGCATCGTCGCGGTCTGCTATCCAGGTAGCTGAAGCGGAAGCTGGATTAAAAGTTGAGAAGAAGATTGAAGCCAGCTCGCCGGATGATATCAGTGAAGAGAGTATTGATGGGGATTTACATCCCAAGGTCGAAGTAAAGAAGGCCTTTGAAAGGCCCAAGAGACCTGGCAGAAAGTAGACTTGGACCGAACTTATCATGAAATGACAAAACATGATTTGAAAAGGAAAAATGTTGGGCTTAGCGATAAAAATAATTTGATTTGGACGCTATGCAGAACATGCCCCTAGAGAACAAAAAATCAAAAACCTCGATGATCCAATCCAGTAATGCAACGCCTGCTGTCTCATCAAAGCTGACTTCGACCGCCCAAATTCTACTTATCTAAGCGAAATATGACTCGTATTTTGTGATTGTTCCAATCCACATATCTTCGTGTATATTGATCCCCCTATTCCTCATACTTTCCACCCACAATCGGCATCGTACTGTTCTCCAACTTCTCTTTCAAAAACTCATACACCGTGAACGTGACCGCTTGACCCGGAGCAACACGCATAATACGAGGCGTGATACCCTTATAAAACGCGTGAAATCCTTCTTGTCTGTTCTCACATCAGCCAATTACTCACAATGAACTCATCCAGAACCTCTTTCACATACCTGAACATATCTCGCGCAATGGCCGTTATTCTACTCAACGCCGTCTCACCATACTGCGCAGGCTGTTTCTGTAACCTCGTCTTGATCGTGTCGATTGGCGCATTGGAGAGCGGGCCCATGGCTCCGGATACGAGACCGATGAGCGTTGTTTGATAAGAGGGGATTGGGGAGTCGGCATATTGGGGTTGCCATTTCTGGAGCAGCTCTTTGAATTCGGTATATGCGGTGAAGTTTACTGCCTGGTTAGAACCCTGCCGTAGCGCAGTCAAAGATACTCCTCGATACAGAGCCCCGGGCCCTTCTTCTTTTAATACAGTATAGAGGGCGTGGGCAGCGTTTCGGTATTTTGGGATGTCGAGCGGGTCGGCCATGCTGTGGTGTTGGGCTTGTAGGCGGATTTTGATGACTTCCATGGGAGTTACGACGGCGACGGCTTCGGTGACGCCTGCTCCTAGACCAGCTGATGCGCCTGTCAGTAAGTGTTTCTCGGTTTTCCAATTCCGCTACTTACCCAAAAATGTGGCCTGCCCACTCACTTCCCCAGTCTCCTTATTCGCAAGCATCTTCTTGTAGGCCTCAAAACTCGTAAACCGAATTGCCATCTTAGGAACAATCCCCGTAACCACAGCACCCAATCCCTTATACAAAGCCAGGGGTGTTTCTTTCTTGACGATTTCCGCTCCGGTTTTGATGAAGCCTCGCTTCTTTGCTCCTGGTGCTCGTGCTCGCCTGGAGAGCTGCATTCGTACTTTGATGGTATCTTGGTGCCATTGTTAGAACTAAGTTCGGGAATACATTCTGGAGGGAGTTCAGGTACCAAGTGGGTGGCATGCAAGTGCTTCCATCATACCTGCTGCTCCTCCAGCTGTGATGCTTTGTTAGCATGTGCTCCTGAGTCGGAAATAAAGAAAAGGTTAGCAAAATGGGCATACCGATCAAATTCGTGGCAGCCGAAGCTGGCTTCTTGCCATTCGAACCTCCAACATTCTTTGCAGACATCCTGAACGCTTGTGTTGGCGGTTGTGGTGTTTGCGTGTTTGCGCCTGTGATGCCGCTGATTCGGGTCAACGGACCTGCCCACTGTCTCACTCTCAATTCCTCGATCGCACACTCTCTAGCACAAGTGAAATGTAATAAACACTTCCATATATTCAGCGAATCCTAGGAACCAAAAGCAAGAAGGTAGGACTGTGTGAGAGGAAACGGGATGAGAGGACAAAAGAATTAGTGGAGCAGGGCGAGCTTATGAGTGCTCCAGATCAGCAGTTGATCCGCGGTTCCAGAAACGGTCGGTCTGGGACTTGCCCTGATGCAGACATGGAAGCTAGGAAGGCGATGGCCTTGTGTGGAGCCGGGAGCTTCAGCGCGTGGCCGCAAAGATCTTTTCGCTCGGCGCAGCGGAGGGGTCTCGAAAGTGAGGTATGGCGGGACGCCATTCAAACATCGATCGGATGATGCTTCAGATGCTTGGATGCTCAACTTCCTTGAAAGATGCAGCTGGGCGGCTGGGCGGATGGAGGCCAGGAGATCTCAACTTTGACCAGGGAGAGTGAAGCTTCACTGCCTGCCGCAAACTATTGCAGCACGCCTTCATTGTCTGTCTCCGTCCGTCGATTTCCCTCTCTCATTTTTGCCGGGTCCTGCAGGCATGACGTTTTTTTGTCTGCCGAGCTTGGTGCAGTGGCAGCGGCAGCCTTGCAGCAGCACCAGCAGCGCCGTCAGCTTGTGATTTCGCGGGGAAGACACAGGCAGGGTTGTCGCCGAAACTCGGAAGAACCCGGTCCAGTTTGAGCCGAGGCTCGGCTGAGACTGGAAGGAACAGGGGATGGTCACGTGGTGTGCATCCAAATGGAACCTTAAGGGAGCAGGGAGCGTCCTGAAGGGGTTGTATTGACAGGACAGCTTCAGATTTGACCGTTGGGGATGATGGGCTGGACAAAAATCTGAAGCTGGATTGAATGAGAATAAATCTATTGATTATTCTACGCCTGGCACTGGAAAAGTTGTTTTACTGCGGGAGTGGAGGACATTGGAAGCAATGTTTGAGATATCTGTAATGCATTGATCTGAGACATGCATTTCTCCTCACATCCTCCGATTTCTGGTTCAAATGCACTTCAAACGCCACCTATTCCTCCTCATCTTTGGGCTCGAACCATCTCCAATCCTTCTCCAACCCCGCAAACGACTCCCACAAAAACACAACATAGACTATGATAGTCGCCAGTCCGCACCACGCCGACCCAGTGAGATGCATCAATGGCAAGCACATGATCAAAATGATGGCAGGCACTCTCAGCGCAAGTCGTATCCACCTCGAACTAACGACAAGGGTATGTGGCTTGTCGAGAGCCCGGTTGAGGAGTGCAACGCAGGTCATGCAGAATACTGTAAGTGCGAGTGTTGCCGAGGCCGACCACACAGCATAGTGAGTCGACCTCTCAATAGCAACCTCGGGTTCAGTGTCGTCCTCACCGATGGCAGTTGATATCTTATTGTTTTTGACGATGAACAAAACGGATGGCGTCGCTTCAGCCCCTGATTCGCGAAGCGATTGTGGCTATACCCCTACAACCACAAGACATCACCAATGGAATTTATCGCAGTCTCATGACTGCCGAAGCCACCAGAGAGGCTTTGAACTTTGAATTCCGCTTTTAGATTTCTATCGTTCAGAGTTTGACAGTGAGCTGCTATCAAGTGAAGAGCAATGGATCGCTACGTGCAACCTTACCCCTCTATCGCAAAGTCGTTATCCTCATCAAGTTCAGGGCTCAATCAGTGCAAGGTGGCCGAAATCTCATATCGAAAACACCTTGCGTGGCTGAAATAAAGAGGTTCTCGGGACAGCACGCTCCTTCAAGCCTCCCCAGCTTTCCACTGCCGAGGCGGAGAAAACCCACTCCAAATGAGCTGGTCTAAATTTGGTCAAGTCCTCAGGAGGTCTCGAGATTCAGCCTCAGCCTTGTCCGAAATAGATGAGAGACACTCTGCGGTGTGCAGTTCAGCCTTATGGCTTTCCTTGGCATCGGAGATTACTTGGCATATCGGCTGAGCACCAAGCCGAATATAGACTACTGGCGGTGCAGTAGCCACAGGACTTTGGAAGCCTTCAGGGCGTCACGGCTTAGAAGTCCATTAGATGTAATGGAGTGTCCGGTGGTATGTATTTAATGATTGAAATTCGTCTGAATTTATTACTATTCATCATTCACAAACAATATCTTCATTTACAAATCACATTATTACCTCCATCATCAGCTCATCATGGCACCTCCAAATTTCAAGAACATCTTTTCTCTCGCTCTTCCTCTTCTTCAGCTTGTTTCCGCTGCTCCTCAAGCTGGGGCCAGCACAACTTTGGCGACTATCGTTGTGCCAACTACAAGCATCTCTACTCCATCCTATACTCCTACCCCATCAGTCACCCCTAGAACATCCAGAAACTTCACGACTCTCAATATCGCTATCTACCCAAACCCTCTCAATCTAAATGGCAGTCTCTGCAATGCCACCCAAGCCCCTGAGATACGCACCGTCTCATACTTCATGCTAGACGGATGGGCCATTATCGATGGTGATATCATATTTGGGACGGAGGCGGATATTCAAGCCGCTTCAGTTTCGAATACACCAGTCATCACACGCGGCGAGGATGTTGAAGACTTGACCAAAAGATCCATGTCAATCTATCCTCAATCTTCTGCCAAATGGCCTGGTGGAAATGTTTACTACAAGTGGGCTGCTGGTCTTGATACTGCACGAAAAAACGACTTCCTAGCTGCTGCAAAGTTATGGACGGACAGGCTTCCATTCCTTCATTTCATCGAAGACAACGCACACCCTGACGCACGAACGATAGCGGCTGTTGCGGGAAGTACCTCAAGTTCTCCAGTTGGAAGGGTCGCTGGCGGAGGAACGATACTTATTGGCGCCAGTCGAACTGTTGGCATAGTTGCTCACGAAATCGGTCACAGTAAGTTGATATATTTTTATTTCTTATGTCCTTCGGCTGATGAAGTATCTTAGCGCTGGGCCTCAAGCACGAACAAAAGCGACCCGATCGAAATTGGTACATCGATATCAACTGCGACCAGATCGAAGAACCCAAAGACTGCACTGTCACACCTTGGACAGGCAACGCCAACCAGTTCTGGATGGAATTGCCCACAGCATACAACTGGGCAGGACCATACGACGTCAACTCAATTATGCACTATCAAGCATATACCTACGCGAAGGGAAACATTCCAGTCATCACTGGCAAGCCCGGTATCACCTTCAAGACCTCGGGTAGAGACGAGCCAACTCTCCAAGATGCTCGTCACGTCTGCGAGCTCTATTGGGAAGACTGCCACAGCATCTGCGGTGACGGAATCCTCTCTCCCCAATTCGAATCTTGCGATGACAGCAACAACATCAACGGGGATGGCTGCTCATCTGATTGCAAAGTCACTATTCCTCCTAATGTTTGTGTAGGCACATGTGTCCCTGGCGCGTGTGGCACAAGAGCTACTTGCGAGGTGTTCAATCCGTTCACTTCAGCAACACATTTTGGAGATAGTTATTGTGTCTGCCAAGCTGGATACAGAGCTACTGGTGTGTCTGCGACAAACACGGACTTGCAGTATCGTGTGACATGGAAGAATGGTAATGGAGATCAAACGCACAGAGTTTTCGTAAAGCCCGGACAGGATTGCACTGAGCTTTGCACCGATGTCAATTGCAGCCAAGTCCCGCTGAAAGACTCTTGTCGATGAGTAAAGATGGAATGCTGCATTTGACGAGTGGTTATCATTATTGGCGTTTATTGATTGATGTCTGGCCTTCAAGGTTTTGGGTATCTGGAGTCAGCATTGGGTTTGCTTAGGGAATCTGGTGGCGTTATGGTTTAGAACTTGAAGTGAGGTAGTTGCGCTGCTTGGCAAACTTTTTACAAATAATAGTCGGACTTAACGTCGCGCTAAAGGGGCCCTTCCCTTTAGTCGGGGAAAGCAAGTTGTCCCGGGAAAGCAAGATGTCCCTTTTCGGCCTTTTTTGGCTTCTAAAAAACAATATTAGGAACTTGCTATAGAAAATCTAATTAATACGTTTTATTCGCGATCTCATAGTTACCTATCGCATACTTAAAGGCTAGAGTTTTAAATACGTAGATAAAAACCTATAATTACTAGAAAAGTCGTAGGTGCGATACTCGCGAGAAAATCGTGTATTAATTTTTGATGTTCCTCGCGAAAAAGTTTGGTGTGAAATCACACCAAAAGTTGCGGGACATCTTGCTTTCCCGGGACAACTTGCTTTCCCCGACTAAAGGGAAGGGCCCCTTTAGCGCGACGTTAAGTCCGACTATTATATGATTATTCGGCTGAAGTTTGAATGACGAAACTTGATTGCCAAAAGGTGTGTACAAATGCTTGCTAATTTACATCTGCATGGGCAGATGATGTCGTCGATATTTATAACAGCCATTTACGTAGGCAGCACTCAAACTAATTTATAAAGCGTTGACAGTACCCTCCTAATGAAATATTACAGAGACAGTACCTGATTAATTAATGTTACAGAGGCAGTACTATCATAATTAAATATGACAGAGACAGTACCCAATTAATTAACATTACAGAGATAGTGCTGCTTTATTTTTAGTAGCACTTGGTGCTATAAACCATCGTACGAAACGGCCTGTAGAATCTCCATATTCATCTTCGTCTTTATATTATAGATTTTGCGAAGCTTGTTAGTCTGCTTCAAATATCCGTTGATATAAGCTGGCATTCGTCGGAAATTGTCTGCTTCCTTCCTATCAAACTCCTCCCTTAATGAAGCTCTGACCTTATATGCAGCTGGGTACGAAATTGTATTGCTATATCGCTCTCGTTCATTAGCAAGGATCTGCTTTGTTATAATGATACGATGATAGGAGACAGCAGCGCGGTGGTGAGGTGCTAGATGCCAGACTCGCGACGCTTCACGAAACTTGTAGTGAACTCGAGGGCTGCAGGAATGATAAGACCGCAAAGTAAGAATTGACACTACTGCGGTTTTCTTAGATAAGCTTGCGCGAATATAGAAATTGCAACTAGAATTGCGTGCGTCACGGCATTGAATAATATGCACTCCGACATTTGAGGTATGAATCTTGTACGAGTCGCCATTATCAATTACTGAGCGATTGATAGCGTCTCGAGCACTTAAGATAGTCGGAAAGGTCTGGCCGAATTCGAGTTAAATAGGCATATTAGCGACGGCGAGGTGGTGATGGCAGGAAGGTCGAGAGGTTAAATTGCAGAGTTTTCATTCATGACTAAGTAATTGGGTACTGCCTCTATAATATTTTATTAGGAGGGTATTGTCAACGCTTTATGAATTAGTTTGAGTACTGCCTACGTTACCTGGTTACGTAAATGGCTGTATTTATGAATGCAGAATATCTTTTTCTAAATGCAAAACTCGAAACTCATCAGGATAGCAATTCAATCAGCTGTGCCATGTCTTTAATTTCCTAACTCCTTCCAATGCAGGGTATCAATACAACCATGGCCCTTTTCAACTGTCAGTCATCCCCATATCTCCTCACGTGATCCAGTATCTTACCTTTCATCATGCTGTTTTGTACAATAGGAACATGTGTCTGAGGCTTTGGAATGCCCAAGACATTCGTATGAAGGATATCCATAGGGTTCAATGCATCAGGCTTCTTTACCACCAAACTATTGACATGTTTAGCTGATCCCCAAGTGGCAACGTGCATTTTGAGCTTACGATATGTTGATCTCGCTTGCTCCTTGCCCAATGAGGTAGATATTCACACCTCCACTGGCCAAAGTTGAGAATATTTGACCTGCAGATAATGTAAATGGGAGATCAACCGCGTTCGGTTGGGCTTCTCACCAGCAATTCCCACCATGTTTCTCATCTTGTGTCCAATCACGCTTACAATCGCCATCTCCCTCATAATCTCGACCTTTCCACAACCGCTCAAGCCCTCACAAACTCTTCGAATGGAATCTTCAGATTCTAGCGAGCTCAACGCTAGGCTCACACTCTGCTCACTGCTTGTGATCAGATCTGCAACCGCCTGCAGCTTGTCCAAAGTTCCAAACACGTTTACCAGAAAGCCGTGAGATTTGGATTCTCGATTCGATTGTACATTTATTAAAACGATAGAATCTTTGCTTATTATCGCACTTGGTATTCGTCGAGATTGCGATAGGCTATAATATCCATTTGCAGACATGAACGAGTAGATTACGGGGTTTGGGATCATTGCAGGCGGCGAAGGAGAATGGGAGTTCGGGAGTGCGCTTGGCGTGCTGCTACCACTTGATTGAGATGGGTATATGATGGTTCCATTCGCAGTAGGATTCTTGACATTTTTCAGTCGCAGAGGTATGTTGGCATGCCGGATCTGGTTCGTGGTGAAGGGATGGATGACTTCGCTTCCATAATATGTCAACTCGGACGCCTCTTCCAGTGTGATTGTTGGTAGAAGTCTCGCTGAGGGAATTTTCATTGGATCGGCGGTAAAGATGCCATCAACCTCTTTCCAGATTTGCAGCTGGATGATGTTGCCACAGCACACATGGCGGCACAAAGATCTGAATAGCCCCGCCCAACACTCCGAAGTAGAGAATTGGTCATCACCCCAAAGAAACCTTGGTGATGTCAATCAAAGTTCTCATATAAAGATTTAATCTAGACTTACCTGTTATTATAGGGACTGTCTCACCACATCTGTCAATTCTGTTTCCTATCTCTACGGAAAGAGCATCAAAGAACCTCGGACCAAGTTCATTGTATGCAAGTTGTTCCTTGTGTAGATCATCACCATAGGCTGAAGCAACAACGTCGTGAAGTGAAATAAATGTTGCATCAATCCCCTGCTTACTATCAGTAACGTGGGACCGGCTCGGGATCACTTCTACTTCTCTCTCATCATCTCATCAATCATGGGGTAGGGCTTTCAGTATTGTACCTCGACTTGGAATTGACCCTCGACCTGCCGTGTCTTCCACTCAATTGTACTTCGACACGGAACAGCTCCTCCAGCTAACAAGGGCATCTCTAATCAAATTGTACCTCGACGAGGAACGGCTCTTTCAGCTGAGAAGCGAATCTCCACTCAGTTGTCCCTCGACCGAGAAGAGCTCGCCGAGCCGCAATCCCAATCTCCACTAGTCTCTCTAAAAGGGTTAGCCGCTCTGATCAGTAATCTAGAAGGAAATCTTTATCAGTTTCCTTTCTCTGCCTGCCCATTGGCTGACCCTTTCTCACCGCCTGCGCTCCGAACATGATTATATGCAGACTATGCTTGATTAATTCGGGACGGATGGCTATGGGCAAGCGGCGGCTTACAATTTCCATAGAAAAGGCTTCCACCAAGTCCTACGCACTGCATGGACGAATGATTTCGACTGGTTAGCGTTGAAATAAATCCAGTGAAGGATATAGTAAAGCAGAAGAGCTGTCAATACCGTTCCAGTGTGCGAATTTATCCCCATCCCTGAAGGACTACCTTCAATTAGGCGAAAGACGCCTTCGCCGAGAATGATGATGAAAAACCCTTCGTGTCGCTCAACATATCGATCCACGTTGACAGACCTTTTCCAGCCCCCCGAGAGTAACTTATCATCAACTGGACTGGCATGGAGCATTGCAAGTGGCTGTTCCAGTGCATTGGCTAGGATGAGAAGTGCAAAATTGCTGGGGTATTGAACGTAGATGGCAGCAATCCATAAGCCGCCTGTGACCACGGTTGAGACGAGTTGAAACAAAACCTGTCTTCGTAGAAAGGGTATGAACATAGCCTGTATCAGTTGAGCTCCGAGGAATGATGCTCGTGCGACAAGATAGATGGCAATAAGTAGCTTGAGGGAATTCCCTTCATCTACCGGGCTGAAAGCGAAGGGTGCATTGACGCCGTAGAGGACGGAGAGAATAAGAACCCAGACGATGAAGTTTCGGTCCGTCAAGTCGTCCTTGTAGAAATTGCCAATGTACTCGCGGAGATAGTCCCACATTCGCCAGATAGGAATAAAGACCAGGACAATTTCTCCAGTGGCCTCTCTAATGGTCAGAGCAGTGTTTTCGCCAAAAGCCTGCTCACCAAAGGACGCTGAAAGGTTTGCAATAATACCCACCCAAATCAGATCGATAAACAGATCTACTCGCTCATACTGCTTGATTGCATCGCCCGTGGATCGCTCTTCTTTTTGGCTATCCGTGCTGCTTTCATTGCTGATGTTGCTAGGTTCCCTGTTCATACTGGTTGGCTCACTGCTGAGCTGTTTCTCAAGCGGTGTCGTAGATCCGCTGATTTCAGCGTGGTAGAACTGAAGAGCGCGAGGTCGTCTGATGATATAGGCATGATGAAAGGCCCTGGATTCTAATGTGTGGAGGGTTGTCCCTCTGCGGACCCACGGGCGACTTTTGGGATCGGGCTCTGATGTAGGTTGTTCAGAGAAATCTTCTTCATCGAAGGCAACCGTCTTGGACGGCTGGAGCTCCGTGGAGTCTTGGGTTTCTGACATTATGGGGCTGGTGGGAGAGTGCCGGTCCATGTTTTCGGCTTAACGTGACGATATGGTCTTAGAGAAGAAGGCGAGAAGCTCGACCCTGTTGCAATGATTTGCATCTGAGGTGGAGGTGCAATGTTAGTTGGCCTGAATCGCCTCCCCGCGGTGAGAGGGACCAGGGCAATTCAAAACCAAATGTTGGCCATGTCGGGACTTATCAACAACGGGTCAAGGAGGCTGAGACTGGGTTTACAAGCACGGATGCGGAGGAGTGGGATCCATGGGACTCATTCCCGCCTTCGAAGGCTGTGCCGCTTCCAATCGTCGGGATCGCCAGGCCAATTGGGCGCCTCGTCGTATGTCAAGTGTCAGGCTGTCAAGCATGGATTTGCAGATCGCTGAATCTGCGATAAAATCTGCTGGCGCCAATGGCTGCAATTGAACGAGCCTGCGTTTACCATCCATGGCGCTATTTGGTCCTTGAATCACTTCGTGAAGTCTCCGCGAAAGCCCTGGTTTTTAAATAGAAAAGTCAAGCTCGACAATTAGATCTTCAACTCGAAGCTTATGGTTAGAAGCTAGCTGAGGAGAGTAGAGTGATGGCGGGGGGTGTTTGAAATGTTTCGGAAGCCGTTGTGACCCCACGAATCAGAAAAGAGAGAAGTGTGGAGAGTTGCCGCTGCGGAAGGGGGAGGAAGGCGCTAAGCCTCTCTCGGAAGAGTCGCGTCGATCTTCAATCTTCACGCGTCTGCTCCGCATGATCTTTCCAACCTCGACATCTCATCTCAATTGCTCCTCAACCACGACGTAATTACTCTTCATCCTTGACATAATGTCCAAGCCCGTAGAATCCTCACCCCTTGAAAGCGATTCCACCATGACTGCCAGAGAACTAACCTTAATCGTCGCCACAACGAGCAAAATGGGGATTGGACGGGGCGGTACATTGCCCTGGACAGGACTGAAGAAAGAAATGGCATATTTCGCCCGTGTGACCAAACGCGCAAGTCCTGGGGTAGGTCCTTCTTTCAAACTCGGATTGTCAATTCTGATAGCTTTGCAGAGTAGGAATGCAGTGATTATGGGTCGCAAAACATGGGAGAGCATACCTCCAAAGTTCCGGCCATTGAGGGACCGAACGAACGTCGTCATTACGCGGGCCACTGGATTGAATGCTGATGGCGGGTTTTTAGTTGGGTCTGTTGAAGGAGCGGTAGAAGCAGTTGCAAAGACAGAGGCACAGAGGGCGTTCATCATTGGAGGAGCGCAGATTTACAAGGCTGCACTGGAGAGGAAAGAAGCAAAGAGAATACTTCTTACGAGGGTTCTGAGTGACTTCGAGTGCGATACGTTCTTCCCGGTACAACTGGATGAGACTGGGAAGACTGGGGGGTGGGAGAGGAAGAGTAAAGAGGAGCTTGATAGGTGGACGGGAGAGCAAGTTCCGGAAGGAGTACAGGAAGAGAACGGGACAAGGTATGTTTTTGAGATGTGGGAGAAGTCCGATTCATGATGCCACATCCCAATAGTATGCCAACTTTGGAATTCTATTTTGGATGCTTATTCTTGAAAATTTTTCCTTTGAGGCAGTACCTCTGCCTGCATCGACGAAGAAACACCAGGGATCGAAGTCGATATCTCAATCCCGAAGCTTTCATACATTCCGAATGCTGGACTTGTGTCTTGCAGCCGCTATATACGCATTTCAAGGAAGCGATTCGTTAACGTTCTCACCCCATTTGGTCAATCACAGTTTTTGGTTTCCATCCCTGGTAATGAGAAGTTTGGGCCTTGTCTGATTCAATTCTTGGCAAATACTCGAGCCTTATAAGGACGAGATGACGAAGTATCCAAAATGGGAGAGAGACCCTCCATCCAACGGCCTCTCTCCAAGAGACCTGGCTAAGTGACCTTGGGAGTCTTACAAATAGCTGGCAGTCTCCTCGGCAGGTACAGTAGCATCAGTCTCAGCCGATTTCTGAGGAGTCTCATGAATCTAATATTGAACTCTGTCAGCAAGTATACTGTGTTTATTTCTCGGTAGTAACTTACCTCGTTAAGGACCTGGTCATTCCAGATCTTCGACTGCTTCTTGGTTCACCAAGCAGCAAACTTCTTGGTCAACGTCATGGCTGCATAGCCCGGCTTCTTGTCTCCAACAAACTCGCCCTCGTCTGGGATTTCGGCGTCGGGAGGAAAGATCATACTGTTTGGGCCGTTATTCACCCTCTGTATCATCTCATGGTGCCGCTCAATGCTGCTGCTAGCCTTTTCATTGATCTTTGTAATTTCATTCGTCAACTGGTTGTCGGGAACCGGAGGTAGAAGAATAAACGAGGCAGAAACTTCTAGAAGACCGTTAGAAGTACTGTTATCTAGACAGCCATCAGAGTTGCTGGGAATCAGCAGAGGATCGAGGCTGCCAAGTTCAGAGGGTGCCCCAGGATCGTCCCCGAACTCGGTGTCAGAAAGATATTTTGTTGAGGTCAAGTTTCCGATTCGAAGTTGGAGTCGCAGGCAACAGCAGTGGACTTGATGTCGGAGACAGCAGACTGGATATCTGACCTAAGTATGGATCAGCAGCGGACCAAACTGCACCGGAATTAGTGGGGTGTTTACCAGTTATCTATCTCGAAGGTATCCGACTCCGTTCGCTGACATGCGTTTGCCGTTCGGACTCTATTAGCGCAAATTGAATCAGGAACATCTCGGGATGATGGGGTCGACAGATCGAGTGTCGTCTGTTGCTACACAGAAAACAGTACTGCAGCGTCCTGCTTGCAGGAGCCGAGGGTGCTGTCTCCAAGCAAGGAACGAAAAGCGGACGGTGATGACAACGGGCAATCAAACCTGCCTTGCGGGTGGGTGTTGGTACGGCAGTGTAGATCTTCACTGGATGTTAAGAGCTGTTTTGTGTTTGCAGGGGAGATGAACTCGAAGGCAAACGTCGGGCTTCAAGTACTTTCCGCAAACGTGGGTTTTTACGCCGAATTTTTCCTATTCACATTATCTTGTTTTTAAAGCTCTAGACATTTCCTCCACCTCCGCGACTGCTTTGCTTGCACATTCTCTCTCCTTGTCACTTTGAAAGACACGATGAGGTACCAAATTAGTATGGTTGCAAGTGCTGATTGTTCATCCATTTATGAAAATGTCACAAACCTTCATGACACTTTCTCGATTACCACTTGATCCAAGTCACAAAGAATCAATTCATAAGACATCTACTGTATTTGCGAAAGCTACTTGGTAAAACCAAGCTACGCACGTGCAACATACAAGGAAGACGGCTCCCGCCCCAGAAAGAAAATTCCTGATCGCATCCCAATATGCTCCCATGACTGTTATGCATGTCCCCAACCAAAACATCCATTCAAGGAATCCAGCCATTGTCTCTAGTCGCCTCTCATCGCATTGCTCTGTAGCTTAAGGTTTCATTAGCTCTTGGCTTCCAGGGGTAGAATGCTCATACTCACTGTTATTTATCGCGTCTTTCTTTACCCTCCGTTCTCGGCTTTACTTCTTGGGTGAAGTCTTGCCAACCACTCCAACTGGCTGAGCATCGGCCTTTTGCTCATCAAGCTTCTCCACGATCTCCCCGAGGACCTGAGTCTCAAAGATTTGAAGTTCCTTCTTGGTCCACCAGGACCAGAACTTGGCTCCTAGCGACATAGTAGCATAGCCAGGCTGCTTATCGCCAATAAGTTCGCCCGGGGCTGGGATAGCAGACGTAGCCGTGAAGGCCAATCCCCTCTTGCGCTTCAGATCTGCAATGAGCAACTGTTGATACCTCTGGATAGATCCACCTGCTACCTCATCGATTTTCTTGAGGCTGAAGTTTTCAAGGGTCAAAGCATGCGAGGGACCGTTCCCAACGATGGTGCTTGGAGTGCTTGGGCGAATGGTAGAAGAATTATCTTCAATGGGGTGGTTTGGACGGGCTTGTGGGCGCTCAGGTAAGGAGTCTGGGTTCGATACGATCTCGTATTCAGAGGCACCGGAAGCGCTAAGCATAGGCTGAACGATCATGAATTCGCTACCTGTCAATGACAAGGTCTCCAGGTCGATGTCGAAGCTGGACTCAGCTGAATTGCGGGTACTGGAGCCTGGATTAGCTGATTAAGAAAGGCTATTGGGACGAGTAGCAGCCTACTTGGTCGGCATCTTGACTTTGGTAATTGGACGAGTGTCAAGTTTTTGCGTCTATAGAGGAACGATTAGCTTGGCATGGGGCGCCAGGTTTGTGCTCTCGAGTAAAAGACGAAAAGGGAAGCTTGACAACAAGAACATCCCTGACAGGAGCGCAAACGGCTTCAAACCCGATGAGGAGGAGCAGGTAGTTGTTAGTAACTTACTGTGGGGGCAGATTACTGCTTTGTTTGTGTAAAAGAGTAGCGTTAGAACTTCAGACAACGCCATCAGTTTTGGTTGATTGTTTGGTTTGATAATTGGAAGGGAGGCAAGCTCCTTAAATATTTCTCGAAAATTTCCGAAACCCCAATTTCCGTACCAAAATTAGAAATTTAGCTCCATTCACTTCCGGCAAGGATATTTTGGAATTTACTGCCACCCCATTGGCAGATTTCTAGGTAGGTTTCTCACGCCCGCTAATCGTGACATGAGGTACACAAGCAGCATAGAGAAGTTTAAGAACCTGAGGCACTCTTTCTCACCAAAGAAGGTAGGCCAGGAGATTTCGACACAAGAAATTTATTACTCTATGTATAAATCAGAATGGACTAAGCTGGCGTCGCGCCGGAAGGTATGGCACCAGAGCTACCAACCCTGTTCGAGAGCTTCTTTATATAGCTGCATAATCGCAGTTTGTCTTAGGTTGTGTGCAGCTTGCCCTCCCGTAGCTACCACCTAAAAAAGGTCTGGATTAGGTATTCACGACCTGACAGAATGGCTCTCATCACGTCATATGATTCAAGACTCATGGCTCTGAGTATGTTATGACGCCGCTTGCATTTGTGGAGGTGCCTAGACTAATTTCCAGACTACACACGCAACATGCAAACAGAGGACTCCCGTCCCAAAGAAAGGAGAAACCCTTAACCGAAGCCTGCTACGCCCAAAAGAAACAATCTGACCCAGTCCAAATTTATCTCGCCTAGATCCTAGCCCACCCCAATAGTCAGCTCTGATCTGAGTCAAACAACAAGGAATTAGCCAACCACTGAGCGAGCATGGGAGCTTCCAACTTACTCGGTCTTACAGAATATGTCTTGTTTAGATTCTCGGCAAGGTTCTTCTAATCCTTTCATTCCTGATCCTTGTCATGATGCTTGATTTCCTTGAGAATCTGACCATCAATCACTGCACGTTGCTTGCTAGTCAACCATGACCAAATCTGTGAGCCCAAATCCATGTCCGCATAGCCAGGAAGTTGATCACCAATAAGTTCGCCCTTAGCAGGGACACCGTCATCAAGGCGAAAATTGGCACCTCCAGCATTTATGTCGGCAATCATCATGTTGCATATGTCTGGACGCTTCCTCTTGCAACATCCTCTATGGTCTTGCAAGTGAGGTTTTGGAGGGTCCAACGGGCGAGTTGGACTCGCAACCTCCGTGGCCAAACCAGGCCTAGAGGCACGAATGGACAGGCTGCCGACTTTGGATGGAGCATCGAGTTGGTTTTCGTCGGTCTCGGAGGCATCGACGGTTGAGATGAGCTCGATTTGGCTTCCTTCGCTGGCAGAGGCAACCTCGACAGCGGAACTAGTATCTGCTTCGGATTGGATTGGCTTGTTAATGACAGCAAACTCTGAATCAGACACCGAGTAATTGTCAAGCCTCAAGTCAGTAAATTTGGACGTAGAGAATGCGAGATCAGAACTGTATAATTAGCAATTGGATCTATGCTAGCTGACATGTAGGTCAACTCACGAGGTCGACATCTTAAGTCTAGTAATTGTGGAGCGGGCTGGAATCGTTTTTGTCTAGTGCTACAGTCGAAACAAATCTGCAAGTTTCTGATGATTTTGACAGCAGCATGACTCTTGACAAACAACGCGAAGGCCATGAGGGTCACGAGCAGGAAAGACAGGTATTGGAACGCAAATGATCTAGAACATAGTCTGGCAATACTTACTTTTGTGAAGAGGGTAAAGTGGGAAAGAGGCGAGTGTCAACTTCGGCCAGGGACTGAAGACTTTGAGTTTTTTGGTGTCGATGTCTTGAGGAAAACTGGAAGGCAAGAGGGCCTCCTTAAACAGTCCAAGAAATTTCAAGAAAAAAGAAAAAAGAATCAAATTTCTGTGCTAAATTTAACCTATTCGCAACTCGATATCTTCTTTTGAACAATCCAGTGCCAAGGGCCTTGTAAGTGATTAAGCAGATAGATGGTATTGGGAGATTAAAAGGTCCAAAGACTTTATTTCTGACCACGGCGATTAAGAAGAAAAACGAGGCCTGCCTTGAGGCTTGGATTTAAAGATTCATGATTATACAAGTATCAAACAGTATACCGGTAGAGTAGCGCCCTCAAAGCTGTGCGTCGTGGTATAGGTGGAGGACCTGGGTAGCAGACGGACCAAAAAAATAGCCGGCTTCGTCTAAAGAACTACAGAATCGCTGTTTGAGTTGAGATGTTTGCTGAATGCCTTCCTAAGTCTACTTAGTGGTAAAGATTCGTACGTCCGTCATAATACAGATACAATCAAACATTCCCCGTCTAATACAGCAAACATTTCCCAAGCGCCGTATCATGCTTTCTCAGCAGGCAACGGCTTCCCAGGCGCCTTCTCAAATGGCAGATCCATCATCTTACTTTTCAATGCAACGACACTAGCCTCATCCTTCGGTGATCCAAACTGCAGCCCAGCAGACATGAGCCTTTCATCAGATATCGAATCAAGCCCCTTCAGGGCCCTCCTCATATAGCTCACGATCTGTGCCAAGCCCTTAATATCAACATCCTCTGTAGCCTTGAAAACATTCCGCCAAATAGCAGCTGCTAAAACAGCATCACCCTTAACCACACCCTCGTCATACGCCGCAAGCAAGCCCCTCCATTGGATAAAGAGATCCTTCAGGTATTTGTTCCGCGTGCCTCGGGCGTGCATGTTGTGATTTACCATCATCCGGTTCTCGGCGTCGTAGAAGAAGTGATCGAGGAGATGTTGTTGCCATGTTTGTGAGCCGTGAGGCAAACATCGGAAGCGAGCAGCTATCAGGTACATGTGGAGCATGGTCACTTGTGACCAGGTACTGAAAGTTGGCTGGAGCCCCAGTTCTGTTGCAACATAAGCTTTGGCCATTAAGTGAATTTGGTTGCCCCTGTAGACTTACCTTTGAGCCACCAGCCCTCTCCGACCCCCAAGTCTTCCCCGGATTCAGTCTTGGGCATTTCCGCATCGTCCTTGCCCGCCTGGGGTATCGAGTAATCCGCCTGCAGCGCGCATTCTTTGTATAAGACCTCCGTAGATCCATACGCGGTGTAGGTCTCCGTTGCTTTACCCGCGACCTTCTTCAAGCCGGCTGCAGCTCTTATGCTCGCAGGCATTGGCGTGCCAATTTTGGGCCCCCCTTCTGCTCGTGCAGGATCGACTGGAGGTATAGATGTGCGTGGAGTCACATTTGGGCCCGGATTGAGGTCCAAATGGCTGCGAGTAGTGGCCGTGAATGCTCGGGATGCATTGAGGCTGGAAGTTCTCTGAGTAGAAGGTTAGAATGATCTCCCTGTAGGGACATTAGAAATACCTGAGGAATTGATTGTGACTGTCTGTGTAATGTCCGTAGACACGATGCGCAGGTCTTTGAAGCCATTATATTATCAATACACAGATTGAAGCTGGGTGAAAACGAATGAATGCTCTCTCTCCCACGAGCGTAGCAAAATGTCATGAAGTCACCTACAAATCTTGGCAAGGGTCCTCGGCCGGATCAACTATTGTCCCAGCCCCATTCACTCGCGCGGTTGACGCTAAAATTGCTGTGCAGGAGGAGGCTGTGGGTTTGGGAGGTACGAAAAAAGGATTTTCTAAATAAACCACAATTAGCATAAGATTTATGTGGCTTAATTTGATCGCCCAACTACCGCTATTAATTTAAAATGATATCTAACGAATTGTTCAACAATTGGTAGTGCAGGCAGGTGGTTTTCTTATCGTAATTTTAGCATATTGGATTTCTTCGCTTGACAGCAATGTCTAATTGGTCCGGGCCCCATTTATTCTCGGCCTGCCCATGTCGCTTAACAACTTTATCAAAAGCTTCAAAAAATGCCTACATAGGGACCTAGAAAAATCATTCCGAGTGGCAAAACAGTTCGGCACACCGCCTTCTCCTAAAGGTCTTATGTTACGTGTGCTTACGTCTGCCCTAGATTTCCAGGTAGAGATGATATTAACGAGCTTCTCTTAACCGCTCTAACTCACCGGACAGTCGCTAACGTACTTGGGAAAGTGAAGTGCCGTTCAGCCACGAAGCCAGTGAGTTGAAGCACAAACGCCTTATTTAATTATACACAACCTCAACATGAGTACTAACCACGTGACGTGACATTGATCACTGAGCCGTCGCAGCAGTCAGCGTAGCAAGTTCTCGCCTGCGCGTTGGTCAAGAGCGATTTCAGGAGATCGCGCAAGATAGAATAGAGATACTCGAGATCAAGCTTTTGTTATGCATTTGCCGTACTTCGAGAGTTTCACTGTAAGAATGGATGCAACAGAGAACTCTCGTCCCACTCACCCAGATCGAGTGGCGGAACAAGTACTCTCACACCTGAATGCCTCTCTGACATGTGACCCGTCCTTCAATACCTCTTATCCACCACATAAGCCTCTTGACCCAATTCGGTACCATCTGAGGTTTCTCCCAGTACACGAAAAATGTTTCCTTCCTCAACAATCCGCGTCCCATCAGCTGCCACGACAGCATCACCTTTCTGCTTTTCCCATCTCAACCCCATCTCTTTAATTAACTTCTGATTCTTAGTCGGCCAAACCTTGCAAAGAACATAATAAACCACGAAGCTGACAGTGAAGGACAACAGCCATCCGAGCCTGCCAAGATCGGTCGCACGTGTTGAAACAGTCGCTCCTAGTGTACCGACAAAGCCTGGAAATGGCAGGGCAATGCCACAGAGGTAGGCAATGACACCTTGAATGTTCCATCCGCGATGATAGTAGTGATGTTTGTTTGACCTGGTTCCATCATAGAGGTATCCAATAAAAACGTTACCTCTGGTAAGGAGATAATCTGTACGGCTCAAGTTAGGATTGTATACCACGATGTAGATTTTCCGACAGGAGTAAACTCACAATCGCAGATGATAATAGCAACAACGCTTGCCATAAACAGACCATATCCAGATAGGAAAGTCGCGAAAACAGAAGCGGAGGACAGAATCTTCCATGGGCAGATGGCGAACGCAAGAGACTCCACAATATACTGTCCACGCGGGATAGTAATGTACCGAGGGAATAACATGCTGCTGTCCGAGCCGAACGGAATCATGTTTGCAGCGATATTTGTTCCAAGAACAGACACCATCCAGACGAAAGCTGAGAGGAAGACCGCAAATCGGGTGCTCGCGGACCAATATCTATCGAGAATCGCACCGAGTAAGTCCCAAGGATTCCACAGATCCAAGCCCCAGGTATTCTTGATTGCGGCAGTTACGAGAATACCCAGTGATGCCGAAAGAGTAACAGACAAGGGTTGAGTTACCAGTTGCGACCATTGGGCTCCGGATTCTGTCCTGGGCCATCGAGCAATGTCTGGCTGGTTGGTGATGAGGGTTGCAGTATTTCCCATGCCGCTGTTGATTGCATACATGATAAACCATCCTTTGCTGCCAGTAATCTTGGAAGCATAAACGGATCCGACGTTCCCCTTGGTGTTGGCCATACAGAAGATGAATAATCCCCAGACGGCCGGAAGGACAATGATTGACTTGAACCAGAAAAACCCCCGCAATTGGTATGGTCGGAAAGCGCAGAATGGGAAATGTACCAGCCAGAACAGTAAGAATGCCAACATCCCCTGGGTTGTGATGCCCACTGAGTCTGGGATGTGATTCGGAATATCGGTATAGCCGTGGCCAAATATGCAACGAAGGATATTCGACATGAACGAGGCTCCCGAATACACTGACTACAGTTAATGGCTGCCAAGCTTCAATCTTAGCACTAAGGTTGAGCTTACGCTGTACTCCGTATCAGATGATTGTTAATGTCGTTCGAGCTTCCACGAAGTAGTAACTTCTCTACATGTCAAAGACACTTCGCGCGACAACGGGATGTCCAATGTGGGAGACGCTTGCGCAACGCGAGTTGAAGAACACGGCGACGGAGGATATGAGCTGACTGGCAAAGATCACAAGTAAACTCTCCCACCAATTGAGTCCAATTCCAACCGTGGTACTACCCAATGTCCAATTTCCAATGGACAACCCAAGATAAAAGGTCACGAAATTCCACCATCTCCTGTCCAATATCAGCGAGGTGTGTCTAGAGCACTTGGAAGTCATACCAGGTCCTCTTCTCCGGTGGTGTGGGATCCAAATCTTCGTTGCTCCATGGTTGTTTCGTTCCTGGATGGCCATGCTTGTCCAATGCGGTGTCGTGGGTTTCGATGAAGATCTTGAAGCCTTCACGACTGCGGAAGGCGTTCTTGAATGTGGTGGCTTTTGCGCCAAGCATTGCACGGAACCCTGTGGCGCGCCCATGTGGGCCGGTGGCTGGGCTTAGCGGTTGGATCGCGGGGTAGTTCTACCCCTGCGTAAGAGAATCTCCCAAGGCCAAGTCACAAGCTTAATTGATATCTAACCTCAGTCATCACCGTAGAGGGAAGAAAGGTCGACTGGAGGGAGAAACAACACAGGGATTTTCGCGGGTGCCGAACAATGTTAGCTTTTAAGGCATGGGTCACCATGCCCTTTGATCGGGAGCTGGACTTATTTCAGAGTTCGTCACTCCACTTCAGATATCAACTCAAAAACCTGCAGATAGCAAACGATTACGTCCCCAGAGTTCTCGGGTTGGCCGTTGCTGCTTGAAGAGCACCATGCCCGCAGCCTTCTAATGGGGACAATTCCTTCCAACATGGTTCCCTCCTGATGTCCGTCGCGACCCACCGCATCGGCCAGAGTTCTGCCGAATCATGTCAAGGCTGACACTGAGATCTTTTAGTAACCCGGAGTTGAGCATAACCCAGAGCCCTGAACTTGTTAACTCCCATTCTCCACTATTAGCATCACAACTATTAATTTTCTGCGAAATGTCTTCAGCCCAGGTCTACAGCGGATCCAACGGGCCTCGAACCATCACCCCCACTTTAGAGGAACTCAAGTCCTTCTCCTATGATACTCCAAATATCGAAGCTGTCCTTGAAGCCCTCAGCCAAGATGGATTTGTGGTCTTGAAAAAGGTCGTTGATGTTGCTCATGTTGACCATCTTAACTCATTCATGGCGAAAGAAGCGGACACGCTGGTGAAGAACAACGCGAAGCCTTTCAACCAAGGAGTCGATTGTACGTACAATAATTTAGTCTTTTAACACAACACTAAATCGTTCCCAGCAAACATCCTCCAAGGACCTCCGTTAAAGGATCCCGAGTACCTCTATAATGATGTCTTCTTCAACCCGTTCGTAATTCAGATCATGAATGCGTGAGTCTGCCGTCGATTTAAGTCTTTCCGAGTTTGAGTTTGATCCCTTCCTACGTTCAGATATCTCGGAGCGAACCCTATATTCAACTTCGTCACTGGAAATAATGCTTTGCCGCGAACGAATGGGCTTCGTCAGCCCGTGCACAAAGACATTACTTTCTTCCATCCCCAGGTACACACATCTTCCAGGCTTTTCAGTACAGTTCTTAAACCTTCCAGTGCCCATTCTTCGTGATTGTCAACATTCCCCTTTGTTCCTTCAACCCAAGCACGGGCTCAACCGAGTTTTGGCTCGGTTCCCACGCTTCCACCTCTGGACAGCAGCAAGTCATCGCGACCCCAGAATCAAGACTGTCAAATGCGAAATTACGGATAGGAGAACCAATCTGCAATGTTCTTTCCGATGTGGTCGAGGCCAGGCGTCAGGTCAGGCCTCCTATTCAGCCGAGTTGCGAAAAGGGGGACATCATGTTAAGAGATTTGAGGACGTGGCATGCAGGTATGCCGAATGAGAGTGAAGATTACAGAACCATGTTGGCTCTTGGGTACCAGGTGAGTCACTCTGCCCCTTCTGGGGTTCGCATGCATCCTTTCCCCTTAGAGGATTGATCTTCAGCCATGATCAAGTCGCTGAGTTCTTCCTGCAGGCGCAATGGTATCCGAACCACACTCTTCGCTTCAAAGCTCCCCTGAGCCAAGGAAACTTCTTCATGAAGCACGGCGGTCAGCCAGTAGAAGTCCGAGCAGATCTACTACCAGACGATTCTGACTTCGGGAAACTGAACGATGTCTTCGAGTTTCGGCGCTCAGTTGCCAGGGGTGTGGCTCGCTCCCGGCTCTGATAGCCCCCATCTTGCGCAGTAAAGCTTCCTACATAAATAAAGAACGGGGAGAGACTTCGTAATCAACATTGTGCAGAAGAAGAGAATCCTTGTTTCATCCCATCCACTGTTTGAAGCGCGCAGAAATGCAGCAGGCTAATATCTATATGTGAGATCTTTTCTAGGATACTCGTAACGCATAGCTCTTCGTGCATATTCAAGGTAAGACCTATCTACACCCACAGTATTTTGCGAACCCCAACTGTTGGTTGTAATGAAATAATGAAACTGCACGCTCGGTCCGGTAAAGCCGTAAAGGGGCGACAACGCCCCACGTGACCATTTCTGGGCCAACCAACGTCTTCGTTTGCTGCTTTTGACCGACGGATTACGGATCCAATAGCATTGCAACACGGATCTTGTGAGTGATAGCTGCTGGGTATTATAGCACGGCCCGCCTCATTATCATGGCCATCCCCGAACTTCCCCACAATCCCCAGTCTGTGGATGAAACGCAGCCCACTACCCCACTAACAAACCATCTAATACAGTAATATTACCCAACATCACTCCACTTTCCGACCAATGTCATAAACTCTCTCATTTTATACGACTTACCAACAGCTTCGATGTCTCCCTTTAGCCAGAATTGCGCACTGATCGACCTCGTTAATCTTGCATCCCGCTGTCAGCCCATTTATCTCGACGTTGGGGGAAAGGAAAACTCCGATGCAAGGCTCTTTGTTTGGCGGGGTACAAAGCATTGTTTGAGATAGTGGGGTTGAACATAGGCTCAACGACAAACGTCTGGAACATGACTGCGGGGCGGGAGATCCGAGGTCGGGGTCTGGATTTGGAAACGGGAGGTCTCGTACCGTGGGTGAGACTACTGCGATGAAGGATGAGTGTGGGCCTGAGTCGCGGTTGATTGTACTGCTCTTGCGAGGCGATGAGTATTATTTGACTGGTCGCTTCCCCCCTATTTTTGGGTGCATAAGTTTGCACAACGTCCGTTTCTGTCGCTGTATTTGGGAAACTGCGAGTGCAGCAGGGAATTTGGACAAGGCGACAGCGAGGAATTTCAAACTGTTTGTGGTTTTGTCTGGTAGAGCTGAAGCTCGACCTCTGACTTCTGCGATCCCTCGCTGTCGCTATTTCTACTCGAGAAGCATTGGATAGCAGCTAGATTCTCAATCGGTGAGCAAAAAAGAGGGGCGAAAGAACCCTACACTGGTGGCAAGCTCGTACATCAAGAAAACTCTGGCTGGTGAAGTCTTCGAAGTTGACTTTGCACATGTGTCTGACTTTACCGACTTACCGAGCGCAATCTCGAGTTCTTCATTCCTCTTTCATCTCTCCTACTTTAATCTTCTGGAACGTAACGCGATCATCGCTTCGATGAATAGCAGCTTTGGTCCTCCACATTCCCAGACCTACGTATTCTGTGCTTCCATCTTCGATCTATTTGAGACACGAATGGAAGCAAATCTGATATAGTCTTGGCTCTGGCCATGTTGGAGCTCGTCCAACTCCAGAAGGGGCTTGGCTATGAGCACAAGGGCGCTCCCAGCTAAGATACACTGAGGGGTGGATCTAGGTGTACGGTACTGAGTCACTGGGTGGCGAGAATATATAAAAGGACACGTTTTTGTTGAGGAGTATGAGGGATGGTACGAGATCTTCTAAGCGTGACTGACACTGCGTTCGAATTTCCCTCTCAGGGCCTTACACTTGTCACCTGTCGCACAAAGACATAACAGCACTACGAGGGATCGGTTATGTTGGTACATATCCGAGACGGTCAAGATCTGCGATGTGTGGACCGAGCCACTTGCTTGAATTATAACTACCAGATTACCAATTACACAAATGAAAAACAAACGAACAACTCTCAAACAAATCTGCAATGCTGTACTCGGCCACCAATTAGGCCTTCATCGAAGCAATTACTCTTTATTGCTGCCCCCGTACCCGTATCCTGCGTTTCCACCCCCATTTCCACCCCCGCCGTAATGGCCATTTCCTTGGCTCCCTCCTTGGCTGCCTCCTTGGCTGCCTCCTTGGCTGCCTCCATTACCACCTCCTTGGAACCAAGGTTGGTCATCCTCATCGCCCTCTCCGTCTGGCTTGGGGTCTCCATCTCCATAATTGCCATCCGACCCTCCTGAGGAGCCGCCCGAAGATCCACCGCCCTGGGAACCTCCCCCGTAAGTAGGAGGAGCACTATTCCCGCTTCCTTGAGAAGGAGGGGCTTGTGCAGCACCCCCCGAGCCACCCAAACCTCCAGTCAAACCACCCAACCCACCCAGCCCACCCAACCCACCGAGAAGCCCTCCACCAGCACCGCCAAGAAGACCTCCAAGTAAGTCAAATTGGCGTTTCACCTTCTCCTCCTATTTGGAAGTATTAGCACTTCTGAAGAGGCCGGGGGACTTGCAGGAGCTTACGGATTGCAACCCCGCATCTCGAATAGCAATCAGAGCTTTTGAAATGGCTGCAATCTCTTCATTGCGCTTGGCTTTTGTAACCTCTGTGATCTCTGCGTTCTTTCTGGACGTTAGAAATATATCAATTTCAAGAAATCGAAAACAGCGTACCTGAACCGGCAAGCCGAAGGCAATTGGCAGACTTGCCAACACCGCAATCGATAAGAGACGCATGATATTAGGGTAGACAGTAGTTTTTGGTAGTCGAGAGAGTGTATGAAAAGGAGCGACTAGAAATAAGGATTGGCAGGGAAAAATGGATGGAAGATGGGGATATCAATATAAATATTATCAGTTTCCCCTGAACATCCCTAGAATACAGAAATGCACTTGGCTGTCTCGGGTGTAACTCAAAATGTTTGTCCTGATGTACAATATGGAATCAGTGAAATGTCATTGCCCTTCACTGTCTCAGCTTCATCCATGTCACAAGTAGGACCTGGGACGTTGCGATAGCCATCAGAAGATTCGCCCCTATGATCGCGTCTTGAATCTTGAGCTATGTCGCATAAGATGCTCCTTGCGTAAATTGCCTGAACAACTACCACTTATCAGATCGTATCCCATTCAAGCCGAAACATCGTCCTCAGGCAAATTTTAGGTGTTTATTTTACCGTAACTACGCGTCGATCATCATAGGTTGTCTGTATTCACTTTTCAACGTACCATGTCCCACGAAACAATCATATTGAGATTTCGAGAGACGTTCTGACTTGGATGCGTGCGACATATGAACTCCAAAATCAGGGAGTCGGAATACCGAGCGACCGATGTGTGACGAGAAATCCTTTACGCTTGCGTGGACGGAGCATATGAGGGTGAATGTAACCAGATGATTCACGCTTGTACTTCTTGTTCCACCTGAATTTCAATTGATCACCACAACTCGGACGTTAACGCTTCTATGATCTGCGAAATTGGGACTGCTCAACTCATTTCTCGAAATTGGAAACATGGCAACCACGAAGCAAACGTGCAGACGACTTGGCTGTGAGGAGGATGGCTCAACGGATAATGATGATCTTCAAGATCGGCATCCATAAAAAAGGAGGTGGCCAAATATATCGACCATCGTTCCTTCCATCGCAACATTAATCTTTGGACGTCATTCAATATATCTATCGTTGCAGGCCAACTGTGCTTGTCTTGAAAACGGACCGACAGCCTTCGACGCAGGGTACTCCACAGAGCGGGGTACAAAATCTGCACTTATTGGTCACTCTAGAAGCTGACCTCAATTTAGAACCAGCGAAATCATCAACCGAGCTTTCCAAAGTGAAATTTGGAGGCGCTTTCTGATACAATGAAACCTGGAAAGTGTATTACTGCGAGCATGATCTTGTTGAGCCGCAGAGTATCGGACCACCGAGTCCAGAGATCGACCAGGCATGGGAAGAACTCTTGGGCGGTATGTGAATCATCACCAGGAAGTGTCACAGAACTGATGTGGAGTATGTGCAATTGACCAGACCATGAGGGTGAAGGCCCACAAGGTTCTAGGGTGGAAGTCATGCATTCGTTGCATCGTCTGAACGCGACGCGCAAGTCTTTGAACCAAGAGTACTACTCGGTTCATATTTAAACATAAAAGGCCCCAACAATTAAGGACTGTTCACGACGGTAAGCCATCTGTCTAAATGGAAGAAACTTCCAGGACCGATGACCTCGTGTTATAGAGCATTGTTTCGAGCAAATTCGACAGACTATACAGTGTGCGGGTGATTTGACTCCTGTACCCATGCGACCATATGGCGAGGGAAATCGCAAAACCTATACGGGAGAGCCTCAAGTTCACACTGGCCGTAATTGGGACACCTTTCGAAAATGGTACACTGACATAGGGGAGAAACACGGGAAGACCAATGGGCACAAGACATAAAGAGCCCGTGGGTTGTGAATACACGAGGCGCTGGGGGAAGTTCCACAAATACCATCTGTACACCACCATCCGGGCGGATTTGCTCGTGAATTCTCGTGCGAAGGCTCTTATCAATATTTCGAGAATGCTAACGAAGCATTGGTACCTCCAAAGCCAAAGCTATTTGACACAGCTACATTGACTTCCTTCTGTTGTGCAAAGAGAGGAACGTAGTTGCAGTGGAAACCGTCACTGATGTTGTGGAGATTGAGCGTCGGTGGCATGACGTTCTAAGCAGCTTTAGCAATCTAGTCAATGTCCCACATTCGTTACCAGGGAATATACCTCTTTGATCGCCAGTATTGAAAATATTGCTTCGACGGCTCCCGCAGCTCCGAGTAGATGGCCAATTGCACCTTTCGTGCTACTGATAGATATCTGGCTCCCCTTCTGGACGCCGTCCTCGCCAAGCATTAACTTTGTAATGGCGGCATTCTCAGCCGCATCTCCAAGTGGTGTGCTTGTGGCGTGGGCATTTATGTAGTCGATTTCTTTTGGTCGCAAGCCAGCATTCTGCAAGGCCCTTTTCGTTGCGAGCAGTGCCCCGCCCCCATCTTCCCTCGGCGCCGTGACATGGTATGCATCCCCACTACATCCGTATCCTCGAATTTCGGCGTAAATATCAGCACCCCGAGCTTTGGCATGCTCCAGCTCCTCCAGGATGACGACACCTGCCCCCTCGGCTATCACGAAGCCGCACCTGTCTTTATCGAATGGGCGTGAGGAAGAGGTGGGTTCATGATTGTAGGCCGTTGCAAGCGAACGGGATCTTGCGAATCCAGCGAGAGCAAGGGGGTGGATGCAAGATTCGGATCCGCCGGCTATCATGACGTCCGCATCTCCAAAAGCAATGAACCGTGAGGCATCGCCAATTGCGTGAGCCCCGGTAGTGCAGGCTGTTGTAACGGCATGGTTTGGCCCTTGCAAGCCATACTTCATCGAAATATAACCAGCACCTAGGTTGATAAGGAGTTGGGGGACGAAGAGGGGAGAGACCTTCTTGTAACCCTAGGCACAGATCTCAGCACGCTTCTCGCAATCGGCATCCCTATATAGCTCACTGTTCTGTCATAGGCTATGCTGGTCTTATAAAGCTCCTCCAGATTCCCTATGCCACTGCCCAAACAAACGCCAGTGGTCTCCCTGTCCTCTTGTGTACGCGGGCGCCAACCGGCATCCACCAAGGCCATCTCCGTCGCAGCAATTGCATACTGGGTGAACTTCGCCATACACCGTTCATCTCCCTTATCCAGCCAGTCCGAGGCTTGCCACTTGCCCTCCGCCTTGCTACCCTGTGGCACGATCCCAGCAACGGTGCTGGGCAGTTCCCGCCATCTTGGAGCTGGCTCGAGGTGGGCAACGCTCCCCAGGCCGCTCTCACTGGCCAGCAGGCGTTTCCAGGTATGCCGGATGCCCACGCCGAGGGGTGTAATGGCACCGAGGCCCGTCACTACCACGCGTCGCATCGTCTGGCCATGCTCTCTTCGTGTGTCTGACGGGTGAGGTGAGGTGAGGTCGAGGTCGAGTTTGTCTTCTGCGGCTTTGCAGATCCTGGCAATTTCGGGAAAATCCAGCTCGCGTAAAATTAGCGTGCTTAACCTTACCCCTGAGAAACTTTTTCGCTTCTCGGTTATCTCACATTCCGAGACAACATCCCGGACATCTTCTGCTCCAGGTCTGCGTGCTCTCGAAGAACCTTATTTTTACTCCGTGATGCCCGTGCCTTCAATCATGTCACTGCTGCAGCGTGCAATTGTGCCACATTGACAGCGACGATCAAGTTTGAGAGTCTGGGACACCTCCCAGATCTCTGCTTGTTTCGGGCAAGAATGTGGAGGAGCAGCTGGGCAGCAAGTGCGGCCGCCACCAAAGTTAAGCTATTGGGCAGAGATAGCTAAGTTTGTTTCGTTTTCTCAGAGCATGCGTGTGCAAAGCACCCACTAACGCATGAGAGCCTTGCACTATGTTTCCTCGACTGTGCCGCAGCATTGTTTCAAGCGTTTTGCATAGATAGTATCTGTTGCATCCTTATCTTTCTCTACCTCTTTCGGCGGTAGCCTTCATAGCATCCAATCGCAAGGGCGAATCTTCACGATGCTTCCGGCTGTGGCACTATCCATTCTAGAAACCTGGGCCAGGGCAGTCCTATAGCATGGAAGGCGCTGCGTTTTTTTTTGGTGTTTATTGTAACTGGGACTTCGTCAAAGCTGACCAGAAGCCGACACAGCTGCCCGTGATTCATCCACCATGAAGCCGGACTTCAAATTCAGGCGAATCTCAGCGTTGGATCTTATCTGAACTCGACCCCTCCCCCACAGCCATGGTGCTTCACGTAGGTCAGAAATCTCCCCTTGTCGACGCCTCTTTTTTTGTCTAGCCTGGCGAGGGGCAGGTTAGCCACAATCAATTTCTTGTCCTATATACAGTCCATGCTTTATGGAAATGTCTCTTCAGACCGTTGATCGATCTCCGTGTTGACGGTCGTTTCTCTACCATGGCCTTACAATTCGACGAGAAGCCGTCAGGAACGGCTCCTCCATCGACACGAGCTTATGAAAGGCTGGAGGATGATAAGGACTGGAATCCTAAGATGGATGACGTTGAGGTTAGCAGTCGTGAGATCAACGCAGGCACAGCGATATCTCGACACGAGAAGGCATACGAGAGACCTGATCCCGTCACCGATCTCAAGCAACGTTTGACATTATGGGGTACAGTCAATGTTCCTCTGAAGAAACGTTCGGACTGTTAATATCATTATAGACCCAAACTATCCCGAGGACAAGAGGGAGTCCATGATGCTTGATAGTTCGTCCGTCGATGATGCAGAGATATTTTCCATCAAGGAAGACGAAGACTCGCCATATCCCGAAGTTCGTGCTGCAGTCCACAACTACGATGAAGATGTACCAGCCAATACTTTCCGCGCTTGGGCCATTGGTATGACCTTGGTGGTTGTTGGAGCCTCCATGAATACCCTCTTCTCGCTGCGAAGTCCGTCAATTGGCTTGGGCGCCTTGGTCGCTCAAATCATTGCATGGCCTCTCGGTCATGGTTGGGCAAAGGTCATGCCAACCCGACAGTTTAACACTTTTGGCTTGAAGTGGTCGCTCAACCCAGGACCATTCAACATCAAAGAGCATTCTATCATCGTGGTCATGGCCAGTGTCTCCTTCAGTGCTGCTTACGCTACCGACATTTTGCTTGCGCAGATCGCATTTTACAAGCAAGACTTCGGAATTCTTTTCCAACTCATGCTGGTCATTTCAACACAATCAGTTGGATATGGTATTGCTGGCATGATGCGCAAGTTCTTAGTGTGAGTTCTCTTCGTTACACCTCGCTATGGTGGGCTCGCTAACAAACAGATAGATATCCCGCCGCCATGATCTGGCCTGGAAATCTTGTGAGCGTGACTCTGATGAACGCAATGTACGAAAATAGTGCCAAAAAGGATCCGACGGTATTCGGAGGGAGCATTGCTCGCTATCGATGGTTTGGATATGTCTGTGCTGGAGCTTTCGTGTATTACTTTATCCCTGGATTTCTCGCTCAGTTCCTGAGCGTCTTTGCTTTCGCTACCTGGATCGCACCCAACAATCCTGTCGTCAATCAGATGTTTGGAGGTACAACAGGACTTTCACTTATCCCAATCACTTTCGACTGGACTCAGATTTCCGGATTCATTGGCAGCCCTTTGATTCCCCCATGGTTTGCCATCGGGAACACCTTGATCGGTGTTGTGGTCTTCTACATCATTGGCGCCTCAGCGTTACACTATACTGGCACATGGAGTGCGCAGTTCCTGCCCATGAGCGACAGCGCGACCTACGACAACACCGGTTCTTCCTACAACGTGACAAGGATTCTCACTCCCGAGTTTAGACTCGACCTGGCAGCATACAAAGCGTACTCGCCGCTCTTTCTCTCAACCACTTTTGCTATGTCCTACGGACTGTCATTTGCAGCCATTGCTTCATTGGTAGTATACACCTATCTCAATCACGGAAAGCAAATCTGGCAGCAATTCCGAAACAGCACCAAAGAGGAGCCTGATATTCATATGAAAATGATGCAAAAGTACATAGAAGCTCCAACTTGGTGGTACATGAGTCTGTTCGCTGTTATGGTAGCACTAAGTCTCATTACTGTCCTGGCGTTTCCTACAAACTTGAGTATGTACAATTCCTGTCTTATCCCTCAAGAAGTGAGATGCCTAGTCCATACCATATGCTGATATTGAGATTTTCAGCGTGGTGGACCTTCTTGCTTGCGCTGGGTATCTCGTTCGCATTCTCTCTTCCCATTGGAATCATTCAAGCAATTACGAACACTCAGATCGGCTTGAACGTCCTTACTGAATTTATCTTTGGATATATCCAGCCGGGTCGTCCTCTGGCTCTGATGATCTTCAAGACATATGGATACATTACGATGTAAGCAGCTAGATAATGTTTCCAACCTTCCCTACTGACGGAATGAACTAGGTCGCAAGCACTTGGATTTGTTTCTGATCTCAAATTCGGTCACTATATGAAGGTGTGTAATCAAGCCATGAATTATCTGTGGGGACGTTACTGACAGCCAAAGATCCCGCCCCGCACCATGTTCATGGCCCAGGTCGTTGCCACGACGTTTTCGTGCTTCATTCAAGTCGCTGTGCTTAACTTTGCACTCACCAACATCAAAGACGTATGCACACCTCACCAGCCTGAACATTTCACATGTCCAGGTGGAAGAGTCTTCTTCTCGGGTAAGTAACGCTCCGACACCCACAACAATTCAAATGACTGATCGGTTTAGCTTCCGTCATCTGGGGTCTCATCGGTCCTGCACGAATCTTCTCTCCAGGTCAAGTGTACTCCGGGCTCTTCTGGTTCTTTCTCGTCGGCACAATAGCCCCCATAATCTTCTATTTCGCCGCCCGCAAATGGCCCAAATCCCCCATCAAGTACCTCATGGCACCTTTGCTCTTTGGAGGAGCAGCCTCCATCCCCCCAGCAACACCGCTCAACTATCTCTCCTGGGGTATCGTCGGATATGTGTTCCAGAAGTATATCAGGACAAAATACTTCGGATGGTGGTCACGATTGAACTACCTGACCAGCTCTGGGTTGGACTTGGGACTGGCATTGAGCACACTCTTCATCTTCTTTGCGTTTACAATGGGCAATATCGAAGCGCCAAACTGGTGGGGAAACACCATCGTCAGCGCGACGATGGATGCGCAGGATACTGCCGTGCAGGCGACCGTTGCAGCTGGAGAGCATTTTGGCCCCGTTGTTTGGTAATGGAGGAATGGGTGTATATGTTGGGAGGTATTTCTTTCGTTCCAGTATTATATCGTTGCAGATCTTTGTGTGTTTGTTTCCTAGTCTTTTGTAATTTTAAGATATTGTTCCACGTTCATTACTTCCATAAATTAATTCTCGCTGTCTGCACTTAGTCGAGGAAGACATTAGAGAAGGAAGGTCAGACTAGTCAATTATTAATTGAAATAAATATTGTTTAAACTTACCCTCGGGTAGCTGATTTTTGCATTTGTTGCTTTGATGACCCACCTCCTACGCCTTTCCAATCACTGGGTTCGATGGGGACAGCAGAACTTCGACAGTCTTCAATCTCGCTGCAGGTACGCGGAGCGAATCTGCTTTTGGCCTGCTTTCTATAGGCTATGGGGGAGCGAGGGATTTCTGAGTCATCGAAAATTGATGATTGAAGTGAGTTGACATCTCTGCTAAGGGATATTTGGATGGATGGCAGCCCTTCCGACACATTTGAGCCAAAGTCTCTGGGGCTCCGCGTTCTGTCCTCCGTCTAACTTCAGACTCTATAAAATACGCCTGCATACCAAGACTACAATACGAACGAAGCTATCTTTCTTTAATTCATGAGGACAATTATACGAGTCTCAAGGCGACTATTGTACTGCGTACATATCACAACTCCCATCACAACGATGTCTTCCAACACAGCAACACTATATAGTTCCAAGTATGGAACGCGTGTCCGGCAATTACACCCCACTGCTTGGCGCTCAAATGATCTCAAATGTCAAATCTCCTATCCCAAGCACTTCCTACATACTCGACAATGCATTCGTCTCGGCACTGTCAGCGAGCAAGTCAAACTGTTGCATCCACACACTACAATCCTAGCAACGGACATAGCTCCAGGCATGATCAACGAAATTTAGCAAATACTAAAGACAAATGGATGGAGCAACATGAATACCGAAATACTGGATGTCCGCGATCTTTCTGCTTTGAGAGATGAGACGTTCAAGCATGTCATCACCAATCTGGGGTTGCCTGTGCCTGGTGGCCTAGAATCTAGCACAAAGATCATGAACGAAATTTTTTGAGTCTTAAAGATAGGAGGAGTTGCTCTGGTTTCTACCTGAGCTGGTAAGAAATTCTTTCTTCTCAGGAGGAAAGAGATGCTGATTTCCTGAAGATTGAGTCAGGTTGACAGCATTCTACAACGCAGCACGAGCAGTCCGCCCAAATAAAACATCCGATTCGTTCATAGCGCTAAAGCCTGAGATTATCCATGCCCTCGTGGCTTGTTGAACAGCTTGAAGAGAGAGTCTCCGGCAACAATGTGGAAATCAAGCCTAGTGGGACGTACACGATGGCTGCGAGCTTGGATGAAATGACGGAGAACATGATGCTTGCAAGACAAATGTTCTTTTCGAGACGTACAAAGGAAGGAATTGAGATTGCGAAACCTATTCTCAGGGAAGAGTTGCAGGAAGTGAGGACATTTGAGAGCTTTGAGGGGGGGTGGAGGACCGAGATGAAAGCTTGGATTGGAGCTGGGAGGAAAATGGGAGATGGACATGAGGTCCCAGTTTAGAAATAGGTCTTCTTTGTGATCAGACGTGTTTAGCACTGCTACTTACTGAGGAACGGATCGGCGTCCCCGTTGAGACTGCGCCTGATTGGTTGTAGGCAAGGCATAGAATACCGTAAATGAAACTTCACACTAAAAGGATTCGAACACAAATTTTTAGAGTATAGGATGGTAATTTAGAGAGCGTTTATTTATGAAAGTAGCCAAAAGACTTATGATAAAAAGAGCAAAGCTCAATGTAAATGGAAGGGAGATGGCGCTCACGTGACCGTCAACTCTGGTAACCTCTCCGCTGCACGTGGTTTCCCTCCCCGGCCTTTCCCCTCTTTCTTTCTTTCAGTGCCTCTCCAACCAACATCGCCACCCCGCATGGAGCACATGCGAATCGAAAGCTCTTCTCCAGATAATCCGATTGAGGACCCCGCAATCACATCCACTCTGACATCCCCTCATTGCTGACAGGCTTCACCACTCCCCAGCGTCACATGTGATGCCGAAGGTGACCCCGTCGTGCCACAACCACACCGCAAGGCGCATCTCGAGTAATAACAATGGAACTAAGGGAAGCCGGCGGTACTTCCTCGAATGCTCTGCCCTTCTCGACAGCGACAATTGATTGGCTCTAAGGCGACAACATTTGTTCTGTTGTCCAACTCCGCTCTCCACATCAGCAAGCACCCTCCACCCACGGGAAAGTCGACCCAGGAAAAGATGCAACTGGGGTCAGATATTCTGTAGCCTTGTCCTGACTTGGCGCTGGCGATCTGGCACAGTCCGGGCGTCATTGCCGTCTGTAAATCCAGTGCTGGCAACGTTGGGATTTTACATCTTTGCAATGCTTCTGCGTTTTGCTCGTTTGGCAAGTTTCTGGCGCTGCTGGACAATCTGAATCCAATATCTACCAGGGATTTTGTACTCTGTGTCCTCAAGTGCGGCTCTGAGTGCTTCGAGCACTACCGGATGAACAGCTGGAATACTGTTTCTTTAAAAGAGCCGTCGCGTTTTGCTTCTTCATTGTGCCTCTGTACACTCAGAACACCGCCGTGATTACCGACAGGGATGAACAAGGTTCCACCAGTATCAACGTTCCCTGGCGTCTGCACATATACTTCTCGCGGTGTATATTCGCAACCAGGTCCGCCCAGGTTCTCCACAACCATTCCTAGTTTGAGCATTAGATGCAAGATCGTGTTCACGGGTAGCTCGGCGTAAGTTCTGGTTTCAGTCTGGCTCTCCTGGTTCTAGGTCAGCGATCTAAACATCTGCTTGTGTTCTCCTTGCACCTCCCGGCGCAAACATCCAACGCCGAGATGGCAGAACGAGCCACCCATCGTCAATCACAGAGGTACAGCCATCACATTTTTTCACGTCAGGACAGGGTTTTGCGGAGGTTCCTGCACTCTTTGCACCCGTTGCGAGCTGCAAGTTCTCCCACCCTTGATGCACTTGCATCTACTGGAATCACAAGGAAGTTTTCTGAGTTTCTCTAAGATGGATATCATTTCACCGAGGATGGGTAGCCATGTAGACACCATACAAGTGATGGCATACTAGGTAAATCCAGGAATATAGTATCACCTCCCCAGTTTCTCCGTCAACCTTCTCCAGCAGACAGATTTCCTCGACTCTCATCAGTACCTGTCGCCTCGCGAGCCATGAAGTTGATCACTGCCTTGTCAATCCCGAGCCTCGCTGGCGTCGTAGCTGCCCAGGAAAGCTGTACAGCCCTGGCTACTCTTGTACCATCCTGTGCTGTGAGACTCTATCGGTTTTCGTTTCCTCTTTTGAGTTTGCTGACCTTGCGAAGACGAGCTGTATTAGTTCAGCGGCTTCGGTCCTTGGTTGTGCCGACGGAGACTTCTCCTGTCAAGTGAGTTCAAATCTACTAGTCTGCTGATCTAAGGGCATTTGCTATTGAACCCCCCCTCCCGTCTCTTGGGAGAGCTGATTCGTTGGTTCCTGCTGACAGCGTCTCAGTGTCAACCAGCTATATCGAATTCTATCGTTATTAAGGCTCTGGGATGCGCAACGAGCGCTTGCGGCTTGGTAACAGCTCTTGCTGCCAAGGTTGATGCCGGGGCTGTCTGTTCGTGCATTACTTCTGCCGCCAATGTGAATGCAACAACAAGTTCAACGATTTCAATTACAACATCTTCAATAGCAATTCCTACGAACACTTCAACGTCGTCAGCCTCTCCAGGAAGCCCCGCGAGCGCCAGCACATTGGCACCCACAACAAATGCATCAACCGCGTATCCGACAACCACAGTGCCAGCAAGCACCTCATCCAGCCAACAGACCTATAGTTCAAATTCTACCTTCACATCCTCTTCATCATCCAGCCAGCCGGTCTATAGCTCAAATTCTACCTCCAATTCCTCTTCGTCGAGCCAGCAAGTCTATAGCTCCAATTCAACTTTCACATCCTCATCGGCAACATCCCCCGGAACAATCACATCACCTCCTAGTTGTATAACTGGAAGCCCTTGCGCGGCACAGCAATCGTCAATTCCACCATGTGGGGTAAGACGAGTGGTCTCTCTTTTCATATACTTGCTGACCAAAATAGACATCTTGCCTCTTTTCTGCTGCCTCTTTAGTTAGCTGTTCATCTACTGACATTGCTTGCCAATGCTCAAACTCCCCTGCAATTCAAGCTGCCGGTGCCGGTTGTGTTGTGGGAGCTTGCGGATTGACAGCAATTGCAGTACTGAACTCTGCCAATGCACTGTGTGCTTGTGTTACTGCAAGTCCAGCTTGCTCGAGCTCGGCTACAACCTTACTTACCTCAAGAAACTCGACGCCCTCCTCTCCACATCCCACAAACTCGACGATAGTATCATATCCCACCAATTCAACATCCTCACCTCACCCTACCAATTCAACGACGCTCTTGTATCTTACTAACTCGACGTCCTCTCCACATCCCACTAATGCGACGTCCTCTCTACACCCTACCAACTCGACAACGCTCTCGTATCCTACCAATTCGACGTCGCCATGCTTGAATACTACGCACGTCACACCCCCGGCCGCGCATTCACACTCAGAGAAGATCACTTCCCACTTGCACTCCACGAAGGTCACCTCGCATTCGCATTTTGTAAAGACCACTTCTCCAGCCTCGCCCTCGCCAGTCTCACATCCTTCCTCCACTCCATCCTGCTCACCCAATTCCACTGGTAGTGTGGGCGGATCAGGACCAGGATCTGGCAGTGGGTCAGGGAGCGGTTCAACTGGTAAATGGGGGAAGCCTGGGCAAGGATCGGGTTATGGATCAGGGAGCGGTTCAGAAAGCGACTCGGAAGGCAATTTGGGAGGAGCACCAGGAAACGGTTCTGGATATGCTTCCAGGAGTTGGTCAGGGAATTCCTCAAGCGCATTAGGAAATGCAGCAAGCGGTTCATCGGGCAGTTTAGGAAGCGCAAGCTCGACTGCAGGTCCACTTCCTGGCGGGACTACGGCCGGTAGCCCCGCTCAATTCACTGGAGGTGCGAATAAGTTCCATGCTGCGATTATAATGCTAGGGGCGGCGGCTTTGGCAGCGTTTGTGCTGTAGGAGCGTGGGGCTAGAAGGCAATGTTTATGTTTTCAATGGGTGACTCTTAATTGGGATTGGGCCTCGAAAGGTAGGACATATCTAATTTCTACAATAGATCAGGACCATTATTGATGCGGCAGAAACTAGTGGTTGAGAAATCTATTTTTGAAACTTGGGCTGTAATGCAGGAGGCAACGTTTTCCAAGCTTGGGAGAACAGAGCTGCCGAACAGCAGTTCCTTTCTAAATGGCTTCCACACACAGCTCCTGTCACTCCATTTCGTTATTTCTAGAGCAGCAATATCAGCAGTCAGGGTTCCGTTGTATCCCACAATTGTGTACATTTCGTCCTTTATCAGATCTTGTGATCTCTCAGACACACTTGAGGCTGGCCGGCAATTCAGGGACAAAATCTAGTGTTGTCGGAGCTCGAAATGATATATCTTATCCTGGACTTAATCTCATTCGCATTAAGTGGTTCAATCTGATTATTAGGCTTGGCGGGAGATGGTTAATTGAACTGGATACGCCCCCATCGAAACAATGAAGAGTCTTCGGCTTGGCATCGATTCTATCTTCATCGATGCCAGGTCTTGAAGGACCCGGTTTGTGCAACGTAGATATATTGCTACCGAATGAGCAAGAAGTAAAATTCGAAATCCGTAATTGAGATGCGATGAATGTATGTATTCCTCCAGTTTAGTTTAATCACGTCTTTAGTGCGTTAATTAATTTTGAAAGCACACCAAATTATGCCTTGATTCCCACGACTTCATGGGATCGAGCCAACTGCTCTATGAATTGTGGTACCAGGACGCTCAAACACTTCTTGGCTTTCTTTGGTGTTGGGACAGTATTTTAAGTGTTGTGGCTGCTCAGCACTATCCGATTTCTGAGGTCCATACAGCAATCAATAACCAGACGGGTGCGAGACCATTGAGAAGGAATATCAATGAATTCCAGAAAGACATTCCATTTTGGTATGAGAATGAGAGAATATTATAGAGTGGAGAGCTGCTGATTTTCTAGGTCTCTCTATATCCAACCACTTACAATTCCTCAACAGCCACCAGAAGATAATCAATTCTCCTGGTTCCAAATTTCTGGGACAGTAGCTCACTCTAAACCTCTGCACCAAGCTAACATCTGGTGTAATAATCCATGGAAGGCGATGGATTTCATTAGACAACAACCAAAGAAATACAATATCCATGGTGTCTGGCTATTGCACCCATTACAGTCCTCTTTTCCAATGTAGCATCGACCATACTTGGCTTTATTTGAGGTAGCATCAAGCTGCATAAACTCAAGACTCCTCTAACAATCTTCAGCAAGTTCTTGCAGGCCGTATAGAAACTCTTGCCAAAACCTACAATTCCAAGGAATACCAAACAGCAGCAGACAATTTTCGGATCCTATATTAGGACTGGGCATCAGACTGCAGAACGCCAGAAGTTGTCAATAGGTTAATAGTGCCCATCACCACACCCACAAGACAAGCAAACGTTCCAAACCCTCTCCTATATAAATTTTAGCAGTCCCCTCTGAATTCAACTTTGTTCCCTGACGATTATCCCGGGGACGGGGTACTAAACGCCTACCTACTTCGATGAGAACCCCAGATAACGGGACGTCTAACCCTGATCTAGGCTGTTCTGGGGTGAAGGCGAATACTGTAAGTTCCGTTTCACACCGAATTGGAGGAGAAAAGTTCATGAGGAGCACAGCATTCAGTCTTCAACGCAACAAACTACAACGAGATGGCGACCAACTTCACGGAACCACCGCGTTTGAGTTTGTGCACAATCAAGTGCGTCACGCAATCACACATGGCTGCGTTTTCTTACTCGGCTTTTGATCCGACCTTGTTTGTTCCTCCCCTCCCCTTCCCCTCCCTCCTTTCCCCTCTCACCCCAATTTCACGGTTGGTGATCGGCGATTGATACTGGGACAGCTTCCTTCACCACGCCAATACAGACCGCCTCATCGCCCTCAGGCAAGCCATGAACCTCAGCTCTTCATGAACCCAGACATCGAGGCCGAAGGTAGCTATACCGTTGCGATCGGAGAGAACATCACCGTGGATACACCACTGGCTCTGTTTTGCATAGGAGATGGCAAAACAGTTTGGATGAGTGGGAGGGCGAGGTATATTGGGGGTTTCGGGTTAGGGTATCCGGGATTGGAAGATATAAGTGCAGTTTTTTTGTTTCACGAGGGGAAGGGGGAGAGAGGGGAGTGGAAGGAGAAAGAGGGTGGACGAAGGAGGAATGCTGATTGCGACAGTGGGTACCGAATTCGAACCTGACGGAGCAGGTTGCGGCCAATGTGAGCAAGCAGGTGCTGAAGATGTGTTGGCCGGGTGGGAAGTAGATTGTCTGACCGAGGACGGAGCATTAGAAGGCGCAGTATTTTCAAGGAAAGAAGGTTATAATAGTAGAGAGTAAAAGTGAGTCGTGAAAGTTGAGAAGAAGAAGCCTCTGTTAGCAAAGCTAAGGCTGGCGGGCGAGAGGAGGTGAACCAATGAACCACTTCATTGAACCAAGGTAGCGGTACCGAATAGAGGCACGAATTGAATCTGTTTTACCAAACCAACTAGAAATCTCTAACCTAAGGTACGTGACTGTTCATGCGATGTGTGATGGTGGGGTGGCTGAACCAAGACTGCGGTATCCAGGCGGGGCACGTGATCAAACAACGATCCAATAGTACGGTATTGTTGCAAGTAGCAGAGGAGAGAGGTGTTGTGCATATGATGTCCGTGAGCATTCATGCACGCCATTCGTGAGTCCTGCGGGCCAATGAAACGGGCCGCTGGGGGCCAAGTGTATTTTTAGACACGGCCTTGTCGTCGGGGAACCAGAGTTCTGGGACGGAACGGCACACTTTTCACCAACTCTCACTCATCCCAAGCCTTCTAGAATCTCTCTTGGAAAGAAGCGGTTGGAGATTCTTCACACGTGATGAGCCAGGGGAGAGGAGTAAGTTGAAGGTATGCTTTGATTTCTTGAACCTTTGTTGACGCCGGTTCCCAAAAGCGTATATATTTATAAACCGAGACCCAGACCCAGACCCAAAATGAAAGCCAGAAAAATCTGATCGCAGCTCTTGTTTTCAGCTCTGGCAAGGAAAAACCGCTAGAGTCCAATGCAGCGCTAAACCAACCCTACACCTAAAAATGAAGATGAGGATGCCCCTTTACAATGCTCGCTTCGCTTGCAAAATGCATCAACAAGTCACCACCGCTGCTGTCTTCGCCTCCTTCCACCCATCTCCTACCATCAGGAAACACCATTCTCCCTTAGTAACGGGAGTGATATCTTCAAAGCCATTGGGCGTAGTAGGGCCTCTTCGGTGTGGTCCGCGATCTGATCGCATCCCATCGACACCTGCGTCCCTCCCCTTGGCGCTCTCGCCAACTTCCACGAGCGCAGGGCCTTCCATGTCACAGTCGCTCGAGTTCCCGCTGCTAGTAGAACCCTCTGTCTCTGTGGTGGGACTCTGGTCTCCGAATCCGACGGAAATTTTCATCCTTCTGATGTCTTTCATAGCGAAGTTCGTCTTGAGAGGAGGCGGCGACTTGCGCTCCTCGTTCGCGACTTCGATGCCGCCGGTGCGGGCTTGTCCGCCATATGCTGTCTTGTACCCTTCATTCACGTCCACGAGGGCCGCGAGACTGACGCCTAGCCATTCGTATGCGCGCATCAAGTACCCATTTGTGATTCGTCGGCCATTTTGAGCGAGGACCAGCCGGCGCAGCTCGTCGACGGCGGAGGTCAGGTCCACGGGTGAGAGCGTGCGCGAGTAGCTGTGCAGTTGGCATTTGAAGGTGTAGACGTGGTCAAGGGAGAGGAGAGTGAGACCTTCGGAGGAGAAGAGGACCTCATTCTGGGTGAGGGAGCGTCGGATAAGGTCATTGGTTGCGGGGCAGGTGATGGTGTTTGTGAGAGGGTTGGAGGAGAGCCAACCAGATCTTGGGGGAAATTAGTTTTGTTTATGAATAGAGATCACTGAACAAAATAGATGACCCAATGGAAACTAGATTATACTGAGACGTTAAGGAACATTGAGTTCTGGAGGAGGGGGTCGCCTAATCAACCAATTCCAGCCCTTGATGGTTTGTTGATGATTGGTCAATTCCTGTATCGTACTGATGGGATACAGAACTATTTGTCACAAAAGACATAGGAAAAGGGGGGGAAGGCGAGGTGATGACTTACCCAATGGGGAATTTCTTTTCTGCTTTAGCGATTGTGGCGCGGAGTATCTTTTCGGCCTTTTCTGTCAAAGTGCTCATATGTAGCAGACTGAGCCCGTAATTACTGTTTCCCCAAGAAACCGGAGTCAGCATAGTTCTTTCAAGTATTTTCGGGAGTAGAACGTTCCAGCAGTTGTTAGGCATTGCTAGTAGAATGCCCCAAGAGGTAATGGACATTACTACGGAAGAGGAAGTGGTGCTCCGAGAAGATGAGACTTACTTCTGGATCGGTGGTGCGGGACTGATGGGTGATGATATTGAAGATCTGGATGACTGTAAAGACGGCGATGAGATTGGAGACGGGCTGGCCGATATTTGTGACGAAGCAGGGGACCACGTAGTTCTAAGAGGCCCTCTGGATGTTCCAGATGTTGAGGAACAAGAATCAGAAACAGGGCATTGAGTAGACGATTTGATGAGTGTCCTGGCAAATGTGGATGAAGCATTGGTGAAGAATGCCTTGGCTGGAGATACGGTAACAGATGGAGTCTGTGGCTCAGGTGCTTTCGGTGGTTCTGATATTGGTATTCCTGGGATGTTGATGTCTTTGCGGACAACAATCAGGGAAATATGTAAACGCTTCCTTGCCAGTCTTTTCGAAACATAGTCGAGAGCAGACAATAGCTGTCGAGGAAGCTGTTTGATGTCGAGAAGAGAAGGTCCCGCTTCAAGCGGCGACGATATGTATTGTTTTGAAATCGGCATAATGAAGATATTTTCTCAATGTTGGTGATGATCTCGTTGATCTGTGACGTCGAGCTGTGCAGTTCGGGAAAATTCGTGGGAAAAGGATGAAGGAGTTTCGAAGGTTCGCACCCAACTCACGCATGCGCGATGGAGAGTTTGAGTATCGTGACAATAAGTCTCGAAGTCGCCGTTGATGAGATATACAAGCAGGAGCAAAAGTTCGTTGACGCTGCTACCAAGAATACATTAGAGGAACGCGAGACGCCCTACCTTTGAAGCATGTATAGCGCATTGAATCTATCCAAAATAGAAGTCCCTCGGCCGCTCTCGCATCGACCATTGAGATGGAGACCTGGATAGCAGGCGCTTGGAGACGCGATGCGGGTAGAAGATGATGCTTTTTTCGAGACGCAACGAGAAGTTGATTGGATGAATGGGCGGACTATGTCGATGTGCGCAAAAATAGATATGTGGCGCTTTGAGAGCCAGGCCCAGAGCGGGGTAGTTGATAGAAGTCTGCCCAAGCTCGCTATTTCACAGACACTCCGCCAATGGCCAGGCCTCTTCTCTTCCCAGAGTGGATTTATTACCGTCTTACGTGGAAATAGCAGCCGAGATCTATTTTTATTTTTAGCTCGCAGCTCTCCCGCATCTGCAAGGCGTGCCCATCTGGTCCCCATCATCGCAGCCCTGAAGCACATCCACGACCTGTGACTGGACCATCAACAGCAGATCAACACTAAATCGGCGCATGCTGCTGCAACCCAAGATAGGAACATTCATGCTCAACACCTCCCTGGGCTTGGATCGATATTGCCCTGCAGACCGATAACCATCTCTACAGATTTGCCCCATCTTCGATGGGCCACCTCGGCGAGAGCCGCCCGTGACCTCGCATCCCAGCGGTTAGGATGCATATGCTTCTTTTCCGATATCAGGATTTGTTTCGAGGAGATGAACAATGAGGACTGTTTTGCTGCTTTCCATCATTCTGGTCTAAATCAGGCCGACGACGTGGCAGTCACATGCACACAATCTTACGTCGCCTCAATTCTATTTTCGTTATCACCAACCAGCGGCATGCCCCACGGATTTCTCCAGTCCGGCCTTTGGACGTCCCAGAATGAGGCTCAAGTGTGCCAGGTTAAGGATCCCGAGCGCTTCCCAAATACGACCTGCATGCCGGCAGATTTTCGTCAATGTACCTGCTTGACTCAGAGTGCTTCATCACTGGACAACGGTTTTCGGGGCTCAGTAGTCTCTGCTGGTCCTGTCTTATACACGCCATGACCACGAACCGGAATACTCGAGGAGCGGGACTCTGGAATCACTGTCTTGCACTTGCACTGTCCGACATTGCGGTCCCAGAACGAGGCTACTCAAGCGTGGGTGAAGCTTCGCTTTGATTCAAACCACGGAAATTCGAACAACCTCACCTCTGTTCGGTTTAACAGACACACGAGTATGAGAGATACACCCGGGACACTCTCCGCAGGCTCAAATACAAAGCTCAGAAAGAGTATCAGCTAAATCTTCTTGTTTGAACACCACATCAGATTCCCGCTTGCCGATAGAAATCTTTCAAAACCGAAGTTACCAAAACAGCGGCAGCTGTATCTCGATTAGAGAGTGTTTTTGTCGTTGCCGTGAACCTAGCAGTTCTATGGCATTGTCCCCGTTATCAGGTAAGTTGCGGTCAAGCAATTTTGGTTCTGATTATACAATTCAAAGACTCGCGGAGCTCGATGCAGGCGTCAAAGATGCAGGATTGAAGCCAACTTGCACATCTCTCCCACAACGTTTTGTGAAAGTCAAGCCCGCCGAGGGAGGAGCCCCAGTGGTAGAAAGGGAGGTGTAAATTATGCCGTTAGATGCGGGACAAATTCTTGATGCCACTGCAGTCCCTGTGGGCCCTGTCGCAAATGAAGTGGGTGTTATTGTGTATGTAGACCGAGTCTTCATACCGCTAAGCATTATTAGCGTTTGAGGGAAGAGAAGAAAAAAGATTCGCTATTGCTGCTTGGCGTATTACCTCGGACTCACGATCTGGGTTACCGGTATGCTGCTTAGTCCTTTTAATGGTTTCTGTCGCCGCTTTACTTGGAAGTCTCGAGGTGTGCGATATCGAGTCTACAGGTCTGCCGTTGTTTATTCGAGTTTTCTATAGATCACAGGACCAAAATGTTCGCGTGGATTGAAAGACGTCGGAGATTATGCTACAAGGCAGTACTATCAAGGAATTCTATGCATTATTATGGTATATTTACTCCCTCCCTACATGCAAGCTGCGCCATCAATCCCGAGAACCTTTCCGTTGATCCATTCGCCATCCTGACTTGCAAGGAAACAGACAACCCGCGCAATATCGATTGGTAGACCAACACGGTGCAAAGGACTCCATGTTGCAGCATACTGCCATCACTGTCAGCGGTTGAAGATCACTCTAGCGTCAATTTCTCTTACCTCGTCAACCTCCGCGTCGTTCAAGTTAGCACCGTTAGGAATGTACTCTCTGCAGACCTTGTGGTACATATCGGTCCTGATTCCACCTGGAGCAATGCAGTTCACAGTGATCTGCTTATCGCCCATGTCTAAAGAGGTTGTCAGTCAAGTTTCCGAGGCGAATTCAGAATCGACTAACCAATGGCCATGCAACGAACGAAGGTCTCGATGGCACCCTTGCTACCGGAGTACAACGTGTGCTTTGGCACGCCCTTCGCTTGCCCGGTAATACTTCCCATCATGATGAGACTGCCGCCAACAGACAGGTGCTTGTACGCTTCTCTGGCAACAAAGAATTGTCCACGGGTATTGATGCTCATGACTCGGTCATACTCTTCCTCTGTGACGTCCTTGATGTGGCCGAATGAGACAACACCAGAGTTAGAGCAGACGATGTCAAGATGTCCGAAATGAGCAACGGCTTGGGCAAACATGGAGATAATATCCTTAACATTGGCCGTATTGGCCATGACGGCGATTGCATCGCTGCCTGAATTTTTGATCTGAGCAACAACTTCTTCGGCCGCCTCGGCGCTGTTGGCGTAGTTGACAACAACTTTGGCTCCTCTTCTTCCCAACTCGAGAGCCATCTCTCGTCCAATTCCTCGTCCTGTCCATGAATTTAGAATCCGACATGTTTCAAGCAAGGAAAAAGATCACATACCTGAACCAGTCACGAGGGCGACCTTCCCGGCAAGGCTTGCAGATGCAAGCCCCAAAGGACCCCGAACTCTTGTGATTTCTGGCTCAACATGAGCGCTTCCATTTTCTGGTGCTGGTGCTGATACCTCAGGAACTGCTGGAGCTGCATGTCCGTTGGTGTGACCGTTTGTTTGGCCATTCAATGCGGCCTCGCCGTTTGTGTGACCATTCAATGGGGCCTCGCCATTGGTGTGTCCATTTGTAGCTTCCATTTTGGCGACTTAATTCGAGAAATGTTGGATTGCAGAATCTAATTTGGGAGGTATTTCAATTGAGTGTAATAGAGAATGAAGAGAAGTCCTCGAGCAGCTCGTTCTTTTATACGAAGTTGGATTCGGCGACTTTGGTGGAGTCGAACTCTATGCGGACATTCGCCATTCGGACCTCCGCCCCCTCAACATCTCGCTCTACCAGCCACTAAACAGCCAAAGAACTCTCGTCACCCATATTCGGCGTGCGTGTTCATTGAGAATTGTCTGTGTTCGACTGCCATGGCACCGGGCGTCAGTCCATGCGATGCGATGCGATGGATGCATCCGTAGTCGACTGTATCCCTCCCTTCCGGCTCGCTTAGCGGTCCTGACTTGCCCCGGGCTCGTGGCTCAACAGATCACCACCAACAAGGCTTGAGCCATTCGCCGGCGAGCGAACATCGCATTCGGACTCTTTTCTCAGGTTCAGTGCAATAATTTTCGGAAAGTTCTTCAAGTGAAGTGAGAGCTTGCATCACAATCAAGTACTGTAATTGCAAATGCAAGTGTCTCCCTCCGAAGTCAGGGCCCAGAATTCGATGTTTCGTTTCAGGAGTGAAAACCATCCGAGTCCGCAAACCATCCACTGAAAATGCACCACCATTGCAGTCTCTCGCTAAGTGGCAGGTTTCGCACGCTACCGTTTTAACCTTACTGTACCCTGGGACGGGCAGCACGGACGGATCCGGATCTGATGCACAGATCGGCGGGCCGGAAATCTTTCTTGTGTTGGGGAACCGGACCACACCCTACCCACAGACGTCGTGCTCGATTCATGCGTCTTCTTTGCGAAGAACTCTTGGAGGTATGTAGGAGATCAGTGTCCATGTGGACCTCTGAGCGAGAGCCGGGGGCTTCCGGAAGCAGCGACTTATCTGATTCTCACGGCTCAGCGCCGAGAGTCCTCGGGACCTGCATTGTTCGAGAACTTCCACAACCCAACTCGCATCGCTCTTCGGCGTCTTGATGAAAGTCGATATTTGTAATCTCAGAGAAATTGGGATACGTCAAACTGACCTCTTACCACATGTGCAGACCACAAGCCTCACCTGTCAAGGAAGGCCTTGAATCCAAATTTAGCTGTTGATATCATGATATATGCTCCTCACGTCCTTCTCAACTTTGCAACAAGAGTTTCTTTGTATCATACTTTCCTTGGCCTAATCGTTACCAATATTTCCATACAGTAATGCAGCTTCAACGGGTCCCTTTCTTGGCAGCATTAGCGCTTCTGTCGCTGCTGCAGATGTCTTCCGCAGGTTCGCTCCTTCGCCCCTTCGCTCAATAGAGAGGCCGAGAGGCCGAGAGGAGCCGGAGGTCTCTACTGAGCCTCTTGGCTCCCGTCGATCTCACCCCTTGCTCCTCAGCCCGCACTATCCCGTACAAGAAGGCACTGACACCATCCCCAGCCAAATCCACAACCAAAGGCGCCACAGGCACAGCACCCAAAGCCACGGGATCCGCCCCTGGGACCACAAAGTCGAAAATAATCGCCGTAACCGTCGGCTCCCCCACCGTCAACAAATCCCTCGTCTTCGTACCCGCCGACGTAAAAGCAAACCCAGGCGACATCCTGCAGTTCCAGTTCTCGCAGATAAACCACACCGTCACGCAATCCACGTTCGTGGAGCCATGCCAGCCGATCCAAGCATCAGACCCGGCCGCGGCTGGGATCCATAGCGGCTTCGTGCCGGTGACGGCTGGTGCAAGCACGGTCACGACGTTCGATGTCCCAGTGAATGATACGAAGCCGATATTCATTTATTGTGCGCAGGGCCCGCACTGTCAGCTGGGGATGGTGATGGCTGTGAATGCGTGCGTCTCTGCCCTCCTTCCCCGTCACCCCCCCTTGTACAAATAATCTAATGAAACTCAACAGAAATGGAAACGAAACACTCGCAGCGTATAAATCTGCAGCAGCGAAGGCAGAGAAGAACGTCCCGGCTGCTAACTTCAAGGGCGGCGTGATGGGCTCCATACCTGCTGCGGACGCGGTGCCTCCTCCTGTGTAAGAATTTGAAGATGCATGTGGAGTCCGGCGTAAGTGCAAGAACAGAAGTTGAGCGGGACTCACGAGCAAGGGAACTAGGAAAAATTCTCGGTGCGATATAGATATTTTTTAACTCTTGTTTTCTATTCTTTCGAGACTGTCTCCTCTTTGTCCGTGTGCATTCGATCGAGGGGGAGAACAAGTGTGACTCCCAGAACCCCATCATCAAGCATGACACTCATTCCATGCTCCGGTGCATTTACGATGACCAACGGGTCTATTTCGCATCACCTGACCGACCTCAGCTTAACGAAAAGAGGTGCCTTGTCAATAATCAACGAGTACATCTTCATATCAAGCCAGTTCCTGCTCTCTATGCAAAGCTCAAGATCAAAACTATCACAGTCAGCTCTTCCCGTTCCCACGTCTCATTTGGAGCACTCACTTCCAGAACAGCCTCCCAAGAACAAGTCTCATATAAACCATCGCAAAACTATTCCACCAAGTAAGCTCCTCGTTCAAACTTAGAAATGAGGACTCTCACATCTGTCCGATGCAATTCCGCGGCCCTATGGCAAACGGGTTGACAAGACCAAGGTTATCGCCTTCGTACTCCTTATCTCCGAGCCAGCGCTCAGGAACGAAGGACTCGACGTCTTTCCATGCTGGTGCGTAGTGTCCTGCTGCATATCTGTAGACGCCGACTCGAATCTATCAACACTCGTCAGCAAACAGCATGAATTTGGTTCTTGAGAGGGAGCACATACATCTCCCGGAATGTGGTCACCGCAGATCGTGTTCCCGCCAGGATTTGTGATTCTCCTGGTCGTTTCTGGTGCGGGGTGGTTGAGTCTCATAGACTCGTTGATGACAGCGTTTAGGTATTTGAGGTTGTTTATTGCGGGTCCCTTGATTTCCTCTTCGGTTTTGAAGGAGGAGCGTATTTCATTGGTTAGGATCTGAAGCTTTGAAGGGTTCTGGAGGAGATGGTAGATCATAACCTGGAGAGATGGTTAGTGTTAAGGTGTCAAATCACAAGGGGCAATCTGTGTCTTACAGAGAGAGCAGAAGCAGATGTATCGCTCCCGGCCATGTTGAAGTCGTTGCTGACAACCGCCATTTCACCTTGGCTGAGACCCTTCTGACTGCCGATCTTTTTGGACATGATAGAGACCCTGGTTTTAATCAGCGTCAGCTCTCGCCTCTCTACCTTCGCAGTTGACAAAGAAGATTGAAGCCTACAAATCCTCGACTTCATTTTCGCCCTTTTTGCCTGCGTTTCGCCTGGCTTCATGGCCCGCGAACAGTTTTGCGAAGATCTTCCTCCGGACAGGAAAACTGGGAGGCTCCCCATAACATTTGTAGAGTAGCCTGCCCAAGGAGAATTGACCAAGTGCTGCTCGCCTGGCTGATGTTATGAGGAGATCGTGGTTTTGAGATGCCATTTCTGGAAGTGTAGTGGTTTGACTTCCAAGTCAGCATTGCCATTCTGGAGTGGAGTTGATACTCACAGGGCGTGGAATGAATCCCCGAAAGTGAGATGTGCCACCGTGTCGAAGCCAATACAACCCAGCCACCAGACCATGTCAATTGGTTTCCCAACTGGTTGTTCTTTCAATATTTTGATGAAGACTGTGGTGTAGTCCTGCAAGAAGGGTTCTCGCTCCCGAACGGCCTTGTCGCTGAACGCAACTCCGAGAATCTTTCGAAGCCTGGAATGGTCGGCGTCATTTGGGTTGTTGAAGATTCCGCCAATACGACTCGGTGGTGTAAATTTATATTTGCCAAGCTGTTTGCCTCCCGAAGCTCGGTGAGAGCTATATATATCCCTCTCGGCGACCTCGCTGATGTAGGATAATTCGTACGGACCGACTCGCACAATCTGAAAGGATTTGAGATTCGAAAAACTTCAGTTCAGAGAATGGGAAGCTTACTGGCCCGTATTTATTGTGCAGTTCCGACATTTTGGAAGCCTTTGCACCTACAATAGTATAGTATGTGGAAGGGAGCGCTGTTGCTGCCCATAGCTTTGGGCCAGGATATTTGGATATTGGATGGAAGTGAAGTCTGTATACCACGACCGTCAGGATCCAAACTGCTGTCTGAAACTCTGTTAGTATGGCTTTCCGTCTCTTCGATGGATGATGTTCCAAATTTCGGGGAACCCTTACCAGCCCAGCCAGATATTGTCCCGCCTGCACAACCGACAGGGATTGGGGTTGAAAGTAAATAGACGCCATGTTGAAGATTGCGAAAGTGTTTCAAGAATCGAAGAAGTCCAGATCTCGCTTCGAGGAATGACCTGGTTGTCCGCATCTCGGTTGCGCCACAGCAGCACTGTATCTGACCTACAAAGGTCGGAGTCCCTGGAAGTATATACGTCGTGCTCGATCGTGAAATTGAAACGCGACAATTCGTATCCTATCGGCGTCTGAAAGCGAAAACAGTCCGATAGGTGGTTTGCCGTGTCTAGTGCTGACTACGCGACACAAGCTGCGGGTCCCAAGGAGTTCGAGCAGTTGCCGAATGAGGGCATTGATTGCTGCGATTTAAGGGTAAAATTCACAAAAAAAACTAAGCTGCCCCAAGGAATCTCCTGTGCCGAAGCTTCGTTATTTGGTGATGGAGTTTCGCAATATGCGAGAAGGGCTTCATTGAGGATTACTACTCTACAGAAAGGGAAGAACAACCCGTTTTATCGTGGATTTATCTGTGTTTGTTGATCCAGAACCTTCAAATTATGGGCGATCTCGATTCCCATAAGCAATTTAAATGTGGAAAGTTCCTACGATGGAAAGACTCGGCTCTCACCACTTGACAGAAGTGGAGCATCACTTGGGGACAGGGAAAGGAGTTCAGGTGGCACTTGATTCTCATTTGGTTCGTGCCGCCTAATGCCAGTCTGGCGCACGAAAGCAAGATAACGCCCCATCTAGTCCGACTCGCATAATCAAGTATTCTCGAGAAAACCCTCAGCAAAGCCCACCAGTTTGCCCATTGCTCTCGATGAGAATATGCCAAACTCATACCAATCTTGCCCGCACCAATAAAAGAAGTCATAAATGAAAAGAAAAGCCGCGTAGGCAGAATAATTAGCAACCCCAACGTACGCTCGCATGCCATAAAGTACGCCTTTTTTGCGCCAGAGCTACCCCCAGGCGTCCAAGCCAGTTTATGTTTTGATTCCCCATTCGCTGCCGACGCCAAGCAAAACCACAAGAAGCAAAGCAAAGTCGTAAATTCGTTGCGAGTGAAGAGAGATCATAGTGCTGCATCGTCGTCAGCTGGGCCGAGTTCGGCGACACTGTCCATGGGCTCGGATGAACCGTCATAGTCCCCTTCTGAGCCGTCCCAGTCTGCAACAATTAGCGGTGATTAACAATTTAGGTATGTGGATATGCTTACCAGAAACCTCCTCATCAGCCTCCTCAACCATAATCTTCTTGATCGCTGGAAGAACAGCTAGATAATCGTCAGCTACATGTTGGAAGATAAAAGATGGCTGAATAACTTACAGACAGACATCTCAGCGAATCGACGTGTCAGGTTATCCTTGCTGTCGAAATCGAAGAACTCTTGGCAAGCCTCGATCACAGTCTGGATATTTGCCAGCATTGCTCTGACCACCGTCTGACGTGGTTGAACATAGGTGTTGTGCAGGTAATCAAGACATGCAACTCCCAATTTTTGACCAACTTGCAACATCACCTTGATCTTTTCGTTCTCGTTTTCGTCCTCCAACACTGTGATTTCGATAGCGTCGGAGGTAGGCCTGAGTATGAACTCTTGAAGGAAGTCCTCCGTGTCAGCCCGAACTATAGTATCGTAGTACGTCAGCAGACCCGGGCCCCATTGGGTGGCCTGCTCAAGAAAGAACTTGTAGGCTTCCTCTTTCTCCATATCGCTATGATCGTACTGCAGTTGCATGACCTCCTTGAAGAATTGAAGAAACTCCTTCCCCTCTGTGTTGTCAAGATGAGTCGCAACCTTGGTAACATGCATAACCATGTTCACGAGAGCTCTAGGCTCTCTCGAGTGTTGGCAATAGGTCAGAGCTGCTCTGAGGAAGGGGCCACAAGGGGCTGAAGAGACATTTCTTCTGATGCCATGGGTGATGGCTGCGAAGATGTTGAGGTCCAACGACTCCGGCCAATCAAGAAGGGCAATGATGAGAGCCTCTGTATCATAGTCATTCTGATGGATTTGGACAAGCTTTTCGACCACGATGTGGGCATTATTCCTTGTCCAGTGCTGCAGCAGCAAATGGCGCTCACTGACCGAAAGTGGAATCGGCATGCTATTCATCGCAATATCGATTCGGTCATCGTCATCGGCAACGGTGTCAATCGAGGCATCGCAGGTATCGACAAGCCTGTATAGAAGTGTAATCACACTCTCGAATGACACTGGGCGTGTCGCGATCCGCTTAGAGATGATATTGAGCATCCTCGAATACTGAGGGCTGATTGGTAGCTGCACGTCTGCACTGACCATCTCCAGTGTGCGGCGGAGATAACCAGCATCTAAAAGCAGAGTCGCTTCGCACTTTCCCATCTTAGCGATACTAGCGAGGAGGCCAAAGTACTCAGGCCAAGCACGACAATTGGAGTGGAATATGTCCCACAGTCTGTTGACAGCTTTCACAACCCGCTGGATCAATTGAGGGTCGCCTCCTTCCAATTCATCGGCGTCTACCTCGTCATCATCGCCAAAGCCATATGCGTACGGCGCATCTGCGTTGACTTTGTTCAGAGCAGCAATAATCGATGCAGCGATTTCGTTCCGGACCAAGGCATCAGGGTTTCGGAGAAGTAACATACGAAGAGTCTCGGGAAGATCACAGTACCACTCTAGATAGTCGCGGCTGCATTCTGCGCATTGATGACAGATGTGACGTAGTGCTAACATGAAAGTTGGAAAATCCGGAAGATCCTTGGTTCGAGCGATGACTTGATCTAGGTGATTGAGTGAAGCAGTCAAAGCGAGCTTTTCCAGAGTATGCGCTTGAGAGCATTGACCACCATTGATCTGTTTGACATGGGAGAGCATCTTCGTAACAAAGTTGGCATGTGACGGATCGTACAGACAGTACTTGCGCATCAAAAGCTCGTTCTCCATAGCAATGTGATTGGATAGTCGAGAGGGTATTGGTAAGCGTAACGGACTTGCCAATCCTGAGCGTTCCAAGCCTTGCTTCTGTACCGCAAGCTCCGAAGATCGCTGGTAGAACAACATGTACGCACTCCAGCTCTTGTCGTACTGGATGTTGCCTCCGTCGACGGGGCCGCGGTAGTCCGGACCTCCAAAGCAACTATTCTCCATCTGATTCGGGTCCCACGAGGTGACACAATCATCATTGAACTCAATCCAATTCTCCTTGACTCCGTTTGATGGTCTCTCGCGAATGAAAGAATAATAGTGACCTGACTCTGCGGTTCCAGAATGAACAAGGATGCCCACTAGCTCAAAGATGTCTTCTGGCGTCTCCTCGGGATTGTCCATCAGGTGCTCTACTTTGTAAGGCCTCATGTCAATCTTCGTTGGGAAGGAGAAATGGTCATTGATCTTGCTACGTTGGAGAGTTCGTAGATTGAAGTCGAATCGCTTCAAATGGAAGATCAGATTGTCTGGAATGTCTTTCAGACATGCTCTATTGAATTAATTAGCTTAGGTGAACTTGAAAGGCTGAAAAAGAGAGATACCTCTTAACGGCATCGACGTGGCGGTCACAGCCAGAGCATTTGTATTTGTTGTCTAAACCATTAGTTTATTTTCAAACAATCATCCGGGAATTCTCACCTCCTTCCATGATCTCCCCATCGACATAAGCTTGAAGACTTTCTTGAAGACTGCTCTTCCCCTTGATGTCACATTGAATAGCGGAGAACGGTTCCAAACGTTCAGAGATGTGTGAGCATTCCTTCGACTTGACCTGTTGCACAAGCTGGCCGCCATAGAAAGATCTAAATTTGCGCTTTGCATCTGGAGCCAATATTTGACTCTCCCAGCGATCAAAGAGCAGATTATAGAATTCGTCCACATCCATCTGGACAGTAACATCAATTTGAGTTTCCTCATAGGTTCGAATAGAGTTGGCAAGGTTTGCAGGGTCAACAAATCGCCGATAACTATTTTGCATGTAGCTGAATAGGTTTTGTGTTTCGGAAAGAAGCTTTTGAGATGCTCCGCCGTCGGCCACATGAGCATTCAGCATGAAGTCCCGGAAGGGGATATTCATGAAGAGCTGTGTAAAGAGAGAATTGAGGTAGCACGTGTTCGAGAGGTTGCGGAGACCAACATAACCAGTGTGAGATCTGATAGCTTTGCTTCGGTCGAATTGGAAGCCCAAGTCATAAACATAAGGCCCTATCGGATAATCAGTAATGTGCAAACCATATGGTGAGGAGTTACATACCATCCTCAATCGCAGCATACGGTACTAGTACCGTCAACTGCACCAGGATGTTTCTGTACTGTGCTTCGTCATCCTTCACTAGATAGAAGATGGTTTCCGTCAATGTGCGCCTAGTCAGTGGATTGAGGAGAGGAATTCTTGGGACAATGATGTCGTCCTCGTCCTCGTCCACTGAGAGATCAGGGAAAAGGTGGTGGCGAAACAAAGCACTTCCGATGGTGCTATTAATGTCAGCTCTTGCAACATATGGTTCGGCTTGAGAAATTTACCTGCAGGACATAAGTTTCTGGGAGGTCTTCGCTAGAGCTGTTGCATCGAACAAGAGATTTGCAAGTCCTTGAGCCACCAAATCGATGCTTTCCGGATGGCCAACACTCTGCAAAATAGTCAGCATAATCGGTAAGTATAAGATAGGATTGAAAACCTCTTGGCAGTTGTGATTCAGTAACAAACCACCCCATTGCTTTACACAATCCTCCAGATCCAGGAAGTCGGTTGAAGTTTCCGCAAGTCTCTTAAACAATGTGTGGGCTAGGCTGAAAATTTCTTCACACTGGTACGGGTATAGAACGGCTTCGATGATCAATGACTCAATCATTGGCCAGAACGCAACCACAAAGCTTGTTGTGGAGACTTGAGCGAGACTGGGAATGTATTAGTTGCAGCCAAAGTAGAGACTTAATAAAAATCCAGGCTTACCTCGGACTGAAGGTGCATTTGCTCATGATATGCTTAGCAACGCTCTTTCTAATGAGAGGACGAGGATCTTCCAAAAGAAGCTCCCGTAGCAATGTGTTGCTGGCGAGATGTGAAGCAAAGTGACCCCAAAGCTCTGGATTATGAATAGAAGCTTCTAGGATTGCTTCAAATGATCTCCAGGTCAGATGTACCGAATTCTGTGACGATTGAATCCCCTTTGCATCTTGCAATAATTGTAAGAGGCGTTGAAGAAGAATTTCGTTGAGATAGGGCGCAATGGATGCTGGTGGTATGGGTTCTGCACATGATTAGCATACTGTAATGAAGTATTGCTGGATTCATGTACCCTTCAGAAAGTGGACAAAGCAGTCAATAAGGTGCAGGGCAAGACAATCCCTCAAGTCGTCACTGGCACAATGATCTAAGACATCTCGATCTGAGAGTGCGGCAACAATCAGGGAGACCGCTCTCGTAAGAGCAGTCTCATTCACACTTCCCTATTTGAAATCAGCCAGTTGTCCTAGTCGACGCAAGTATGCAGAACTAACCTTTTGTGTCTGACCAACAATATACTCCTTTAGCGCATGGATTGCATAGAGAGACTTGAACGGTTGGCCGAGCGGGAAGATTTCAGAGTGTGGTGTGTCGGTGTCAAAATCTCTCAGTAATCGTTCGTAGACTGGGAATTTGACCAAGAAGTAGTAAATCTTCGGCAAAGAGTTAGTATGTTATAGGAGGGGTGGAAGACATAACCGTACCTCTTGAGCTACCTTTTCATGCATACTGAGATAGCCCCATAAGTCATCAAAGTGCTTCATAATCTCACTTTCGAGAGTTGGCTTGGCCCCATTAAGATGGATTGGAATTCCATCCGAGTCTTCGCGGCGCTGGATAAGGACGAGACCGTTCAAGTTGAGATCATCCAAAGACTTGCATACTTCGATTTCGTCGGGATCAAATTCCTTGCCACCGCAGTATACTTTGTAGTTCTTGAATCCGGTGACCTTTTGGAGACTAGCGAATAGAGCTGCAGCGGTATTCAACTTTCCGAGTGTCAAACTCTTGACCTCTGTGTGTTTGTTGCCATCAAAGGATTGATACTTAACAGTCAGAGGATCGCCTGCCACGTCGGTCGTCGTAATTGTCGTCAGCGATCTTGCTTTGGGAGTAGCAAACTGCGGCTTGGATTGGTAGGCACGTAAAAACTCTCGCAATACGGCCAATGATCGGGCAAAAATCTTCTCCTGCTCCTGAAATTGGTCCTCTGATGCCACAATCACCATTCCCTCATCTGATCCACTCGATGCACCATCACTGAAAGTCTTCAACTTAGAAGCAGCTGTCTTTAACTGGTCCAAACAACGATCAACCAACGCTAGATGGATGCTTCTTGCTTTTGCTCGTGGCATTGTCAAAATGAGTGAATGGTCGACATAGACTTCCACAAGAATGTTGATGGCAGTCGCATCAATTGTGTTTGGTGGAGCGGTCAAGATCATGCGCCAAAGTTGCTCGAGTGCCTGAGACTCAAAGGTCCGGTCTTCTGCAATAAAGTCAGGTCGGATCTCATCTAGCCAGGCAACTATGGCTTCTCTTGCAAAATCCAGAGCTCCGTTGGTAAAGCAATGTGGAGGGAGTTTTGGAAGGTAGTCCCGGTAGCACGACGCAATGAAGACGTTTTTGGTCGAGGATTTCTTCGTCGCGCTATTGAGAATCAACCAAGATGAATTGCGCTCGATAGTAGATTTCGATCCGCTGCCGACGAGAACGTTCCAAAGTCGTTTGCCAAGATCTGGATTAATTGTGGCTGGTTCGTGAATAATGAGAGACATCAGTAATTCACGGCGGGCATTGCCAGCAGGGCTGTTTCTCGCAGTAGAATGACGATCTGCAGCAACAGCAGATTCCAATTCCTCAACCACTAGCTGTGTTAGGCTATGGTCATTGCACAGTCTTCGCAGGTCGGGATTGTTTTGCCGGAGAAGTGCATTGATAACGCATATGCTTCCCGGTGCTGTAGGGGTTCTACTGGAGATATCCTCTAGGCAGCTGAGGTAGATAGCAGTGCGAGCTTCAGGTCCTGGACCCTGCTGAAGCAGCTCTCGCAATCGGCTAGCTGCAAAGGTTTGTATCTCAGGATATCCTGTGGGGCATTCGGGGGAGATAATTGAGGACTCGCGGATGAGTCGTACACACAAATCGTATGGCGGAGCTCCAAGATAATGAACTTGATCGGACATCGCTTTAACCACAAGATCTTTGAATAGGTTTTGACTAAACTCCCGCATCGGAACAGTGAAGGACTCGATGGGGACATCGCACACCTTCTTGCAAAGGTAGAGGAGAGAGCGATAATCGTACAAGTTCAGGCAACGCATGACCATTCGCAGGATAGCCTCTACCACTCTAGGATCCTGACTGGTCATGACAGTCTGCCAGATCTTATCGGTCTGAGCCGACTTGTAGGTCTTTGTGACAATCAAGAACCCGAGGATGTTGTTACTCTCATTGATGATTTCTGGGTGAGATCCAATGCCAACGATGTAGTCAACAAGTTGATTGTCAAGGACAAATTCGGCAAAATACAGGAGTATTGGGCTGGAAGTTGGATCGTTTCCCTTGTTGCGTTGGTAGAGCTCGAGCAAATCCGAACACATTGTTGTGACCCCAATCACACGCAACTGCATTTGCGCTGAAGTGATAAGCTTCTTCAATATGGTGAACTTCCATTCTTTGGATATGACCGTTGGAAATTGTTTTCGAACTAGCATAGTATGCTGACGTCGCTTGGTCTCAAGGAGGTCGCGGGCTGCGGAAATTTCCTGGCCTATGGCAACCTTCAAGAAGAGTGGTAGACTATACAAGTGAGCAGCCGCAGCATCTTGGCTCAGGAAGGTAACGTGTTTGTCAATTATGGTCTCCAGACCAGCGGACATAAGGGTGTAAAAGTCGTACCCTTGGGATATCTTTTGCCGAGCAGCTTGGATGATTTGCGGGTGTTGTTGATCTCCATCCTCGATATTCGCAGCTGCATCAATAAAAAGTTTGCAAGCGATTCGACAAGGATCGGTGAAGGTGTCGACCACCTTTGGATTGCGAGACAGAAAGTTCAACTGCCCTCGGACGAGCTTAGTCAGAGCCAAGATGGTGCCTCCTTCGGTCTGAAAGCTGTCGGACATCAGAGCGGCATCATCATCCCAATTCCACGAGTAATGCGTTTCGAGATTGCGGCCAATGTGCGAATGTTCCTCTTTTCGGAGCAGAAAGCTGAAGGCGCAAAGGTAGACACGAGATCCAAGATCCGGCTCCTGATCGTTGTTTGCCCGCGCATAGTACTCCAATGTTCGGACATCCATGGCCAAAAATTTACCAGCAAGTCGAGCAAATTGGCAGAGCATTTCGGTCAGCGCCTGGCGACTTTCGCGACTCTTACGAAGGAAGTCTCCAAAGAAGCGGCTTAAGAAGTCAGCAAGAGATTCCGGAAGGCTACGGGGAGGGAGGCTCACCTGCGATAACTCAAAGCCCATATTAAATCCGGAAGGACACCCCAAAATTCCCGATTCTTAGCATACGTTCGATAGAACGACTCGAGATCTTGGTTCGCAAGTAGGTATTGCTCAATCCAATCACGGATCTTGCAAAAGGCTATATCGTCATCAATCGCATCTGCGGAAGTCAGTAATTGTAAGTTACATATTGATTTTGTATCCGCATACCATATTGAAGAAATCTAGCAAGTCTACCGATCGTATTGGCCAGTGTTTCTCCTTCAGCATTGTATGGGAAGTTTAACATAGGATCGAGATAGACAGAATCATCGTTGATGATGGCCACCGGCGGATCATCGTTAATGAACTCCAAATCATCGACAAGCTCAACTTGTGGACTTCCTATTGGGGACGCAGAAGATGAGGGGGTTTCTATTGGTGGGATAGTGGACAGTGCATCGCTCTCTGATTCAACGCTGATGCGGGTACCAGCATCGTCTGCCGCATGTACCATCTTGGAGGGAGTCGACGGAGATGGCGGAGAGGAGGGTATGTCTTCAAGAGGTCGGTTGGTTCGCAGGTTTATGGTGACTCGACTTGAGGTTGGCTCTGTAGGTGGTTGTTCGGAAGGCTCTCGCGTAGGGGTGGAAGGAGGAGGGTCGGCTTCAGCCCTGGGATTTTCTTCTCGCAGCAACATTGAATCCGGCACAACGTCCGTATCCCGAGCTGTGTCCACCGACCGACTCCGTGATCCTCCACTGGAGACTCGCTGTCGTTTTCGCGAAACTTGCTCGGTGACGTCGTCGAAGGGGTTTGGGCGTCCTGAGCAAGGCTCTGAGGAAATCGCACGTTCTCGCCGAGCCTCATCCATTTGGCAGGTACGCTAGGCAACTGCTTCGGGGAGTGTCGTGAGCGGTAATAGCCCTGCAGCTGAAGAGCTCAGAAGCTGATCAAGAGGGATGGCATAAGGTGAGGAAGCCCATGAGGTTGGCGGGTTTTAGGCGAGAGGGAAAAGGTCGGAAAGCTCTTGGAGGGGTATCTGGTGTCAGAGGACCCCCTTAATAGGTGTGCAGATGGCAGATGCAGTTCTAGAAGTAATTCTGAGGGTGTGGCCAGACCAGCTGCATGGAAGCATCCAGGACAATTTTGAAGATGGGTTGTGAAGCTCTCGACTTTAGAATTGCTTATCGAAGAGCTTCCCCCTCCACGACCTCTACGCGTTAGCGACTAACATCAACGCTAACGCAAAGGGGCAAGGCGGGGCTGTCAAACTGGTAAGCGAACCAACCAGACGGGAGACTTCCAGGCTGCAGCAAAGCAGCATTGATCAGCAAAGTTGGACATTTATCCATTGTACTTGGGCAGAGGGCTTTAATATTTTAGAATATGCATGACCTTTAAAGAGAGCAGAGTTCCATTGACATGTGTGATAATGCAGAGGAATATTAAGATAGGGAGTATTTGAAATGTCTAGCTTGGCTTGGGACATTGACGAGTGCCGCTTGGTGGAGGTGATGCCGAGACGATCAATGGATGCACCGAATCACCATAAATTATTGGCGGATGTTATCGGATGTCGTGCCAGGGCAAACATAAGAAAGCGACACGCCATCGAAGACTACACTCTCAATTCTTTAAGAGGAAATCAATTGAAGTCTGGCCTGATACTTCGTGATGCCCTGGTCCCATTTACCTGGGGTCCACTCCACAAACGAAAGCCTGCCGAAAATAAATTTCCCCGATCGGCACCCTGCTGCCTGCGTCATCCAGCCATGGCCACTAAACCAAAGACCATCTATCAGTCAGAATCCCCTTTCACAGAGATAAAATGGTATGTTGACACAAATAGTTGATTCTAGAACGTGAAATTAACGCGTTTTAGGCCCGAAATCTCGCCCCAGAACCAGGACATGATCCTAGAGCTTCTCTGCAGGTACATAGAACATTCCACCCCCAGCATCGACCCACAATGATACAGTCATTCTTTATTCATCCATCAAAGAAGACCAGATAGTCTGACCAGTGTTTCACAGCCTCTTAGCACCTATTGGCCAATACCGAGCAGCCAACATCACGCCAGCGAAGGGCAAGAGAAGCAAGAAGCGGAAGAGAAAGGAAGACAAGTCGAAAGGGGAGGAAACGGATTTTCCGAGACCTCCACCACTGGAAATTTCTTCATTTGTTGTGGTTGGCTTGAACAGCATTACTCGAAGTCTAGAAACCTTGTCGCAGAAGTCAAAGGCGTTGAGAAGCGTTGACTGCGAGAAGAATGATGCTGGTCGAGGTCCACAGTCTCCGAGGCCAGCAGCTGAGAGCAAGAGCGATGCTGGTCAAGTCTCCCAGCGTCCCGCATCTGGAGCAAATGCCGAGGGAGTAAATATCTCTGAAAAGCCCCTCAATGGTGCTGGCCAATATATATCGCCTGGCTCTGCAGAAAAGAGCGAAAAGAGTGAAAAGAGGACTGGTGACCAAACTTCGCACTCTCTGGCGTCGGGAGCGAAGCATCAAGCTTTGAACAACGCTGAAAAGCCTCCGGAACTTGCTGCTCAAAACACGCAATCTTCCATCTCTGAAGAAAAGAGCGAGAAGAGCGACACTGCGCAGCTTCCAGCTTCTGACGATACAGGCGACACTGCAAAGGAGCTTCTCGTTGAGGATGTTCATCGTCATTTCTCTGCCATTTTCGTCACTCAAGCATCGCAGCCACCAATTTTGCGTGCGCATCTGCCTCAACTCGTTACCACCGCATCTCTTGCAAATCCGGAGCTACCGGCTACGAGACTTGTCCAACTCCCAAAGGGCTGCGAGGCCCGACTCTCCGAAGCTCTTGATCTTCCCAGAGTCTCTTTCATTGGTATACTGGATGGTGCTCCACATTCTAAGTCGCTTGTAGATCTCGCTCGAGAGTGTGTGCCTGTTATAGAGATACCTTGGCTAGAAGAGGCAAAGAAGTCTGTGTATCTCCCTCTGAAGATCAATGCCATCGAGAGCTTTGTACATGTAGTAGCAAAGAAAGTTGAGAAGTCAGCTTGAGGGGCTTTCTCAAGCATCACTGAACAATCTGGAGTAACAGAAATCGGCTCCCCTTTTCTTGAATCTCTTCCTGCAGTCACATTGTACATTGGCTATAAGGTGTCAGCCAAAAGTAAAGCAATCCCGTGACTTGCACGTGCGAGGCACGTGTTCACCTTTGAATTGACACTTCGGTGCGTTGAGAGACTGATCGAGATCAAAGATGAATGTCAATTGGTCTTTGCCATCGTAGAGGCCTTTCCGTTTTGCTTTGCCTTGCCTTTGTTGTGCTGCCCCAATCGTGCTGAGGTGCTGATAGTCTCAACTAAGAGGCAAGTTGGCATTGTCAACAACAGCCCATCAGACCGTTTTGACCAAACATCCCCGCTAGCCTCAATTACCCCTCTTTGATATCGGCAAATAAGATCACTCGAATTCAGGTTTAGTCAGAAGAGCAAATTCCATTGTTCTGAAGCCATTCGGAGGACCCGGCCGTTCACTGTTTTGTCACATCAAGCCGCCAACATCACCCTTCCACGCTTTCCTTTCAATTACAAAATTTCCCCCGCTACATCCCTTCCATCCCAACACCTTCCTCCATCAACCCTCTTTTTTCAACGCTCCACCCTCCCTTCTTCGCATCTTCTGCATCCCCTGAATTACGTCCAACACTACATCACTTTCAATCCACGCATCCACGCGTCTTGATCAATCTACGCCACCATGGCTTCATTCAGCGGTGGAGGTGGTGGCTTTGGCGGCCCTAGAGGTCTTCCCCAAGGGGTGACCCAGGCACAATTGGATGAAATCAAGTCCTTCAATGCAGGTTTGACTCAGGCTGGGAACAAGTCCCGTCCCCCTCGTTCTCGCGGCAGTGGTCTCAACCGTGGCCTTGGATCTGGTATTTCACCAGGTCGCGGTGGAAGCTATAGCGCGTCGAGCACTCCTCGCTCTGGCAGCGGTGCTGGATATGGTGGCGGAGCATCTTACGGCGTTGGACCAAGCACTCCATTGCCAATTACAAAGCCAACTGCTCGAGAAGCAGCTCCAACTCATCTTCGAGGCCGCGTCGATGTCTCCAAGACCCGATGGGCCAATTTGGACGACAGTGGAGCTGGTACTTTGGGTAGCCATACTATCGGCCCCTTGAACTCTGCAGCAACTCCTCCCAAGTCTCGCAGCAGATCTCCGACTCGTAACTCCATCTTGACCACCCAACGTCCTCTGCCAAGTCCGCCAAAGCTCCAGGAGCTGCGAGCTTCTACCTTCCAACCATTGCAAAATGCCGATCAAGGCCAGGTTTCGCAATATCCTCAACCGAGCCCACCAACGTTCCAGCAACAGCAAGGTCCAGTTTTTCAAACTTCGCAGACTGTCGAGCCAGGTCAGAATTCAGTCAGTCGCATTCCGACTCCACCAGGCCGTGTACGCATTGTCACCAACTGGACCCCTGATGATCCTTCGAAGCCATTCATTCCGGCACACCTTCGTCAGGATTCCTGCCGCAAGGCTCTCGAGGATATCTCCAAGATGACAGGTCGTCGTAAGTTTGTCCTCCAACCTGGATCCTATTTCTTCTAACAACCTCCAGCATACTTTGAGATCACTTCCGATGGCATGTCGATTCCTGCTCATCCTTCTCATCTTACTAATAGTATGTTGAAGATCTTGTCTTGCCATCCATTCTGTACTGACTTGATACAGTTACAATTCCTCGCTCTACCTTCGCCCCTGTTCCCGTACATCGTCAGGCGGATGTCGATCAACATAACACAAGCATGACCAATAATACCGCAAATGCGCAGCCAATGCTCTTCATGTCTCGATGGGCACCTGCTGCTGACACGGCTCCATTAAACGGTTTTGCTTCCGCGTTCTCTGCTACTCCAGCACCTACAGCACCGACAAATCCTGGATGGGGTGCTACTTCTCAAGGACTCCAACACCAGCCTGCACAGGGCCGGCCTTCTACTCAACATCCCGGATGGGGTGTAGCTTCTACAGCTCATGTCGTGAATATTCAGCCTTCCCAGTCTCAATCTTCTGGATGGGGAGCCTCTGTTCAGCAGACTGCGTTTCAATCTCAACTCACTCCTGCTGAAAATGGCAGTCGATGGGATACTGCGGGCACAACTCGATGGGCTCAATTGCAACTGGATGCTGGTTCTGGCAGCGGAACTATGACTCCGGCTACTGGCTTCGGATCGGGCCCAGTTCCACCATCCAACACGGGTGATTTTAGTAACACAACTCCGACTCAAGGTAGCTTTGGTTGGGGTACGGCTCCTACTGCTCCTGTTCAGAAGGCTCAGGCTGCTTCTGGATGGGGTCAGCAAACTATAGCTGCGGCTCAACCTATTCCTGCGAACAACGGTGGTTGGGATAGTGGAGTTCCTGCCCATAATCCTGATACTCTTGCCCCCACCTCTGGCCATACTCGGATTCCATCACAATCTATGTCGGATGTTGAGATGACTGGCGACATTTCCTTACTAGACACACCCGTGGGTGACCTCAATCTCTCAAATGATCCTATGAACCAGGTGTTGAAGGCAATGCCATCTCTGGCGGATTCTCAATGGGCTACGCAGAGTTGGAATTCACCAAATGCACCTGCTACTGCCTCTGATCGTCACTCTCAGGGCCACGCTCAGATTTCTGCCTCCAACCGCCCATTCGAGACTGGCAGACAACCGTTGTCCGAGACCGCTCCAGGTGGCTTCTCGTACATCAACACGCAAATCAACCAAACCCATGCGACTCCAGGCAATGGCTGGCCAAACTCCACTGTTCCTCCACAGGCTCAGTCTTTTGCTGTCCCCTTCAATGTCGCTGAGTTCAACAATTGTGTGACACAGGAGCTCCTGCAGACTACTAGGAGTGGTAGCACTCCTGCTCAACCTGCTCAACCTTTGCAACCTGCTCAGCGACCTCAACCTACTGGCTATGGTCCACCACACCTCCAGAATGCTCCACAGGGTGTCAACCGAACCATTCTAGGCCGGCCAACTGAAAACGCTCCACCAAAAAAGGAGAACAAGGTCCAATATCTGAAGGACTCTCGGTGGGCTCACTGAAAGCAAGTTCTTCTGCCATTCCGCGGAAGAATTTACTGACAAGCAAAAGTAGGGTTTGCAAGGGGGAGATCGAGCATCGTCTCAGCCTTTCCTTTCATCAGCGACTGATACTTTCGAGCTCGACAACTCTTCTTGTACAGTACCAACACACATATTTTGTCGATGCAGATCGGATACGACTAAGACAGTGCCGCAGTGAAAACTTTTGGTGTTCTCGCGGTCACTATTATTAGTTTCTGATCTTCTGGCAACTTTTCATTCTGCAACAAATGCATCTTGTGCGTTGCTGACCGATCAATAAGTGGTGTTTATCTTCGTTTTGTTTTTCATTCATGGGCATGTCGTTGCGGACGCCAAAAGCTTGCATACTTTCACGCATTGGCCAGCGTTCGGTATTCATCATGGATGTATGTTCACGCATGTCACGGAGGATCTGCAGGTTTTCTCTCTACCAATTGCATGCATTTATGGGAGTCCGGTCACGGATGCAATGTTCACGCATGATGTGGCGGAATTGCTTGCAAATTTCCCGTCGATTGCACGCACATGCTGCGAATACCCTGCTGCCTTTTCTTTCTTCTCTCCTCTTTTCTTTTCCTTTCCCAAAATGGCAAGCATGGTGAAGAGCCATGAGAGCCAGATAGCTGTGACTAGAGGGGGATGTAGCTAGCTCAGCACTCCGATAGCAATGAATCAAGACACGTAAAATAAATGTCCGATGACCCAAACTACATTGAGATGGAAAGAGATTCAGGCTTCGAGCCAGTAACTTACACAACACTTGCAATATTTCCATTTTACCCTTGCCTCTGCCAAATAACACAGAGTTGTGCAACCCTCATCAAAGACCCCTCACGCCCTCATCTTACACCACCGCCATTAGACCTTAGCTTATATCAAGGCATCACAAGATACCCCTTCTCACACTCGTGAAAGATCTGATGCAAAGTCACATAATAGAGAAGGATCAGGAAATTTTTGAAGATAATTTTCTAGTCGCCTCAATTCATTGCATGGGAGCCTCATTGCAATCTAATAAGTTCCTCAGGGACGACGCTGATGTATGGCAAATGCCGACCGTTTCACGCGGCGTCTTTTGGGGTGGAAAATGATTCATTTGACGAAGACTTTCCTCTTGTTGAGCATATGGGACGAGAGACTTTCTGACGGCGTTCAATTAGGAAGGAGGGAAATGTGGTTGTTGACGTTAAGGCTCTTTTAGCAGGAAAGGGGCGAGGAAGGATACGAATGGAACAGCAAGTGGAAATGGGCACGGATGCTGGGAATGGTTTCTTGATAGCTTGAAAAAGAGTTTAATTGCGCGATGGAACATCATCTAACTTCTTCCAGACTAGGTCGCAGAGGAGGGAGTGATTCTAATAGCGCCTCTTCGAAGCTATAAAATTTGAGAGAACGTTGTCGTTCAAGCGCAATGAGTTGCTCCGCAGATATCGATTCGTCAAGCACCTTGCTGTGCGGTAAGACAAGACGCCACAGCCCATCCTTTAAAACCGCCATGGGGATCCCATCGCTCTGGAGTATCTTCAACTGATCCTCGGTAGCATGGTGTTCAGATCTCACGTGTTTCCGCCAATGATCTTTCCTACTCCACTCGAACGCCCGGTAACGCAACTTTGCAGGCCTAGAGGAGTCCTGGCAAAAGTCGAGAGGACAGAAGTACTTGGTAGTGGTGTTGTGCACGCTGTTATCGTGCCTTGCGAGATTTTTCCGAGTGAGGAAGCTTTTGTTGCACTGATGGCATTTTGCTGGGCGAATGTGATGCTTTTGGTGGCCGCTGGAAAATAATGAGATCCTGGTCAGGTATGAGGTGCAGAAAATACTGACCGAAGCTCACAACGCAGTGAGAATGTTTTCTTGCAAACCTCCTGCCCATGCCCATAGCCGCACATATATTGTAGAGGTGGACCTGAAACTACGGCTGGGAAGCTCTTTGACCAGTGTACCGGTATTGTGGTACGTTGCATATTTGCCCACCTCGACTCTGTCCCAGGGAGTATTATGAAGCCGTGACTAGTAGGATGATCTTAGTATGAGTTGATCGTTGAGATTGACAGAAAGACGCTTTGAATTTGTGATGTCTCAATGATGAATGTGTGACTGTGCTGATGAGAAGGGAATGAAACAGGGAGAAATTTGGAAGCAAGATTACTCCCTTCCTGACCTGAGCACAAACAAGGCTGTGGAGGACCCCAACCAAATGTGCGGGCTCGAGAACAAGTTGGCCTCCTTCCCCCCCTCGGGATTCATTTGAAAGTTCGACCTTTGTCCACTCATAGATTACCTCCAACCAAGACACTCGGCTTGAACCTAACACGCGCATCTCGAAAGGCTGAAGCCATAGCTGACTGGCACTATGCCGATGCCCTCGCCACCATCTTCACTGGCGTCGCCGGCTTCATTCTTTCAGCAACCCTCAGCCAATGGAACTCATTATCACGTGGGACTCCATGGCTCAGCTGAAGCCTGGTGAGTCCCCTCCCTTTTTTTTTTACTCATCAGATGAAGGGCCTCGATTTATGATCTCTCGCCGAGCGTCATACCGCTTCTGGATGCCGCTGCAGTGAACAATGTCATCCGAACTGGAGAGAGAGCCCCAACCGCACAGGACGAACCGAACAACCAAGCTCTTGTCAATTTGGTCACGAATATGAAGCAATATTGCCATACGCTGTCGGAAATGAATCTCCAGATTTTGCGGATGCCGTTAATCTCCTCTCGTCGAGTTCTCATGCCACCAACAGTCCTTTACAGAATCCTCCACTTGGAGATATTCAGAAGGGAGTCGGGAGCTTCGACCCAGATATTCTCGAATCAGATCATCGCGAATTGCAAGACGAGACTCCCATATGGTCTCGGATTGCTCTGCCAAACAACATGTCCGCACTTCCCATCGGTCATCAGAGGGAGTTCACCGTCTGTAGTGATCCTTCGGAGCAGGAAGCCATTCTCTCAAGCTTCATCGCGAATAGCTTGAATGCCCAGGAAACTTCGGGCGATCCGGCCATTGTGCCTTCTAAATGCCTTGACTGGCCAACGGCACTTAGCAGCCTAGCTACTCACAAATAGCTTCGATTTCTACAGTCCATCTCTGATGCCAGCTCAAACCATGATGCAGCCGCAACCCTACCCCTGCATGATCTCAGGCGGAACGTTCAGCTTCCCGATGAATATTCCTGCTCCCCAGCGTGCACCGTGCCCATTATGCACAGAAACATTTTCTCGCCCTAGCGATTTCAACCGGCACTGGCAGTCGGTTCATCTTGGCATCAAGTACCACTGCGATTACTGGGCAGGCTGACCCAGCAACGGTGGAAAGGGATATTGCCGTCTCGAGAAACTGCGAGCACATCAGAGGGAGAAGCCTGGATTTGCTTGGTCCTGAATGTAATCTTGAGATTCTGGGGTTGAGAAGTGAGGCGGAGAAGGTCAATGAGATGAGAGATTGCTAAGAGGGGAGGAAAAATTTCGTCTGCTTTCGCACGCTCATTGTATTTCCAGAAGCAGCTTTTAGTTTGAATGCAATTGTTTGATCTCTGTTGAATTCCCTTTGATGCTCATTGCCTCGAATAAACTTTGGCTGACAGAATTGAGCCTCAGATGAATATGAGTGCTAATTTTTCGGCAAGAAGAAGGATTTTGAAAGCATTGGAAAGCGTAAACGAGTCACTTTTGAGAAGGCTCAGCATACCCTTTCGAAGCTAGTGCTGCTGTACCTGGATAGTCTTCATGGATGCAGCATTGCCGGGCCGATATCAACACCTGCAGACGGACTAGAAAGTGGCATTACACCCAAATTGGCCTTAGCGAAGCCGTGTCCTGATGATAAACATTCGTAGGTCTCATCTGGTCGGTCTTACAAGACAACTGGACTTGCTCGACTTACCTCCTCAGCAGCAAAGAAATGTGCAGAAATCAGGAGCTTTGCAAACAAGGCACACTGTGTGTCGTGTGAGGCCATCTACTGCCTTGAATGAGGCAAGTAGGAAAGCTAAACAGGACCCAAACAAAAACCAGCTTGACAAGTTTTTAGCCTGATATCAAGGGACGGGATTCTCGAGCCATGTTCACGTGCGAAAACGAGGTTTCAGATTAGGTTGCGCCAACGCTAGCGGTTGCTACAGGCAACGCGTAGAGCCCCAAACAACCCTCATCAAAGCCCGCTCGTCCACAGCTGGTCATAACTTCGCACATATCACCACCGTCACCAGCATTTGCTGAGCGCCATTCTCTTCTGATTTTACTGTGCACTCCTTGCGCAGCAGTAACTTTCGAGGATACTTTGAATTCATTGCGATTGCCTTTCTTCCACTCGCTACTTGACGCGCATTCCTCGCGTCGCAAGGTCAACACTGCCGCCGTCTTTCCATGCCATACTACATCGAGCGACACCTATTCTAAGAATAACAGATCTGTGTCTCAGGCCTAGAGAAGTACAGCTGGCAGAGCAGCCGCAAAGATGGCTTCGCCTTCGCAGCCGGTGAGAATCCAATGGCTGCGGGTTGTTTACTTTGGATAAACAGCCTGCCGTGCTCCCTCGAAGGGGTCACTGACTGCTAACAGGTTCATCCTCTGCGCATCCAGAAGGGAACTCCATCACCCACGAAGCTTCCGCGACCTCTGTCTGAGCTTGCGCCTACTGAGAAGAGGAGAAACTCGCCCAGTTACAATCAAGCTACGAAGGTAGGACTCGTCAATCGTCAGCCTTCGGAGATTTAAATGCTAATTTTGACCACGCAGAAGATGGTTCTCAACACGGACTCATCCCCATTCCAGTCGTCCCCGTTCAATTCGGAGAGCGCTTCCTCCCCACGACTCTTCTGGCAAGGCCGTGAACCAACAACGCCCAATCGGTTTAACTCGGAGAACTTGTTTGCTGGCAGAGAAACATCACCGTCTCCCACTCGAAGATCCTCGATCGAGCGGCTGCAGCGAGCTTCGCGAGTCAAGAATAGCAATATGTTCGCTCGCGAACAGAAGCAAGAGTATGACCCAACATCGGTGCCAGCAATCGAACGACCCCTCGCAAAGCAGCTACAAGGAAATGCGTATGGGGGAGCGGGATTTGACGGGCTGCGTTCAGCAGAGCGCGGAAATCCTTTCGGTCACCACAGAAATGAGAGCAAGAGCCACATCCCACTTTATAGTCCCACACAAACCCCGCTCAAGGGCAGCACCGCAAACGGGTTACGGTCACCCAGCAAAGACCAAATCTCCCCCACAAAATCATCACTAGCTACGGGACGATTCAATGGTAAGTCCAGCTTTGATTCAGAGAATGGGGCGTGGAACGAGGATCCATCAGGCGATGAGCGCCAATTGCCACCTGGCCGAACTCTTCATCGACATGCCAAGAGCGTCACCTTCGATGCAGCCCCCCCTCAAGTCAACGAGTACGAGATGGCTACGCCAGATTTGTCATCTATTGGCACTGGATCGCGCGAAAATAGCTATGATTCTGGTGAGGAAGAAGACGAGGACAGCTACAACCGTGGTGATTCGGTCGAAGCAGATGATAGTTTTGATGCATCACTTGAGGATACCGATAAAACACCAGTTGTTGGACCCGATGATTGGAGACATGCTAGTCCTGAGCATAACAATGCGGTCATGTTAGGGAAACTTGAAGACCCATTCAGTGGACCTGAAGGGAGCCCAATGCCGGATGTTCGACCATCGTCTGCCACAGGAAAACCTGCAGCGACTCGCACCAATTCAGCAGAAAACAGACCTCTGCCACCTCTACCCGGTATGAGCCAGCGTAACCGCAGTGGCTCTGCTTCCTCGGTTGGTCTTTCTGCGGCTGCAGAACGTGCCACTAACCCCCCAAGGAACTTGCCTTCCCCTCCACCAGCAGCTTCAGTCAGCAAGTCTGATATCCAAGGCATGAGTGGTGGAAAGATGTCCTTGGAAGAGAGACTCCGCTTGATGATGATCCAAGATGAGGATAAGCCGAAGACAGAGGCGGAAAAGCAGCGAGAACGCCGTATGAGACGCGCAGGTCCGAAGGAGCGAAGCAGTGCCACCCCTGAACGGGAACCCATCAATATCCACGAAGATGAAGACACCCTGGATGATCTCCCTGGCTTAGGCACGTACCAACTACCTCCCCGCATTTCGAGAGAGTCTATCTTGCGCAAGGTCAATGGTGGCTCTGACGCATTTTCCCGGGATTCGGACTACAACTTCTCATCTCCCATGCCCAGCTCAAGCCCTGAGCGACAACTCCCTCTGGATCCTGATACTCCTATCCCTTCTACTGAGGATCAATCCATTCTTGAGAATGACGACAGTGTAATCATCAAGCGGGAGCCAGGAGAAGAGGACGAAGATGAGGTTGACGTCTATTCTATTCCTGATATGTATCAACGCACAGAGTCGCGACTTGAGGATTACAATCATCAAGATGGCGAAGACGACACTGATAGACGGTACTCCGATTCGACGCCTTCAAACCCAGTTGCACAATTGCAATCAAACAGTGCTTCTGAGGATGATGGCCCACCAACCCCGCGCCAGAACAGCCCACAGCAGAAGAACTCACCACAAAATCCTGTCAAAACTGGAAATAGAGGCTCACTCCCAGAATTTACTGGCTTTCTGACTAACAATGACTTTGGCTTGAGTTTGCAATCATACATGACGCCTTCTCCACCCCTACCGAAAGATCCTCAGGCGAACGAGGCACCCAATATGTCTCACGCGCAAGCATACTTGCAGCGTCCAGAAACACCGGAGGAACGACCAATGCCAACATCAAGACCTGAGTATGATGGATCTGGTTGGGGCCCTGAGGAAGATGACGAATTTGAAGTTGGGACTCCAGATTCCGTGATTCGTCATAATTTCGAGCCATCTCCCGCCCGTGACTCTCCGAGCATTCCTGAGCAAATTGCAACAATCAAAGCGTCTTCTGGCTCGAAACTGAAGACGCGTCCATCAGCTACACCATCAGATCTCATGGCCATGCGAGAGTTAAGGCGCAATGTCAGTGGCGAGAAACCTTCCGTCCCTCCGATTCCAGAACGCCATCGCAACCGCCCTCTCAGCGTGGAACGAGAACTCGAAGAATCGCCCAGCGACGAGGGAGGAGTTGAGAGATATCCAAGCTTCAAGAAAAGATCCTTGACTCTGGACATTGGCAACGATCTCGGTCTGAGTCTTGATCAAGATTTCGACCGGGTGATCGAAGCCCAAAAGGTTGTGTTTGACCTATCTTCTTCAAATTCGACTTGCTTCAACAACAACGGACAAGCGTCTAGCTCCAGCGACATTCCTCTGTATCAAGTATATGCTAACATAACTCCTCGAAAACAGCGCGGGTATTTAATGAGACAGAATACCAAGCTCGTGGTAGCGAGCAGTGACATCGATACTGGAGATGACAACCGCTTCACTCGCTCGTGCGGTAATTCTCCTGTGAAGAAGGATCGTCCTCAGTCTTGGACAGTCGAGCCATGGAACGGCCAGATGCGCAAGAACAGCATGCGTGATAGGTCAAGTCCTCGCAAGAAACCTGCATCTGGCCCAATGCCTCCAATGCCTGGTCAAGACAGCAATGTCACTGGACTGGGGATAGTGACCGAGGAAGCCAGCGTTGCCGAACCTGTTCCAGAAGAGGGTGCTGAACGAGGACGACTTTTCGTGAAAGTGATTGGTGTGAAAGATCTTGACTTACCTTTACCAAAGAGTATGTATAGATGCAGCCCAGCCTTGATAGTGACTGACATTTCTAGATGAACAATCGTGGTTCAGCTTGACCCTGGATAACGGCGTGCACTGTGTCACTACAGCATGGTTGGAGCTTGGAAGAAATGCCCCAATTGGCCAAGAATTTGAGCTTGTTGTTCCTAATGAGCTTGAGTTCCAGTTGACTCTTAACGCCAAGCTGGTGAAGCCGGCCCCAAAGCGTGTGCCTGAGTCTCCAACAAAGTCTCATAAGTCAAGCAAAGCATCTACCTTCAGCCGCGTTTTTGCATCGCCGAAGAAGCGGAAGGAGCTGGAAATGAGGCAGAAGGAAGAAGAGCAGCGAATCGCTCAACAGAAACAGCAAGACGCAGTAGCGAAAAGAATTTCTGTTCAGCCCACAGCTTGGGACTTGCTATCGCCGCTGGCTGCTGAGGATGGAAGCTTTGGTCGAGCATACGTCTGTCTCAAAGATCACGAGGCTCGCTGCTACGGACGTCCTTACGTTGTCGATGTTGCTTGCTTCAACGAATGGGCGACTGAAGAAGCCAATCATGCGTCCAGCGTCAAGAGCAAGCGTGGAAATACTGTCGTTCAACGACGAGCTCCTTACAAGGTGGCAAAGCTTGAACTACAACTTCTGTTCGTCCCCAAGCCAAAGGGTGCCACTGACGGTGACATGCCAAAGAGCATGAACTCCTGCATTCGGGAGATGAAGGAGGCTGAACTGGCGCTTGCACGGAATTGGGAAGGCCACTTGAGTCAGCAGGGTGGTGATTGTCCTGTAAGTTCGGAATGAACCTCGAGCCAGAAAGTTCCTACTAACACTTAATCAGTACTGGCGTCGTCGCTACTTCAAGCTCGTTGGAAGTAAGCTCACCGCATACCACGAGTCTACCCGACAGCCTCGTGCCACAATCAATCTTGCCAATGCTTCCAAGCTCATTGACGATCGTCGCGCTCTTACTCAGAAAGAGACCAGTGGAAAAGGAGGCAAGCGACGCAAGTCTGGTTTCGCGGAAGAAGAGGAAGGCTACATGTTCGTCGAAGAAGGCTTCCGTATTCGCTTCAACAATGGCGAGGTCATCGATTTCTACGCCGATACAGCAACTGACAAAGAAGGCTGGATGAAAGTTCTCGATGCTTGCGTTGGTAAAGATGGAGAAAATGCGAAGGGGGGTTGGTGTAACTTGGTCCTCAAGCGCGAGGAGAGCTTGAGAAGAAGAAACGAGCCAGGAACTGCCCGGAAGACGTCAAGAAATCATCAACGGACGAAGAGCATGATTATATGAATTGAGACGGCAACGATTGATTTTTGATGAATAATGTCGGCATGCATGGCTTACGATCCACGATGTTGTTTCAACGTTTTCTCTTCGATCATGGCTCCAGGCTCCCGTCCGGCTTTATATGATATGGACTTCGCAGTCTGCTTGTCTTCCAGCCCTGGCGGCGTCTATTTACATACATACCATCGCTTGAGGGATGTGTTCTTTGTCAAAGTAGATTGAAGAGTTTCACAGGCGGTGAGAAGGAGAGAAGTCATGGGGTCGTTTTGTGCTATAGGGTGCGTTTGAGGCGTAATTACTTGCTTTCTTGTTGTTTGTGTTGAGGAATGGATTGGTCTGTTCTTGTATACTGGGCGATGAGGAAGGATAATGAAAAGCATTAAACTATTCGGTGCGCAAGTGCAATTGATTTTCTCATCTCCTCGAAGACAGGCTTCGCATTTGACTCCATTCAGAAATAGCCCACCCAGGGGGTATATTTCCGAGCAGACATCCTTCACCAGTTGGACAGAAGAAAGGATTTATTAATATCCTGGTGTCGCGTAATAAGGAGAAAATTTCACCAGGGTTCATTCATTCTCACACCAGAGTCACCTATTTCGTACGAACCTACAGAATGATTTTCAGCCACGCCGTCCCACCTCCTCAAATACGAACTTTGCTGGGGTCAATTGGCGAGCTGCAAGCATCTCATGCAAGGTTCCAGTACAGCTCCAGGGTTGCATTTATGCATAATTCGCGGTGGACCACCTCGTGGCACACCAACTCGCTCCTGCACGTCCCACTGATTGGGTATACTACCCCGCAACCGTTTCTGACATCAGACGGTTAACTCGTTGTCGTGCGCCACCAGGACCTTCGATACGAGGAAACATTGAATCTCTCCGATGATGACCACCAGGAGGTCCCAATCCACTTCGCAGCTCGAAGTCAGCACATCGCGCAGGATCGGCGCAAGAGCATTTAACCTGATCCTGCCCCGCTACAGCCCTCTCGAATCCACCTTTGAACAAATAAACACTCGTTACTGATATTGTATGCAAAAGAAAGAAGTCAGGGCTCTTCAGTCAAATATCAGACCGAGTATGCAATTCTCTATACTCGCTACCTTTGCGGTGCTCGCCAGTAGCACCTTTGCCTGGGACAAGTCCTCAGGGACTGGCATCACCAAGCCGCCAACCGGAACCTGCTACACGATAACCCAAACCAACTCACCAGCGTGCACGGCATCCATCACACTCCCGGAAGGGTGCGTGACCCTAATGTGCCTCGAGCTCAGAACTATCACGCAGTCCTGCGGCTGCGATTCCATCTACACGGCCGACGAATGCGTCACCACGTGTCCCTCGACGAAATGCCCGATCTCGTACATTACCGTGCGTCCACCGTGCCTGACGTCCCCGCCGTATAGCTACAGTAATACGACGGTCACGACGACGGTCACGGGTATCACGACGCTGACGACGTGTCCGCCGACTTGTACGTGCTCAGGACAGAAGACGACTTGGTCTGGTGGCAATGGGCCGTTTACGTGTACCAAAAAGCCGAGTTGTACAGCGCAGTTGCCCGGGGGTGGGACGACGACGATTACGGTGAGTGAAAAATGAAGAAAAGGGGAAGGGGGAAGTTTTGAAGGGAAGGGAGCTAATGATAGTGTAGGGCACGACGGTTGTGACCAGGACTGGACCAACGCCCACAAGTAGCACAGGTCCGACTCTGCTGCCCGGCTCGAGTGATGGGAAGAAGAGGAGTGAGATCGTGAGTGGCGGGCTTTTGGCGGGGTTGCTGGGGATGTTGGCCTTTTTGTGAGGGTTTGAGATGGAGAAAGGGGAGCGAAAGAAGAAAGAAAGATTGGGTAAAGTGTGGCAGGAAAGGAGATTTGTGAGATGGGTGTATTGAGTAAAGTTTCTAGGGGAGTACATATCAATCTAGGTGGGTATCTTCTCTACTAACATAACTACGATATATGTCTTACATGCAAATGAACCAAATCCACAAAGACTCGAAGCCAAATTCATTTGCCCTTTTATATTTCACGCCCACATCATTTGAACGGATTAGTGTTGTCCTCCTTACCAAGATTAATGTGCCATTATTTTCGAAATATTAATAAATATAATTTGAAAGTAAGTTTAGAACTAAACTCTTTCATTACAAATCCATGGAAATCCTTTGAATGAGATCACCGACAGAATGTTCAAGTCTTCAAAAGTGTCACACCAAAAGAAGACACGTGATCAGCATCCTGAGTTCGAAATCCAATTCTCATTGTCCACAAAACAATGGCGTGAAATTCAATTGGTTGGATAAAAATACATTCGAAACCCGATTGCACTCACTCAATTTGAGATAAATTGACCGTCGGTTGATGGTAGTCTGATGAAGTGTTTGGGTTGAGCCGGTCACATGAGTGGCTGGAAAGCACCCGACAAGGCAGCATTATGAAAACATGCCACCTTTCACATTCGCAGTTGCACCATTATCCAACCACCATTTAATTCCTCCATTGTATGTCATCCCCCAAAAACTCACATCAACTCATTTTCGCAAGTTCATTCGAACTCTATAAGCTTCGTTACCAAACACCATGGAATCCTCCAACGACCAGCCCAGCCCAGCTGGCACAATGAAAGCCTTCACCCACACCGCATCCGGCCTCCCACCTGCCATCCTCCGTCTTTCTCACACCCTCCCTATCCCCATCCTCGCCGCCCCCACCGATGTCCTCGTAAAAGTCTCCCATGCATCCCTAAACCCCGGCGGTTCGATCATAACCCGCCTGGTCCCCATGGCCTTCCGGACCAAGCCCTCAATCCCAGACATGGACTTCTCGGGTACCGTGACCAAAACCTCCAAGTCTGTGCCGGTTTCACGAGAACTGGTGCCTGGGACAGCCGTGTTTGGGACGGTGCCGATGAGCCAGCATGTGATGGGTGGGAAGGGTGCGTTGGCGGAGTACGTTGCTGTACCAGCTGAGAATCTGGTATTGAAGCCGAGCAATGTGTCTTTTGAGGAGGCGGCGGGGTTGCCGATTACGGGTGTCACGGCGACGAGTTGTATGGATTTGGCGAAGGTGAAGAGGGGCGAAAGGGTTCTTGTTTATGGGGCGAGTGGCGGGATTGGCAGTTTGGTTGTGCAGATGGCGAAGGGTGCTGTTGGTGATGAGGGGGTGGTGGTAGGTGTTTGCTCGGGGAGGAATTTGGAGATGGTGAAGGGACTGGGTGCTGATGAGGTGGGTTTGATCTCTCTTTTTGATCTTGATGACTTTTGCTGAAGTTTGGGAAGGTCATTGATTACCAGGAACATGCCCCTGTCTGGAAATACCTGGAGTCTAAGTTCGGAGCAGAGCCTTTCGATGCCATTCTGGATTGCCGTGGAGTCCAGGACCTGTGGCTCCATTGCCCAAAGTACTTGAAGAAAGGAAAGCCGTTCGTGACTGTTGGCACGACTCCGAAGGACTACAACTTCATCGGTATGGTGAGTACTATTAGTATTATGATAAGCAATATGTGGTTGCCGACCTGGCTTGGTGGTGTGGATCGACCGTACTTGACTGCCAAGGGCTTCCCGGATTTGCCTGGGATGGAGAGAGTTGCTCGTTTAGCTGCGGAGGGGATGAAGGTGCCGATTGATTCGTGTTGGGATTTGGAGGATGCTTTGAAGGTATGTTTTGATGAAATTATGAGGGGTTCTGTGCTGACTTGCGTTGTAGGCGTATGACATTATGCTGAGCAAACATGCGCGGGGGAAGGTTGTTGTGAAGATGTGAGGACTAACGAACGAATAATCTCTTTTCTCTTCAAATTTGTCCATAACACCATCCACTCAACCTTCAAATCTCAGCTACTTTACCCCGTCTTTAATCGTCAAGTTTGTGGACCATAGAAGCTTTTGCCTAAAGTCATCAATACGAAGTGAAGATACTGCAAGGGGTCTACACTTGCACCGACTGTGAAAAGGACTTTTGACTTCGTAGCGACCCGAAAGCTTTGGGTTTAACACCTAGCTTCATGAAAAGTATACCGAACCATCTGATTTCTAACTTGGCCCTGTTGTTCATACAACCATCCATGCTAATTACCTCAGTCGAGGTGACTTTCAGTCCCCTCAACCCTTGAGTTTTGGATACTTTGGCCCGGATTCTGCGGGTTTGATTGCTTGGGCTGTGGAGAACGCTCAAGGTAGACTGTCTACTTTGGAAGAGTGTTTGGAGGCCCATCCTCTTAAGCTCGTGTAAACGGAGACTGTGAAATTTACACAGGCAGAGAGACAATGAGAATTGTTGTACAATAACCAGATTTGTTACTCCCAGAGGGGCTGGCGTGAATAACAAGAAAACTTCGGGTGGATTGAGGGCACTAAAATTGAAAGAAATCGTAGTAACATTTCAGTGAACATATGCCCACTCTATTTGAAACTGGTCTGCGAAAGATCGTGTCAACATGGGGCGACTCAGTTTTAGGGAAAAGAGTGAAAAAAAATTGCTCGGATTTATCACCCCAATCCAAACCGGGTTGCTTGTCAAAATCAACCAGATGCTCCAACGCCTATGATCAAAGCCCCGTCTTCAGAATTATCCTCTGACGATCCTTCTTCCTCCCTATCCACATCGCCATTATCACTATCCTGGCGGTTTGTCGAGCAGACTGACTCGGTATTCGCGGGAGCCTCTCCTTGGTGCTCCTCGCTGGAATCATGTTCGGTGATCTCATCAGGATTTTCCAGATGTGATTCACGAGACGCATCTTCAACCTCCAGCTCAGACTCAACTTCCTTGGATACCTCATGAGCACATCCCCGCGAGCAACAGCTCAAAAAATTATCATAAAGCCTCGCATCTTCCTGGTTGATCCTAATCCCAACGTACTTCGGATAATCCTTCCAGTTTGCACGTCGATTAAGGAAATATTCTTGCAATGGCAACAAGACATGTTCCGGGATAGCAAGGACTTCGAGAAATTGAAGGTCAGAGAGATTGCTCTTGACTGGTGCGTCGACAGAGACTAGGTTTATGGATATTAATTTTCCAGGTTCGGGGACGGTTTCAAGGAAGTATTTTTGTACCGCAGTGAGGACTGTGGCTGTTAGTGGGGGAGGTCAAAGGATGGGGGTGAGAACAAACTGTGTATTGGGATGGCGCAGAAATTGAGCTCTTTGTATTGCTCGTCTTGCGCTTCAATACTCTCTGGATCAACGTCAACACGGGAGCACTCTAAGCAAGGGCCGGCCTGTGGACTTAGTTCTGAGTCCTGTTGACTCTGAGCTGAGGCCATGGTGGTAAAGAAGCTTGTGGACTGGATCAAAAGAAGTGTGAGGAGAAGGTTCAGAATACTTTGAATTGTTTCAAGGTAAACTGTGCAAAGATCAGAGTAGGTTTTAGGGTCGATGATAAAGGGGAGAGGACATGAATCGATGTGGGCCAGTGTTCGACCTCATAAATATCCCAAATCTTTCCGTGTGCCCTGATTCAAGGGCATCCAGTGATTCACAATGCCCAGTTCCTGCGCAAGACAGAGTCATGATCGTGCCGTCTACAGCGTCTCTTGATATGCGATTCCAGGTAGCTGAGGCAATCCCGCTATCAATATCAAGGCAATGTATCGTCTTGATATCTCCATCTCCGGGTCAATTTTTTCCCCTCGAAATTTCGGCTCCAGGCACCCTATGTCCATGGTCTTTGTGTGTCTCTTTTGACTCCCACTACCTCGCAGGTCCAGGTTTTCATCATGGATAGCAATCGAGGTCGAATTATTCGCGAGGTATTAGAGAGCTCGCTCATATTATGACAGCATGCCTGGGGCATCCACTCCTATCAGTTAGTGCATTACGCGTGGGTTGTGCAGTCGCATAAGGTTTCGAAATTGAGGTTGGAAGAGAGATGTCGTCGGCGAGGCGGGTAAACGAGAAAACGGGCTGATTAGTCATCCTTTCACCAGCAGCATCCAGAACAAGAGCAGGAAAAGCAGGCACTACTACTATTCGAATTGATACAATGATAAGGTACTAATAGAGAGAGCAAACCGGCAGGGGTTGTAAGAAGTATCATGCCTCTTCGCATCCTCCCTCCCAGGGAAAAGAGCTTCCTCTCCTGCCTCCCGGCCGGCGAAGGCGGACTCACGAGTCCATCCTCAATCGTCCCCGGGCCCATGGTCTCAGCCAGCGACAGCATGTCTATCGCCGACGGTTTCTCTAACATCGAAAGGATCTCTGAAGCTGGAACCCAGGGCCTCTCTTCCGTGTCTTCTGGGTGTGGTAATTCGTTCCCAACGGCTTCTCGAGCAGGCGTCTCTTTCATATCCTCTGCAGATAGCCCTTATGCTTCTGGAACTGGTAATTCTTTGATCGCAGTATCGTCTGAGCCAATTCCATGGCCGTGGATTATAGAGCTGGAGATCTCGCCATGCTCTTCCTCCTCTTCTCGGGTTAGGAGTTCTGTGAATGTGGTGTCGTTGAAGTCCAGTTCAGACTGTCGTGGAGGATTCCCAGTGCGGTGGAGGAGTTGCCTGTTTCTGCTGTGGATGGCGAGCATAAGTAGGAGAGAACTGACTGCAACCCCGGTGATGGCAGCGATGGGTATTCTGTGGGTTCTGTTGTTTTGATAGAAGATGGAGCCTGGCTGTGGGGGAGTCCCAACTTCGACAATGAAGGTGTTCCATAAAACTCCCTCGTCATTGTCCCTATTTGGAAGCTTTAGCTTCTTGTCTCGTACGAGTTGGACGGAGGAAATACATGCTTCACTTGTAGAGACAGAAATTGGCGTTGGAATTGTTGATGTTTTAGAGGTCATCTTCGATGGTGAGATAGGGAATCCCTGAAGGAATTCCGAAAAACGTTCTGAACTATGAAAATGGTACTCTGAGAGGAAAGCCTAACTTTGAGAAATCGACGGAATACTAGGACAGCCACAAGTCTTGTGGAGGATATGTATCTTGGACGGTCATTCGGCCCCGCTGCGGTGGATACGAAGGGGCTGCAAGGCTGAGGCCCAACTGGAAAAATCAATGGGATACGGCTGCCGTTCCCAGGGGAAGGGAAGCATCAGATTCAGACTCTCCAGCCACTCGTGCCTTGGAGATACTACCTCCTTTGGGGCAATCGGGCCTTGCCTCCTTTTTGATGAGAATGGGGTCAGTACAGCCGTCTGGAGAGAGAGAAGGAAACGATTGGATATGGCACCGGAAATTCGCAATACCCAGATGACGGATAAGATCCAGGAGATCGCGGAGGAAGCGATTAGTTGGAGGTTGTTGGTGCACGTAGCCCCACGTTTTAGGCAAGAATCTTTGCACAGCTTCAGCTGGAACCAGACCAATGGGGAGCTAGCGTTCCCCGCCACAAAGATATCTTCGCCTCTGGGTTGCTTGGTTTTGTCATTGTGGCTTCATGGTCTCGCGAATGCGACGACGCGCCTAATAAATGGCCCGCACCATCTCGGCCATGATTCATCCGTCTTTCGTCCGTAAACTTGCGACATCCATCGCTTCGTGGATAATCGCGAGGTCTGGTGGTCCTTTGCGCAACTTGTTTTCGTCTCTTCGGCACTGAAAGCGGTGCCCGTACGGTTTCACACCACCCCCACCCAATGTCCTCGCGGCCGTAAACCCTCGGTGAACCCCTCACATCGGGGCTATTCGTTCATCCTGCAAGGCGTAGTACGCGGCGCGGAATTATTGTGAGAGGCTGTCGACTTCCTTAATTTTTATATAAGTACCTTGCAGTTCTTTGACCTCTCATTATTTCACACCTTCACATCTCACATTCCACAGCACTCGAACAGTTCAATCAGCGTTTTTCTCATTCATTGCCTTCAAGTGAGAGTTGACGAACTTTACCCCTCAATCCCCTGCATTCAATTGTATACTTCAATTCTCCCTCCAAATTTCAAGATGGACTTCAAACCTCTCATTCCTCCATCTCCTACTCGACCGAGCGGAGTCAATTTCAGCTCCGCAACAGCATTTTTCACCGTCAGTTCACTCGAATCCATTTCGCGCATCATCCAAACTGATTTCAACAGGCACTTCACGGCAACTTCTCCCTCAGCACGCTCCTCCTTATCGGCGCCGCTTTTCAAACCCTCCTCGCCCTCCTCCCCATTCCCAAAACCTACGCTCTCTCCCCAGCCCTCACCCTCCTCATCCTGCGCCTCACCCACACCATGCTAATAACCTACAACTTCATCCCAAACCCCTATCTGAAGGGCCGCATCCCCAAGAAATCTACCGCCCAAGTCATGGACCGCAACGGCAACTTCGCCGGTCCGGGGAAAGAGAAGGTCGCCATCCTCTTACTCGGAGCAAAGAGCAACCACCCCCTAGGTATCTTCGCGCCTGATTTCTCCTACGTGGGAGGTCTGTTGCGGAAGATGACGAAGGAGCTGGAGAATGATCCGACTCAGGATTCTGGATTTCTTGGACAGACTTCCGTTCAAAGAACGGATGCGAATGGCGCCATCGAATTCATCCTCATTTCGTACTGGCGATCAATCGAGGATGTGCATAAATACGCACATGGACCAGCACACCGCGAAGCCTGGAAATGGTGGGAATCGACACTGAAGCACCATGATTACATTGGATTCATGCATGAGGTGTATGAGGCGGACAAGGGCATGTGGGAGGGTGTTTATATTAATTTCCAGCCAACTCTGCTGGGGAAGACGACGTATTTGAAGAAGGATGGGGAGTTGGTTGGTGGAGAGGCGAAGGAGAAGTGGATCAGTCCGTTGTTGGATGCTAATAGGGGCGCTTTGAGGAGTAGTGCACGGAGACGGGGATTATTGGATGATAAGAGACTGGTGGGGGATATGTTTAAGGAGAATGCATATGTTGCTGAATTTTAGAGACGAGATTTCGGCGTTGGTTTCAGGGGTAGGGAAGGCATTTGGGTGTCTCTTTTGTGAAGCGTTGTATTTGTACAGAACCAAGAATCATTTGCGACTTTTTTTACTCAAGATTTCACGAATTTACTTCAACCTGTATCAAACGTGGCAGTCACGCTGATCTTTCCTGATTTATGATCGTACCTTGAGGCTGAAAAGCCCTGACTAGGTTTCAGATCTGATGATCTGAAGTCAAATTTGTCGTTGATTTTGGCTGATTCGAAAAGCTAAAATCAGGACGAAACGTTGAGAAAGCCATCGAACTGTGAAACTTGCCAAATTCGACTTCTCATCTCTTAATAAAGAATAGATGGATGTAGAGCACAGTGTTCAAACCACCAACAATGCAACGGCTCGTGGAGTCGTGGACTTTGCTGTCCAATTACGTGATCCGAAACAATTTAACCTTAAGTTGGGTCTCACTTCGTGCTGTATGGACGAGGAGACAGCCAAGCTAAGAAAATCAACTTGGCAACTTCACGGCAATTTCACTCGAACGCTACCGCGCTACATGGCCCCAGCAGCCATGATAAACGACACTCAAAGATCCTGTTGATGTCGAGATCATTTGGGGCATTACGCCTCAAGCCCCACGCCTTCTATAACCGCCCGGTGCCGCCATGTCATGGGAGCTCCTGAAGCGGTTCCTCGAGAGTGATGTCTTCAACCAGAACCCGTTCCTTTCGGTAGCCTACCTGTCGTAAGAAGCTCTTCCCTATCTCTTCATGGATTTAAAGCTGATGCCCCAGCTCTAGACGCTATGCCGATCATGTGGGCATCCATTATATCCTCTGCCAGAAGCTCCGCCAATTTACGTACGAAGAAATCGAATTCTTCCTGCCGCAGCTATGCCACCTCATCATCAGCGTCAACAATGAGTCTATGGCATTGGAGGAATTCATACTGGACCTGTGCGAGGAATCAGTGAACGCGGCGTTGCTTGTGGGTTCCGCGAGTGTCCGGAGTGACGCGCCGAAATGCTGACAATAGGGGAACAGACATTCTGGCTCTTCCAAACATATCTTCACGACCTCTCATCGAACCCCCAATCGGAGGCATTCAAGACATGTAGGAGGATTTACAACAAGGTCCAGCATATTGTGTTTGGGCTTGCGGAGCCAGGGAGGCATGAGAAAATAAAGGAGAATGTGCTGCCTGTCACGGTTCTTGCCAGCTTTGTGCTGGCCAGTGTCGCAGTGCCATTTCTCCCAAAATGGGCGGGACCATTGGCTATAGCTCAGGCGCGGAAACCTCAGCCACAGGGGGATGTTATATCAGATGCAAGTCAGACGCAGCAGAAGGTTGCTCGGAGTAATACCACGACGCCTGGGTCGACACGGACAAGAAGAGCTAGGGACACAGGAAGGATCACAAGTGCTCCTGCAAATGGGGCGGGACCAGCAGATTCGCGCCCAAAATCAGCGCGAGCAGTGTCTCTCACAAGATCGCAATCTTCAGGGACTGGTGGGACAAGTCGGAGACGACCTCTGGAGGCTCGGCCACGCCCTCCCCGCCTCGACCTTGAGGCTGCCGACCCGCGATTGAGTTCTTCATCTCTACCTTTACCAGATGCTCGCTCCCCGAGAATGTCGGCTACAAGACCTGCTACACCTGCGACTGCTGGCCTTCCCAGACGACCCCCCGAATTAGTACATCGAAGACCTACCCATCCCGCTAGACCACTAACTCCCTCTGCCCTGACTGATGCACAAAAGGTCAAATTATTGAGGCAGAACTACTTCCGTTGCGAGACTCAGTTTATTACAGCCCTGGAGGACATCTCGAATCGTTTAGTGATTGTCCCCAAGCCTGCAAGACTCAGTGCTTTACGTGCTGAACTTGCTTTGATTGCGCAAGACCTACCAGCCGAGGTTGATATTCCGGTCATTTGCCCAGCAACTCTGGTGGATGGAGCTTCTGGGAAGAGTCGACATCATCGTATAGTTCGACTGAACCCAGCTGAAGCAACTGTTCTGAACAGTGCAGAGAAAGTGCCATACCTGCTCATGGTGGAGGTGTTAAGGGAGGATTTTTCTTTTGATCCAACCACGAGCGATAATGAGGCATTACTAGCCAAACTTCTATCAGAGCAAGGCTCCGGCCGAAGACGTATTTTTGACCTCTCGGAATCAGTACATGACTCGAATGGAACCACAAAGTACGTAGAAGCTGCTCCAGACAGTGTCTTTGAACCTGTCTCTGGAGACCTTGGAAGCTCTCCGCTGGTAAAGGCAATGGATGATGCTCCTCTACACAAGGAGAACGCTCCACCTTCGCATCCACCGCGACTTTCTAGTGGTGGTACAGCTTTATCGACTCTTTCTGGTCTTGCTACACCAAGAACATCAGGGGCGTCGACGTCAAGATCTAGCAGTCCTGGGCGGAAACCTACATTCCCAAATGTTGCTAGATCAAGTACAGCGGATCAGCCCGACTTCTCTGCTTTGGCGACACATATGCGGACTGCTTCACAAATGCTGGCTCAGCTCGATTCAACAAGTGGAAAGCGACCAAAACAGGAAGTTGCTGCGATTCGAGCGAAGATTATTGCCAGCATGCAGAGCATGGAGGAGCAGAGCTTCGACGTGGATGATACCGCCACCGCACCCACGTTTGATACGATCATAGCAAACGCTAATGCAGTGGCCGCGAATATCGGCCCTGAAGATATCGAGGAGGAGGCAGCATCTGAGTCGGCCTTGAATAGTGGTGCTGGAGCAGCTCGAATGGAGAACGACCAGAAGACTGGTGGTGTACAGAGAAAAGGAGATCGAGACGATCCTAGTGCTGCTACCTTTGGCGAAGCATGGAACATGAAGAAGGAACGAATACGGAAGTCATCACCCTATGGCTGGATGAAGAATTGGGATGTTTTGAGCGTTATTGTTAAGACTGGAGCGGATCTCCGGCAAGAAGCATTTGCTTGCCAGTTGATTCGCGTCTGTGACAAGATCTGGCAAGAGGCTCAGACTCCAGTCTGGATCAAGCGAATGCGAATTTTGGTTACTGGAGAGTCGTCTGGCCTGATCGAAACCATCACGAATGGTGTTTCGCTGCATTCGCTCAAGCGTAGTTTGACCCTGGCCACCATCGAATCTGGACAGAACCCTCGTAGACGAATCGCTACTTTGAAAGACCATTTCGTTAAGGCTTTTGGAGCTCCAGAAAGCGATGCCTACAGAGCGGCCGTCGACGCGTTCAAGAGATCTCTCGCAGCTTACAGCATCATCTCGTACATTCTTCAACTCAAAGATCGGCACAACGGAAATGTACTCATTGATAATGAAGGACATATCATCCATATTGACTTCGGATTCATGCTTTCAAATTCCCCAGGCTCGGTTGGCTTTGAAGCAGCTCCATTCAAGCTGACTCAAGATTATGTGGATGTTCTGGGAGGTGTGAACTCACAGGATTTTGCGGAATACAAGAAATTATGCAAGCAAGCTTTCCAGGGTAAGTTTCTCCAGCCACGACTGCTGCACTTTGCTGACCTGTCCTAGCGTTGCGGCGGTCGGCTGATAGTTTAATCGATCTTGTCCACATTATGGGCCGCGAATCGAAGATGCCATGCTTTCAATATGGCGTCCAACAAGCCACGAACAGCCTGCGCCAAAGGTTTCAACTCCAGCTCAGTGCTGATGAGGCCGAGCAATATGTCGAGACGGACTTGATAGGGAAGTCTTTAGGGAGCTACTACACACGATTGTAAGCCCAACCCCTTGTCATTCGTACCACTGCTGACAGAGCCAGATACGATACATTTCAATACCGTAGTCAAGGTATATACTAGGCGGCTGTTGCTCTGTTAAGAACTGGAATGCATCTTGGCGGCGTTGGATATCTTGCATTTACACTGGCTGATGGGATTCGGGAGCATGAGATAATCAGGAGGAGGGAGATCTCGATTTGTCTGGCGTCTGTGGGGATAGTCCGGTGAGTGGACTGTATTGCAAATCATGTCGAATGATTATGAATCATTGAAGAATTTCACCTCGTCTTCGCTTCGAACATGGTTGTGGTCTTTAAAATGATTGTCTTGAAACTTTTGAAGGGCCTCCATCAGAAACGTGACCATGGCAAAGTCGTTCTCAACCAGGGCTAGCAAGTGCGTCTGAGCTGAGCCCCCTGTCCCACAATTGCAATTGTTTTCATCTGATATCTGGTCTCAAAATTTGAAGGAGTGAATTTCGGTCAACGAGAAAGGCACCAACGTCACTTCCGCAATTTCAACTCCTGAAGCTCTTCCATCTAGAACCAACATCACTCTTATTAATTGAACAACCTCAACGCCACGATCCGAAGGAATACGAAGGGTTCATCTTTAATCACCACCTCAATTTCTAGTCATTTCGAAGTGTTCAAAATACCGGTGCGCAACGGAGATGCTTTGTTTTGGTTAACGACCTCGTTGCCGCTCACGCGCCAACAAAGCCAGCCTCGACGTCACCCTCGAGGCGGCTCTACTTATACCGCTACCTTCTCCTCGCCTTCCGAAACCTTCCTCACTTTTACAACCTCGATCTCGCGTTAAAGATCCTCTTTCAATTCACCGCGTGACAGCCTGCATCGATCTCCACCATCCGTCATCCGTCTCCGGTCGTCGGCGCCTCTTGATCCCTTTTCACAAGCATCGTCGACACCTCATCGACGCCTCACGATCTATCAGACAAGACCACCGAACAAGCAAAGCCACCATGCCTCCCATCCGCAACTACAAGGATCATGAGTGGACCGGCTTCGAGGCAAGTCTATCCACTCTCCTTCACAGATTATTACTGACAAAGACATCACAGACGCACACCATGCTCTGCCTCATCACCAAAGGTGTTCACCTCGAAGGTTATGGCAAAGTCAAGAAATCGGAAGACCCCAACACCGCAAAGAGAAATGCCTATCTGACCTTCGCAACCACCCTCAACGACGCCCTCCATGGCACCGACTATGAGCACGATATCCACAAGAAGGAAGTCACGCGTATGCTCGATCTCCTCGTTCTCAAGCATAAGGCTATTGTTGGCAAAGGGGGCTTGGCTGAGAGACAATATGGTGGTCGGGTTACCAGGGCTTTGAGGCTTGCTTGGCGGAGAAGTTTGGGCCAAAATGCTGAGACTGGGAAGAACTATGTCGGGGTGCCTAGTCCTCTTGATTTCGATGGCAGTACGAAGATCGCGGCATAAAGTGACGGGATTACAGGGCATGCATAAATTTAGGGCCACTAATAGGCCCTGTAGTGTCTCAATAAGCCCTGTAAGCCCTATAATTAGTCTGAATCAGAGGCGTAAGGCCCCTGAAGCCCACTGAAACCTCATGCAGCCCGATTAGGAGGATATATTAAGCCACAGGCTTTCTATAGGCTATTAGCCCCTGTATTTTTAGGCCTGCGTCCGTAATCGGGAGCGGGGTAAAGGGACCCCCCCTTCCTACCTCCCACTTACTCTAGTACAGTGGTGCTCCTTACTCACTCTCTTCTTTACTCACTTCTTATTAATTATGGCTACCTTTGGTGGTTTATACGACTTCCCTGATTTATCAGATAGCTAATCAGAGCTCTCCTCTCCTCCTGATTCCTCTGATTCAGACGAATCAGATGAAGCTACTGAAGATGAAGAGGACGCCTGGTATAATATACCCTCTGATTCAGAAGACGAAGACGATGATTCAATTGCACCAAGCCTCACTCTTCCTCTCCGTCCTCTTATAGCTACTTCTACAGCTTTTACAATACCTGATATTGTCCGCAAAGAGCACTCAACTGGTGCTAGAATCAAGGCTATTTATATGCTTGAGCAGAAGAGATCTGCAGGCGATATTAAGAAAGCTACTGGAGTATCACGAACACGTGTTTATGAGCTTGCAAGCCTTGCTAGACAGCGTGGGTGGAGGGAGAACGAGGATATGCCCCTGGAAGTATGTCACGTACTTAATCAACCTCGTTCTGGTCGACCAGCTATTTCTCCTGAGGCGATTAAGTGTGTCTTGCAAGTTATCGTTCAGAATTCGACTACACGAGGCTTTTCCTGTGCCACTATTGCGAAGGAAGTAAGGAAAAGAGGTCACGAGGTAGCCGCACGGACAGTTTGGAAGGTCCTTACTGCAGCTGGCTATTCTCAGTGTAAACTGACAGTAAAGCCGGGCTTGAATAAGCTCAGTAAAAAGGAGAGGCTAGACTGGTGTTTAGCGCATGAGAATTGGGAGCTTGAAGACTGGAAGAACGTGATTTTTTCAGATGAGACAGCGGTTCAATTAGGGAATGCGAGAGGAAAAAGAAGGGTATGGAGGCTTCCAGGGGAAGCATACAATAAGCACTGTATCAGGAGACGGTGGAAAGGGTTCTCTGAGTTCATGTTCTGGGGGTGTTTCTCATACGATAAAAGGGGGCCGTGTCATATATGGGAAAAGGAGACACCACAGCAAAAGAGAGATAGAAAGGCTGATCTGGAGGCAAGGAACTCCTTGATTGAGAAAGCGAACAAGCAGAAGTGGGAGAAACAGCAAAGGAAGTGGCTAAGGGATTGGACAAAAGCACACGGGAGAAAGCCTGGAGGAGTAAGAAAAGTATGGAAGCACAATGAGGAAACTGGAGCCTTTGTGGTGAAAAATGGACGAGGAGGAATCAACTGGTATCGCTACCAAAAGGAGATCCTTATCGCAAAGCTCTTACCCTTTGCACAGGAGTGTCAAAAAGAGCGTCCAGAAACGATCGTTCAGGAGGACAACGCTCCAGCTCAAAAGTCTCACTATCAACAGGAGGTTTATAATCTCTGGAAGATTATGAAAATGCTATGGCCAAGTAACTCACCTGACTTGAATGCTATTGAGCGTTTATGGTATCACATGAAGAAGGAAACCACAAGGAGAGGGCCTACTAATAATAGGAAGAAGCTTAGAGTGAGGTGGGAGAAATGTTGGGAGGGTATTCCGCAAGCGAAAATTCAGGAGTGGATTACAGCAATTCCACATCACGTGAAGGAGGTAATTAGACTAGAAGGTGGAAATGAGTATAAGGAAGGACGAAAAAAGGGCCAGGAGAAAGTAGTAGTATATAGCTGAAGTATATCCTCATTTATGATCAGTTCAATCAGGTGGTTTACCCCTCCTGTAAGCCCATTTTTTAAGCGAAATAGCCTTCAGGGGGCATTTAAGACCTTACAGGGCACTTTAGTGGACTGCATATAATTATGCCCTGTAATCCCGTCACTTTATGCCGCGATCTTCGTATCTCGGAGTGGAACCAGTGGAGACGCAAGGCAGTTGAGAACAAACGTCGCGCTAAATTGGGTTTGGCTCCGCTTGAGGGTGTTGATGCTGAGCGGGAGCTTGCGGGTATGTCTCTCCATGTTCAGCAATGAAGATATGCTAACAAACAGACAGAGAAAGTTGAGAAACAGAACCCAGGTGGCCGCCCCCGAGATGCTCGTGGTGGTCAGAATCTGAAGCTCCCTGCGCGAAAATGGCGTGGCCAGCAGCAGAATACTTTGTCTGATGAGTATGTCGTCGATGGAGCAGATCAAGGAGACGTCGCCACCACGGCAAGCGACAAAACCGTCCAGACAAAGCTCGACTCGTTCAATGTTCTCCCCGCCAATGTCCGTTCTGCAGGCAAATTCCAATGGGCCAACCCTGAAGCACGTCAACAAGCCTTTCTTGGAGGTCTTCGTGGCGCTGCTGCTATTGCAGCCTTCCAGAACGTCGGTGTGGAGTCTCGAGGTTTGGGAGATCACCATGGTCTGGGCAGCTCATCCCCCAGCCGCTCAAGCCGTGAGTCTTACGTCCCACCCACCAACTCCCACTCCTCCGGCTCTGGTCACCAACCTGGCTCTGGCATGTCTGCTCATGCTCAAGGAACTTCCGAATTCGCCCCAGGTCTCACCTATGACTACTCTTCCTCTGATGGTATTGATACATCAATCAACACTCCTATCAAATCCAATGGCAATCATCCTCGTCCCCAAGACTCTGGCGAAATGACCCCTCTCGACCTCAATGTTGGCCATGCTGGTACCCCTGCCAAGGGACTTGGTTCTGTCGCTGCAGAGCAAGTTTCCTCCACTAAGATCGCTGGTGAGGGAGGTGAAGTTGAGATGGGTGGTCTTGAGGAGGGACAAATCTGGGCTGATTTGGACTCTGCCAGAGGCTTCGCTTATTGATTTTCTTCTCTGCTTTGCGAATGTTGACCCTTTCTTTGCCTCTTTCTCTCTCTCAAGTTAATGAAAAATGCGGTATTTTACAACCCCTTGCATTGCGCGCGGCGTTAGTAGGACAATGGACGCGAAATTACGAATAAACGATGCATGAAGCAGCTTTACCTGCTTTATGCGGGAATGGGCGGCACCTTCATAACAAAAGGAAATGGTTTATGAGGGGCAGGTACATAGATTCTTTACAGGCAGCAAATGCGATGATCTTTATGAATATCCCTTGACCTTTCCTATCTTTCAAATCTTTGACGTATTGCAATATATCTCGCCCTTACTAAGACGTGTCAAACAGTTAAGTTATGGGTCAAGCTGCCGTTATTACGATCTTCGTTGGCTGCTATCACCCGGTACTCGCTGTCCCAAACCAAAATTATATAATATCCAAGGGCGAGGTTTCAGTCAAGCAAGAGTTGGCGCGGGAATAATTTCTGCCTGTCCGAAATACAGATTTGTGGTTTAACGATCCAGCGGTGATTATTACATTGAATCAGGGGATGAGACATGTTCTTTTTGACAGAGATCGGTTTGTCGTCCGATATTGTGTGGTTATCATTTTCTCTTTCCTTGCCGCAAACTCGCAAGCTGCCAGGAAAAGGCCTCTGAATGTTCTATCTGCTTCCGGGACATTGGGTCTTAACTCCCTCGCTTTGGAAACGAGAGAGAGGTGTTTCTTAACTCAGAGAAGACTAAGAGTTCGACTTGCTCCCTTCCGTCGATTGTGGGTTGTAGGAGGAAGTTTTGATGGGATCGCTAGCTGGACTGCTTGGGATGGCAAGTTATCGTTGACTACGACGACGACTACAGAGAGACAGGTTATATGACGTGGACAAGGAAGTCTGTTTTACGGTTCTGAGAATTTTTGCCACTTTGCAAAAAAGTGACTTAAAGAAAGGGGTAGGATTAAATTTATGTAGGAGTCACTTTCTCAATGTCCTGTATTGAGTCCCTTCAACTCACTTTTGCAATTAGATTCTCTACAAATCTCTACCCGTTATTGAATTCCATGACCTTGCCAATTTCGTAGGTATGGCAGCGCTAGCCCGTTTCGGCAGATTTCGGAAGCTTTTCTCTTCTGAAGGCAGCCGCGTTTCCTTTGGCTCTCTTCATCGGCCTATTTATCGACACCAATAGCGGCAGTAAGTTTGCGAGGTGGGTAGGGGTCCATGGTTCTTCTGTAATTACGGTCATTTTGCGGATACATTTTGCTATTTTGGATGTGAAAACGGTATTTAAAGCAAGTAGGATTCTGATTAGAAGAGTTCACCTCGAATTAGACTGCTATTAGTAACACTTTTCCATAGCTGTCACTGCATTAGAGCCCTTTCTTTCTAGTGACTTGCAGAACTAACCCCGGGAATTTGGAATAGCAGGGATAGAAAGCTGTTTTCTAGTAGAATCTACGAACTCACTTTATCCCTTGGCTATGTCGCTTTTCAAGTGAGTCCAGCTGTCAATTCCGTAAATGCTGTCACAGATCACATGTCCATTTTGAAACGACTATAGCCCGTGATTATCCACTTCTCTCCATTTCTGACGGGACACATGGTGACATCAAATCAAGGGCGAGAAGCTTCAAGGAAGGTCCAAAATTCTCCAAAGTCAGGTCGAGAATCCTAGAAGCCTCCTAGCTGAAAACTTGTCCGCCCTCGGTGGAGTATTAAACCCATCCTATTATATATATTCTACGTCACCTAAGCAAGGACTCCTTCACATTCGAGGGAGAAGACGTGAGATTTGTGAGCTAGCACCTGATTGATATCGGGCAATAGGCACAAGAAAGGAACGCTGACGCTAACGTTAAGGTTCCGAGCCTCTCGCTTCCACCTCGCTTATCGCCCATTTTCACACCCCGACCACTTAGAATCTGGCAATGAATGACCACAATTGATTCAGATGAGGCATGGCATTGGAACCAAAATGCCTGTGAGAGCTCAATTCATGAAAAGAAAGTGAATTGATAAGAAATTGTCGAAGTATTCTTGAAGTGGTCAAGGTGAGTGTCTTTGCTAAGCGAAAAAAAAAGGGGGGGGGGGGGACTGAATAGGGGTTGGTGGACTCCGTTGAATAGTATGTTTCGTTTCATGCACTCAAGAGAATGTTAAGAAGATCAGCATTCTTAAAACATGCAGCATGGGTGGTACCCCGAGTGCAGAAATCGGTTTACAGAGAGTGTGACGCGGCCCTTGCAAGGGTTCCCCTGGATCCGCAGCAAGATCTTGGCAGAAGTATAGATGCCGCCTTCAATAAGCTGGGGAAACTGTACCTGGTTTCCACCGCCCACCACGAGCAGGTTCCGCGGTCTCCACCTTTGGAGTATTTAAAAGAGACAGTCGTCATCGTCTCCGAGTGATAGACAATTTCTGCGGGACAACAATGAAGATAATTTTGCTCTCGGGACCGAAGTGTTCGCAATTGTATATATTGCCCAAGAATGATGTATCTTGTGGAAGTGTAGGTGCCCTCTCATCCTCAGATTCACTACTCAAGGCTCACAAGATGAAAGTCTCACTTGCGTCAGGCGCAAGCCTTCTCGCCTTCCTTTCTTACGCCATCGTCTGTGCTGCTCAATCAACTTCAACCTCAACTCTCACTTCCTCATCCACCACCTTCGCTGATGCACCCACTGTCTCTATACACGGGTACGGAACACTCCAAGGCAATCGATCACAGTATGTAAATTCGGTCTACAATTTCAAGGGCGTTCCATATGCCGCTGCACCCACGGGCCAATATCGCTGGAAACATCCCCCACATCCAGTCCCATGGAATGACACTCGAGATGCCACCAAGTTCAGTTTACCCTGCCCACAGCCAGGCGTCGGCAACTACAGCGAAGACTGTCTCTATCTCAACGTATGGACGCCAGAAAATGCAACACTCAACGACGTCTACGCCAACACGGCTGGCGCAGGGGTGCTGCCAAATGCCAACAACAGCCAGTATCCTGTCTACGTCTGGATCTATGGAGGAAGGTTCGCTGGTGGTGCGTCCAGCGATTCTCTCTACGATGGTGCTGGACTTGCAGCGAAAGGAGTTGTTGTTGTCAGCATGAACTATCGTCTTGGAGCTCTTGGATTCCTTGCACACCCAGAGTTGAGTGCCAACTCGTCCAGCGGCACATCTGGTAATTACGGTCTCGTTGACCAGCAAGCATCTCTCCACTGGACAATTGAGAACTGTGCTGCCTTTGGCGGCGATCCCACCCGAATTACCATTGGAGGTCAGTTCGCGGGCGCAGCTTCAGTAATTGAACACCTCAATAGCCCGCTTGCAGCTGGGCTCTTCACCCAAGTCATTGCAGAAAGCGGCGTCCGTTACCCTTCTGATCCCCTTATTGGCAGCCTCGCTCAAAGCTATCGCCAACTAGCTGAAGCAGAAACGCAAGGCGCGGCTTACATCACAAGTCTAAACGTCAGCAACATAAACGACGCTCGAAACCTCCCTGTTGAGGCTTTCCTGTCATCTGGGAGCCTAAGCGACACAACCTATGTTGGCACGGTCTTTCAGAACAATTCTAATTACATGGAACCTCCCCTGTTTCGCCCAGTTCTAGATGGCTATGTCCTCCCGGCAACATACCAATCCCTCCTCTCGTCGGGAAATCATTCTATCGTTCCAGTACTCACCGGAAACAACAAAGACGAGAGTGGTGCAAGTCCCAGTCCCGGACTCAGTGTAGCAAACTACACTTCCATCAATCAATTGGATTTTGGCAGTGTTGGTCTTGCAGACGAGTTCCTCGCTCTCTACCCTGTTGGCAACAGCTCTATCAGCGCAGACAGCTCTAGCAATGCTTTCTACCGCGACCAAAGCCGGACCGGCACCTGGCTCTGGGCAAGCGAGTACACTTCTGGCTCCCAAAACTTCTCTAGCAATACAGGCAACTTCACAGCGTACACATATTACTGGACCCATGCGCCTCCCGGGCAAAGTCGTGGAGCATACCACATGAGCGAGATCAACTATGCTTTCAACAACTTGTACGGGACAAATTCACCGTGGACGGCAGAAGATTATGTGATTGCGGATACGATGTCCAGTTACTGGGCGAATTTCATCAAGAGTGGAGATCCTAATGGGGACGGATTGGTGGCTTGGCCTGGGAGTACTGCGGATAGTGCTGTGACGATGGAGCTGGGTGATGCTTTTGAGGTCATACCAGTTGCGAACTTGCCAAACATTGCCTTTGTGAAGGAATGGTTTTCCAAGTGGGCGGTGTACTGAGCTTGAGAAGCATATTGAATTATTGGCGAGGTTGTATCCGAGTCAATGGGTTTAACCACAACGTCAAAATGCAAAGGTTGGAGTGAGTATTTCATTCTATTATAGAGAGTGCATTGCCCTTGAGGTTGATCGTACAACTGAACTTTGTGCAATACGGAAGGATAACGGGGCAGGCAAAAGTGAATTGTCTGACCTCGAGCCTACTCTGGAATTACAGGCCGTCCAGGCAACGGCATGCCTCGCAATGATACCAAGCCACTGCCTTCCCCGTATTCGGTTTCCGCCCATGTGTAAAAGGAGCACTTTTCACTGACTTGATACAAAGATAAAGACATTCCAAGTAGATGGAGTTGAAACATTTGGGCGGTGAAGATTTGTGCTATTTTACTTTGTGAAATGCGGAGATTTATGCATGCAAGTGTTGTAAGTTTATCTTCTATCCTATTAGAAATAAGAAGAAAACAGCTATAGGCCTAATAGAGACTAAACTTTGTATTTGTTATCAGACTAGAAACTACTGTCATTTTAAACCTCACTGAAGCTCTAAAGGACCGGAGACTGCTTTCAGGTCATGCATTCAAGGGTGTATAGCCAATAGCGATTCTGGAAAGCACCTGGTATTTCTTAGTTGGGGGTGATTAACGAGGTTTCAGGGGTAGTATTCAAGGTGGGGGATAGTCAGGCCCTGTTTCGCAACCCTTGAATGCTAGCTTTTGCTACCTTTATAGGCCTCTCTAAGGCATAGGTTCATTCTAAAGCTTTACATTTTGCGATTCTCCTAGAATATATCTCGTATTAATTTATTTAGTAGTAAGTAATATAAGGCGTAGTTGTTTTATTAATTACATTTCTGTTTAATAATAAATAAATCTAGGCTTTAAGACACTATAATTATAGGGAGTAATCGCTAATTATTAGGGCAGGAGACGTGGGAGATTAGTGAGGCGAAAATCGAGGCTGAACAAGCTAGCGCAGATGAGCCCGAAAGCGCCGTTTTTTCGATACTTACTGAGTATTCAGATCTTGCGAAACACTTTAATTAATGCGGTTACTAGCTTTGATCATCGAGTAAATGGAACCAGCATTTGGTTGTTGTGATTGCCAGTAATCAAAAGTCGTGCGGCCCTGCGAAACAGGCCCTAGTAGCCTGGAACACCTTTTTTTTATTAAGGTCAAAAAATTCGAGACAGGCTGGGTACAACTAAAGAAGAGCTCAGTTTTGTTCATATAGTATAGAGGTTGGAATATGTATGATACTCTCTATATCTAGGAAGAGTATTATCGTTGGAGGGTTTAGAGTTGCTGCCATTTCTAATCTTGATTTCACTTAGTGAGAAAATGAAGAATAGCCTCGAGTCAAGGAACAACCATCTTTATTATGAGTCAAGTGCCATTGGTCTATGTGCATCTCTCTTCATCGAGAAATAGATATTCAAGGGGGCAATATTTATACCTCCAAATTGGCAGGCAGCCATAGCTTGTGACAGAGTCTGTCTTATGAAGTGTCTTACTTATAGTTTTGCTTGTGAGGGGGAGCCGACCTTGGTGCTGAGATGTTGTAATCAAAGTAGGAACTTTCCTTGCTGGTGAAGACTTTACAAAAAAAAAACTCTTTTGGGTACTAATGCCTCTTAATAAGAAGTGCAACAGAAAACGTTCAACAAGGAGGATGCTGAGCGAAGAATAAAACCACTTGACACACTTCCTTGAACTTACTCAAGGTAGGTACCTCTTAATTTGAGAGATATTGGTATTGAATGGATCAAAGAATGGGATAATTAAATATTGCCGAAAACATGTATTCTTATTTACTTCAAATGGAAAAGAAAACGACTTTCGCGGGAAGCAGTTGAAAACATCCCGCAGCTGGCTGGGACGTTGTGCAGAACGAGATCTCGTCAATAATATTGATTAGATAACTCTTTGTGGAATACGTACTGTACACTCCCTCAGCGTCGATCTATCCAATGCACCAACCTTCTCCCCTAACACCTTCAGTGTTCCGAGACGAAGACACCTGCCATACCCATTCCTGTTCCCACACACATCGAAGTTACTGCTATCCTCTTATTCTGTCTCCGCAGCTCCGAAAGAGCAGTAACAACTTGGCGAGCCCCCGTGCAGCCCAGCGGGTGTCCCAGAGCACTGCAAGAAAGTCAGTCCTGCACAACAGCATTCCTGAAGGAACACTTACATCGCACCGCCCCTCGGATTAACCTTCTCAGGATCTAGCCCCAGCTTCTCTACACAATAAACCCCCATACTAGCAAACGCCTCATTAATCTCAAAGACATCCACATCCTCCACCTTCAACCCCGTCTTCCCAAGAACCTTCGGAATCGCATAGCTAGGCCCAATACCCATGATCCTCGGCTCCAGCCCAACAATCGTGGCCGCTACAAATTTCCCCAAAATCTTCTGTCCCAATTCTTCCGCCTTACTTCTCTTCATTAACAGAACAGCAGCTGCACCGTCCGTGATCTGACTCGCGTTGCCGCCCGTCGTGGCACTAGGTTTCCACTGCGGGAACGCAGCTCGGATCTTACCCAGACTCTCCTTCGTCGTGCCATACCTAACACCATCATCCCTATCCGCCAGGACCTCCTTCGGCTCCCCCGTCTTCGGGTCCTTAACCGTCACCTTAATCGGCACAATCTCATCCTTACTCCACCCCTCCTTCTGCGCCCTTTCCGCACGCTGGAAACTCCTCGCCGCAAACGCATCCTGCATCTCCCTGGTAATCCCAAACTGCGCGGCGACGTTCTCGCTCGTCTGACCCATCGGCTGGAGATTCTGGCCTGCGAGCGCGTGCTCGGTTATCTTTTTACTGAGGACTGGAGCTCCGTCGTCGGGGCAGGTGGACATGGATTCTGCGCCGATGGCGATGCCAACTTCGATGGAGCCGGCAAGGATTTGGTTGGCGATTTGTTGGACGGCGAGGAGACCGGAGGAACAAAAGCGGTTTGCTACACTGGCGGCGGTGGTTACGGGATAGCCGGCTGCGAGGACGGAAGAGCGTGCCATGTAACCTTGGCCTGGGGCGAGGACGTTGCCGAGACAGACATCTTCGACGAGGGAGGGGTCGAGGTTGGATTGCTCGCGGACGATCTGGGGGTGTTAGTTTGGGAGAAGGGAAGGGGGGGGGGGGGGGGGGGGGGGGGACGTACGGTTAGCAGGGCGATGAGCAGGTCGTCAATGGGCGTGTCTTTCAGCGCCCCCTTTTTGGCTTTTGTGAGAGGCGTTCGTGCTGCGTAGGTGATTACCTGGTTCCTTTAGCTGGAGTTGTTTATCTTAGGAGAGAAAGGGGACGCACGATATCATCTGGATTCTTCTGGAGGAGCTTTGCCCGTCCGGTTGATTCTGAGAGGGGATTGAGGTGTGCAAGCACGGAAGAGAGTCGTTGCGTTGCTGCCATATTTGCTATTACTACAAAATCCACAAAAGAACCTCAACTTTTCAATCAAAAAGATAAATGGATGAAAATAACAAAAATATTATAGAGAAGAAAGACAGACGTCGTCGCCGCATAAATCCTCATCCCCACGCCCCTCCACTCCGCCCACTTGATCCTGGGGTTTCGCCCACATGTGGGGCCTCGCCTCCCCTGCCAGCCGTCCCACCACGCCAACCAGCAGCCTGCATCTTTCGCGGTTAAAATACACGGCAGTCAATAACTCCCATCTGAAACTGCAAAGTAACTCAAAACCATAACCGCTGCCCGAGGCCCGATTACGAGATTGCCGAGCGCTGAGAAATATCTGGTCCTCGGCCTCCCCTTCCCCTCTTTTCCGCTGAGTGATCATACGTTGTTGGCCGAATTGAAAGTTAACTCGTGATTTGACGCATTCGGGTTGTTGATATAGAGACATGGATCCCATTACGGCTGTTGTAGGGACCAGTGCCGCGTTGGCGGCCGGGGCGTACCTGAATGCGAAGTGGTCGGTTGGCATCGATGTCAGGAATTTGCAACATGATCGTGCTTGGGGGAAGCGATTGGGGGCCTTGATTGAGGCGTTGGGGGATACGGTGACGATTTATCATATGTTTTCGAGGGTGAACCCGGAGGTTGAGGCGCTTTGGTTTGAGGGCAAGACTTGGAGCTATGGGGAGTTGAAGAAAGGCGAGCCTTCATCCGGTTTTCCGTAGAATATGGGATATTAATGGCTTTTAGATGTCGATCGACTTGCTGCTTTCTTGGAAGCCGAAGGGGTCAAGAAAGGAGAGAGTGTTGCGGTGTTTACGACGAACTCGCCAGAGATGTATATCACCATCTTGGCTTTGTCGAAGCTGAGCGCTGTTGCTGGATTGATCAATATCAACCTGAGAGGTGTGTCCTGAATCGTTTTCAACAGCATCTCAAACTAATTTCGAATAGACGACACACTGAAATATTGTCTCGAGGTCTCAACAGCCGACACCATCATCTCCACCCCCGACCTTGCCAGTTTCGTTGTGGGAGACAGACGACACTTCACTCTCAATCTAGGAAACTTTGACAGCATCTCCCCACCACCAAACACGTCCATCACCTACCTCACCTCCAACGACCTTCCCACGCCAACGACCATCTCACCCCCAGCAAAAGCAACACCCCGTGACCTCTCCGCTCTAATCTTCACCTCCGGAACAACAGGCAAACCCAAAGCCTGCGCAATCCGCAACCACCAAATGTGCGTAACCGCCACGCCCACCTCGCGGGACATGTCAAACCCAAAGAAGTACTTCCCTCTCCGGACGTACTCACCCCTCCCTCTCTTCCACGGCACAGCATTCTTCACCGGAATCTGCGCCTCCCTCGGAGTCTCTGGGACTTTGTGCCTCGCAAGGAAATTCTCGTCGTCAAGATTCTTCAAAGACGTCACGGAAAGCAAAGCCACGCGTATCCTCTACGTCGGCGAACTATGTCGGTATCTCGTCACCAGTCCTCCGGGTCCTTATGATAAAGCGCATAACTGTATCGTTGCATCCGGGAACGGCCTCCGCGGCGAGATATGGGAGAAATTCAAAGAGCGGTTCAACATCCCTGAGATTCGAGAGTTCTACCGCTCCACGGAAGGCCTTGCAAAGTTTGATAATATGGGTTCTGGTGCGTGGGGAGCGGGGAAGGTAGGCTTTGCGGGGCCGATAAGGCGGTATATGGAGACTGATACCTTTATTGTTAAAGTCGACGAGTCGACTGGAGAACCTTGGCGTCATCCTACTACTGGATTCTGTGAGAAAGTTGGACTGGGCGAGCCGGGAGAGGCTATTGGGAGAGTGAAGAGTAGAGCGCTGTTGACGGAGTATCTGAATAACGCGAAAGCGACGAACGAGAAGCTCCTGACTGATGTTTTCACGAAAGGGGACATGTGGCAGAAGATGGGGGATCTGGTGGTGATGGAGCCGAGTGGGTGGGTGAGGTTTCACGATCGGATGGGTGATACTTTCAGATGGAAGGGCGAGAATGTTAGCGCGGGCGAGGTGAGAGATCATATTGCCAAGTTGGAGGGGGTGCAGGATGCGGTTGTTTATGGGGTGAAACTTGCTAGGTAATTCCTCCTCTTGAACAGATCTGAAAAGTAGTTGCTGACACGAATAGCTACGACGGCCAAGCAGGAGCCGCAGCCCTAACAATCGACGCCCCAGAAGCTTTGTTCATGAAAGACCTCTACGCGGGCCTCAAGAAGACCGGGCTCCCAGGCTACGCCATGCCCCGTCTTATTCGAGTTACGAAAGAGTATGTCGGCCCCATTTCTCTCTTTCCTCCCGCCTTTTCTCCCGCTCTCCTCTCCCGTTCCTCTACGAGCTTGTGACCACAACCCCTCACCCTTCAAATTGAACAAAGACTGACAACAGCAAACTAGAATTGAAGCCAACGCAACCTTTAAAAAGTCCAAGAACGACCTGATCAAGAAATCCTGGAAGCAAGCCGAAGCAGGGACGGATAAGCTGTACTGGCTTGATGGGCAAACTTACAGGCCTCTGGATGAGGCCGCTTGGGGTGGTATTGAGAGTGGGAGGGCGAAGTTGTGAGGGGAATGTAAGGGGAAGGGGTGAGAGAGAGAAAAGGAGGCGCAGGATGGGTGGGCTGTTAGCCGGATTTGTCTCCTTTGCGTGAAGGCCGACATCTCCGCATTGTGTCGATAAGAGCGATGGATCGCAGGGCTTGACTGCGGTTCTTCAACGGTTAAATAGAGGAGATCTTGAGAGATGGATGTGTAGAATAGTGAGCCTCGTCTGGCTTCCAGACCTTGCATTGAAACCAACAAAGAATCACGTGAGGTGTTGGCCCTGGAAATGGAGAGTTCAACAGACGGTCTGCCCGGGGAATGCGAACTGCTGTGCTCATTACCCTTCCCTAAGGCTATGGAGTGTTGGTATGGTCTAGCAGCATAGATCACCACGGCCGCTCTATCTCCTCTCCTCCCTGACTCAAAGTCAGCTCTCCAATTCGAAGGAAGCGACAAGGGAACAGCAAGCATTTTATTTTATTTCACTCTGGACTCCACAGGTACGGTACTTCCCTAACCCGAGGCCGTTGATCAGGGACAGTCCCACCATCAAAGCGCACACCTCCCTCGAAAGCCGCACTTCCGAACCCAAGCGTTGCTCCGTCGTTCGCCCCATTCTCTCTCTTCTTGCACCTCGCCCACCCTAGACACGACCCCCGCCTCGCCCGCTCAAGAAGTGTATCCCTGCCACGCCATCTCGACATCCTCATCTACTTCCCCGCTTCCCGCTCCGTACCCTCCGTCCTGCCAATAACCCAGATCAGATAAACTCTCCAGCCCCTCCGCTACACTATCTGCAGACCCTCGCTCAACTTTTGCTTTACTTTGCAGCGACATGCCATCCCACCGTCGACCGATCTGCTCCCCTCCACTGCTCAAGGAGGGATAATTAGCTAACCTCCACTAACATTGGCAAATAAATGAAACGAACTGGGGTGAGTTAGGTTACTGGTATGAAATATATATAAACATAAACATAAACATAAATGTAAAGATAAATATAAATATATATGTTTATCAAGTATATGAAGAGGGAAGAGAGGGGTCGTCATGATGTAACTGCGCGTCTACAGGGATTAGCCTCGTAAGAGATGGATGGATAGCGAGCAAGGTTTGCGGATGGGGGGATATGATATGCTTTCATATCATTTGGTATGCTTTAATATAATTTGACATAATTTAATATAATTTAATATAACTTTGATGTGGTTTGACATAACTCAACACAACCCGACACAATTCAATATAATATAACATACTTTCACATGCATTAATATAACCCCATATAATTCGATTCCGCATAGTTTGCCGGTACCCTAGTCCAGCTATCCCGATAGCGGGGTGACACACACATCCATGGATAGGACTCCTTCCTCCCGTGTTGGGTAGGTAATTGCGGGATTGCGGTTCTGTGGGCTTTGAGTACTGCTCTTTCGCCTCCTTTAGTATTATAGGATATCAATCGCTGTGTAGAGACGCATCGAGTTTGATTGGGGGTTAAGACGTGCGGGCGGCGGGGAAGAGAGGGATCTATCCAACGCCTTGGATTTGAGCTGGGGTCGAGGAAACGGATACTGTTGTTTCATACGTATATCAGATATACTACCTCTAGGGTTTCCGAAGCCAATAACTAACTCAAGAAAGCTTAAAGATATTTTTTCTATCTTTGCGAGGAAAGGGAAGTGTAGAGACTACGAGGAAAGTGAGAGTGAGAGTGAGAGTGAGAGTGGGATGTAAGAATAGCTTAAATATGAAAGCGACTAGCTCTTTTTCTTGCAAGCGAAGAAGCTTTTGAGATTAGCCTGAATGAAAGGTAGTGAAGCATCTTCTGTTTACTACCACGGCCATTGTCTCAATCCTTTCAAGCCAGTAGACTCAAACGATGAAGCGCCATATATGTGATGTGTCCTCCCTCGGTGCGAGGAAGTCATAGCACTCTTCTCAATCTCATACGTTTGATCCCCGATCACGCACATGAATACCAGTACTAGCACTAGCTAACAGGTATCATTATGCTATCTGTCCTTGTCCACTTCATCCACCAGCCCGGTGTCGGTTTAAACCCCAACCCCAGCTCGCCCACGCCCATGCCCACGCTGTCGCATTGGCTGCGCCCCGTCGAAAGGCAACACCTATCTCCCACGACCCAGGACCTCCGCCACATGCTCGACGAAGCCATCGGTGTGCGACACGCTCGACTGATCGGCTATGCCAACCGACTCCAAAGTGTAGCCGTGCAACGGTAGTAGAGCAGTCCCCGGGGCGCCGCAAGAGATTCCCGGGATGGATCAGGCGGGGTGTCTTCTCGTTGATGAAATCCGAGATGACTTGGTTGTCAGGTATGAGAGACAAGCGGATGATCATCCCCCTTGGTGATTGCGGCGGGTAGAGGACAGTGCGTGGATACGGAGAGGAGAGGAAGGCGGACGGCGAAGGGGATGGCTGAAGGAGTTTGATTTGACAGGGGTTTGGTTGCGGAGAGAGAGCAAGTTTGAGGGGATGCGTTTGTGAGGGTCTAGGTTGTGATGTTATGTTTAAGGTGGATGCATGAATATTATGGAAAGGCAGAGGCGTGACTCTGATCTGAGGAAATTCTGCCTCAATGCTTTCAATGAGAAGCTCTCTGAATTGGGACAAGATGCATGATGTGAAATGCGGCCTATCTGTGTGACTTTCATTTTCAGGTTGCGATCAATGGATCTGTGGAGTAAATCCCACACTGTTCACTAGAACACATTGGCCATGCACACTGTGCTTGTTTCTTTGTGATGAATGGGTATGACTCCGCACACTGGTTTTGACACTGGCTTTACTGATGCTGAGAGAACTTCCTCAATCCTTCCTTCAGAGTGGAGAGGTAAGTCCTCGTACCCCACCTCCAAAGGCAGCAAAATCGAGAATCACCTAGCCGAAACGAGAGAAAAAGGTAGGCAAAAGAAACAATTTTCTCTCCCGTCTCTGGAAGCACCCAAAGCTCGGAATGAATCCAGAGTTCGAGGCGCGGCTAGATTCTACCTCGCAGTATTGCTCTCGAGGGATCGATGGCAGCGACATCGGAGGACCAAGCCATCTCTCGTGGAGCTGGAACCAAGTTTTGTTTCTATTGCGGAACGAAAACCAAGATCCCAAGAGTTTGGAACCATGCCCACCCAAGGGAAGCCACCTATTGCACAAAGGACGATCCATTGGGCACTGGCACAATCGTTGGGCTTTCATACGGAAGCTATTTTCAGAATTCGGAGTTGAGGCAAGCTCTCCGATGCGGTGCAACGATGTCTAAAATCTGCGGTGGTAGAGATTGGTAGTCTAGAGGGGCCGGTTATTCAAGGCAAAATAACTTCGTTGCACTACCAATCGGGTTTTCTGGAGGCGTCTGCATCCGCTGTAGCCCCGCGACTGCTTGCTTTTTTCTTTCTTGAAGACTGCATTTGCAGGTTGGGTCTCGCTCGAAGTGTGGGTTCGAGGCCAGTCAGTTGTGTGACTCGTGACCGTGGGAATCCTCCGAGTGCCAGGGAAATTCATGGATAAATGGAATTGGAAACTGCAGCCACTCAACAGCGTGCCAAAATTGGAAGGGGAAAGCAAACAAGAAAACCAGGGCAGGCCTCGGGAGTTGAAGAGGAAATGTCGATCACCAGCCCCACAATCACTCTCCAGTCTCAACTGAGCAATTAATCAACATCACAACAACATCGAGATCTGGATCAGACCCAAACGAGCCATGTGCCACACCGCCCTGTTTTTGGGGTCTAACTTTAAATACACGGCAGCAAGCGACGTCGTACAAACCTCATCGTCGATCTCCATGTATGACAACTCGCATCAACTGACGCATGTTCAATTGGAGAGCAAACCTCCTGCACTTGCATGGAAAGCCTTGATTCGATGACATTCAGGAGGAACGCGATTTGCTGTCAGGAGTCAAGACCCAGTAAGGAAACTCGTGCCGAAGACGACGATGTTGGAAAGATGTGCGACAGGAGATCGTGATATTAATTCTGAAAGGGCCGAAAAGCGAGACAGAAAGAAAGGCCCGAGCCCCACGGCCTGGGCCAGCCGAGCCATGTGGGGGGTCCAAACTGATCCTGAATGAGATTGATTCTCTGCCGTCCCATGGCATCGTCCGCAGGGTGCTGAGTGGTGTGAAGCACAGGCTCGCCAGCAGCCCGGTTTCCGACCCCAATAGTTGCTGTCGTGTAACGGCTGCGGCTTAATCATCCCAGTGGAAAGCCTTGAGCTGGCCCAGGTGGATGGGTGTTTGCAGATTGCGGAGTGCTTTTCCGGGGGAGGGGTGAGGTTGTAATTGGGTGCATGAAATTGCTGACTTGGTCGTTCGGAGGATCTCGCGCCGGTTTTGCACAGATAGTTTTGATTTTAGATTACGATGCCTCGGAGCTGTGTTGGCGGAGTGCCAGAGAGGACGTAGGATTCTGGTTGGGTGTTTGAGGATGCCTGTGATCTGTGATCCAGGGTTGCACGTCCTGAATCCGGCTGATTCAACGCCGAGAACAAACCGGAAAAGGCTTTTGAGATTGTTTGCTCGTCTGGAGCGTCTCCAATGGCCGTTTACCAACTGCCGCAAACAGATGTCGTCGACTTATCGTCGTCGCGTGGGCAGGCAAGTTTTGGGTCTCGGAGATTTGTCGATCTGGCAAACATGCTCTCTTGGCGAGATGGTCTCGTGGCGATATTCGAGGGGGGGCATGAAGACTGCCAGGCTGACAGCGGATGTATCCGAACCTTAACTTTGATTGTCTCGAGTCTGGGGAACATTCCAGGATCGATAAATCGGGGATGAGAAAGACGGCGACTTCGGGCTAGATATGGCTGCCGGAGGAGATTGCCATGTCACGTTATTTCAAAATCAGACAACATCAACGATGTCAAGATTGCCAATTCGTACACCATCCAATGGGGCTCGCGCTCGTGTCCTCCTGGCTCGTTTGCTCAAGGCTGGGATCCGAGGTGATGGCGCATTATTCGCACAGACGATGCTTCGTCGCTTGACCAGGAATTCGCAACTGCAGGGATGCCGGATGGCTTGCTTTGAGTTGCTTCTTTTCAGGCCAAATTCCAAATTCCGATCTCGATCTTGTGCAGGCGCCGCCGACTCGCCACAGTGAGCTGGGTGGTTTGGTCTGACCACCCCGTTGCTGGTTTGGAGTTGGCACTCAACCAACAACCGGGCTGATGAAGAGGCACCAGGGCCAGGCCAGGTCAGGGCTGCCGAAAGGGGGTACTGGTCAGTCACTGGTGTGGCCGCCCGAGGCAGCCCGAGGCCCATTGCAGCACAGCACAGCACAGCACACCCGTTCGTGCTCCAGGAACAAAACAGTGCTCGATTCCAGGAATTCGGATCTTTCAAGGAGGTGGGTGACCCAGCCTCCTGTTTCCGTGATTTCGGTCTGCAGCAGGCGGCGTTGCCCCATCCGTTCGAGGACGTGACGGGCTGTGTGAAGGAGCGCGACCCGCCCTCCGGGGTCAGCGAACGATGATTCAGCCTTCAGGAACCAGCTCCACAGAGCTGGCGCAGTTTCTTACTCGAGTCATGTGGAATGAAGGATAAACGAGGAGGTGACTCGTGGGGTGACGAAGTCTGGGGTCTGGAGAGGTGCTGCAGTTGCCAAGGGTTCAAAGGGAGGAGAACCGCGACGATAACGTTTGCGGCTCGCTTCAAGCAGAAGTGCGGCACATGTTCTGTAAATTGTGACCCGTCGAAATCCCAGGCTTGTGTTCCAGCCTTCCAGGAGGACCATCCAGGTGTCAGCGCCTCCTCGGCCGCTCGAGGATTAGCGTGAACGAGTCCAGGAGAAAAAGAACCGGATTTCGCTGAGTTCTGGGGTTCGTGTGCGTCCCAGACAGAGACCAGTGTCTTTGTGGAGACATTTCGTGGGGGTAGGGGGGAGCAGCACGGTAAGTTGGTAACAGCGGTATTGCCTGGGATTGGTGCCGTTGTGATTCATTCGTCCGGAAGAGAGCAAAGTGGTGGTACAGAGTAAGCCGAGAAAAGGAATCATATCCTTCGCAAGGAGTCCAAGGAGTCAAGGACACATAGGACAGGTCACAACTGTCAGGGGGCAGCCCACGAGTCCACGACAAGTTGTGCTGCGGCTGCTGCAAGACAATATACCGGCGCTTTTCCGATATTGAACGGCTTCAATCAACCCGCCGAACCCGCCGCGTCGCCGACATTGGCTCTCCACTCAGCACTCAGCACTCTGCACGCAGCACTCTGCACTCTCCCCTCTGCACTCTCCCCTCTGCACTCTCCACCGGGCAGCCTCCAGCGGTTCGTCGGTAAATGAGTTTGGCAACCCGGGGGAGGGGGGGGGAGGGTACTGTACAGCAGGGCCATGAAACCCTCATTCCGGAGCGATCAGGATCGGGATGCCGACTCGCATCAGTTCAGTCAGGGTCGCAACCGAGCACTCGGCCAGCCTCCGCTGCTGCACGAAAGAAGCAAGTACGGGCAGAGAGCGCAATTGGGTGGGGCCCATTCGGCTCTGGTCCGCGTTTTGGCGGGGAAGAAAAGAAGGGCTCGAAAGCTTCCAGGACAGGGCCAGGGCAGGGGGGACGGGCTGCGTCACCGGGCTTTTCGACCAATGACCGGATGCGGGTTTGCTGGGGTGCCGGGGGGTGGGCCAGGATGTTGGTTTTGGAGTTTGGAAATTGGGGATTCGAAGGTTTGGCAGGCAACTTGGCAAGACGAAAAACCGTTCGCTGGATTTGTCATCGATGCAAGTTCGCAGGGCCCGCCTGGTCGAGTGGGAGCCGGATGTCCAATGGGAGGCAGTGATGGGTGGGGCGCCTGCCACATGGGCCTCAAGTCGATGATAAATTTACATTGATACAGCACTGCCCTGGACGTGATCTGCGAGCGAAGGAATGGCCTGACTTCTCTCGACCTTCGAGAATACATAGCAGGAGACGAGCGGGGGGCGGTTCCCTGTGCGGCCCACCGTGATGCCGGACTTGGGTGCAGCATCGTGGTGGTGAAGCAGCAGGGCAGATGGAGATGGAGCGGAGCAGAGCAGCAGAGCAGCAGAGCAGCAGGAGCAGACAGACAGACAGAGCAGAGCAGAGCAGTTTGTGCTGAACGAAGACGTCCGCACAAATGTTGCGGCGCAGCTAGACAGTGGTCCCTTTGCCATCCGTGCAAGTATCACGGCACAAGTAGAAAGTGTTCCCTTTGCATCCGTCCGTACAGATGTCGCGTCACGACAAGAAAGTATCTTCTCTTTTTACGTCTATCCGGGTTGGCGGAGCAGGCCTGCTCCGTACCGAACACTCGCAAATCACCCACCCACCAGTCCTTGGCTCCTTGGCTCCTTGGGAACGTCGCTTCGCTGAGCTCCCGAAAATCAGGGAGGGCTCTTGGCTGCTGGCTGCCGCTGCTGGTTGCCGCCGCTGCTCCTCTCTCTCCGAGTCCCCCTCTCCCTCCCCCTCCCCTCCTTCGCCTCGTTTTCGTTCCACGGTTTCAATCTCGCCGCGCCCACGGAGCCCTGCTGCTCTGCTGCTCTGCTGCCCCAGTGTTTCGCTCGTTCAGACGTTCGTCGCCCAATCCAAAGCCCGGGAGTCCGCAGGGCTTGCCCAGAGCCAACAGGACAGCAGGACAGCAGGACCAGGACCACAGGCCACGCCAAACACCAACCACCAACCGCCCAACCGCAGCAGCTCCAGGGCCTCCGGGAGACAAAAATCCTCGAGCGCCACCAAGCTGCGCTGCTCCCATCCAAAGCGCACCCACCCCTGGCCCGTGAGGGTCTGCCACCGGGTTTCTGGGCCCATCTGCATCTGGTGGCCCCATCTTACCAGAGTACGCTTGTTGCTCGCTCGTCGCCCGCCGCTCGCTGGCCTCAGCTTCGCCCTCGCCCTCCCTCGCGAGTGTTTGCATCCGCTGCAGGCTGGCGCTGCTGCTGCTCTGTTGTTGGCTGCCCCCCTCCCTTCTCCCTCCCTCCCCCCCCCCCCAAAAAGCCAAGCATGGGCGCATGCAGGCAGCTGTCTGCCGCCCCGGTCCGTACGCTGCTCCGCACTGCACGCGCTGCCCACACAGGTCCGTCGTCTCCTGCTTTTCGTCTCTTCTCACAAACCACAACCTCAACCTCAACCACAACCGCAACAACCCACAACCACAATCACAACCTTCTTCCTTTTTCTACCTTCCAAAGTTCAACGCGGTAATTCTCCGATGCAAGCATTGGCTTTCCATCCTCCCTGGCCTTCCTCATAAGCACACACCGCGCCACCAGCCAGCCAGCCAGCCAGCCCTCTTGTCACATCCCCCCCCTTCGTCCTCCTGCATCTCGACCTGCGACCCCCATTTCCCGATCGTGTTGGTGGTTGTGTTGTTTTGTGCCCGCTCCTCGACTTTTCCTTCCAAGAGTCCACAGCCTCAAACCCACCCGTTTGGTAGCCAATCCGCTCGCCCGCATTGCCACCCGCCATGAATTGAACGAGAATCCTGCCACCATCCTCGCGTCCTCGCCATTCGCAGAGCCACCGGATCGTCCTCGTTGCTTTCTCCGGGAAGGGGAGGCTGTTTTATCGGGGGTGGCCCGTTGACGAGTGGGTCTTCCTTCCGTCCCATCGTCGATCGACCGCACATCAAACACATCAAGGCGCGAGGCCCTCGAGCTGCTTCAGTCTTCCACAAGCACGTAGCAATTTACTCCAACTTTCCTACCGGCTGGTGCATCTTCGGGGCATCGCTTGAAGACCAGCATCACTTTCTCAGAACTTGGGACGAGATCTACTCATCACTCCCCCCCACGTTTCCTCCATTCGCGACCCACCTGCGTAATTGCCGGGTTCCAGAGGGAGAGGCATATATTCTGGAAGTTGTCCCGGCATCCCATCATTCATGCAGCCCGGGAATGACCCTTTGATACAAGTAAGACCCCCGTGGCTGGGGTGCGCTGTACTCGCTGACATAGCTCAGTAATCGACTTTGGCTTGTCTGCCACATCTGATTTCTTCAAGCCTGGCTGCATCTTGGAGTCCTACATCGTGTAAGGAACCTTCTTTCGCTCCTCGTGAAGCTATCGTCATGTCCTTGTCCGGTGCATCCCAGGGCCATGGAAGCCCTCCTCCTCCCCAGGCATATCCATACGGAGCAGAACGCGGCGAACCCAGCAGACTTCCAGGCCCGACGACGTTGCCCCCAATGTCCTCGTTATTCAGACACGATCCAACCCAAGAACTGCATCAACCTTCACCACTCGCTCGGCAGTTCCAGCCGCCTTACAACATGTCAAAAGAGCATCCACTGCACCCACTGTCGTTGAGCGAGAGGGACCCCAATGCACCTGTACATCATATTTATCAACCACCCCAGTCTCGTCTCAACTCACACTTTGCGCAGAATCTGACAGAGTCGATGTTGGTCCCCACACCGGGACATCACACGCTGGCCCTCCCTCCACGGCGCCTTTCTCCTACTCAACAGCCTCCGCAGCAGAGGCAGTTCAAAAAGATCGTGCAGAGGCAGCAGGATAAGTCACGGAGGACATCACCGACGTCAATGCCAAGCGGGCACAATGAGGAGATGAAAACTCGATCTCCCACAAGGGAGCCAGAAGCTTGCCAAACTTTGCGTCGGCCTTCGAATATGTCGGAGCCAGAGCGGCGGATGCCTGCACAGAGTTACAATCCGCAGGGCCACACTTCTCATGGCCATACTTCTAGATCAATGCCGATATCAGGACTCTTGAGTGATGTTCCAACGTATGCTGCGTATACTAAATCCACTGAACGCAAGCTAACGAGTCTAGTCCAACCATTGAACCTCCGAAGCCGACATTCACAATTCGAATGCGTCAACAACCTCTCGCAGCTCGAGCCTGCGGCTTTGGAGAGCGGGATCGCCGAGTCATTGATCCACCACCGATTCTACAAATGGATGTGGACTCTCCGAATGCCACACCCGAGGAGCTGAAGGCCCTGCTCCGACAACCATACGCCGTTGTCCATTGCACACTTTGGGATCCTCTCAACGATAGGGATGACACAGCGATGCCTGGAACAACAGATAAAAGACAGCAGCGGCGGTTGATGGGCACCTTGGTTGCTTCCCCTTTTGTGGGCAATGATGAGCATGACGTTGAGGGATGTTTCTTTTGCTTTCCGGATTTGAGCGTCAGGACACCGGGCGTTTACAGCTTGAAGTTCAGTCTGGTGACTCTAGATCCTGCCAAAATGGGGCCAGGCTTTTCAATGCCGGTACGGAGTACAGCAAAGAGCGCCACTTTCCATGTATACAACGCCAAGGACTTTGGTGGAATGAGAGCATCCACCGAGTTGACAAAGAGGTTGAAATATCAAGGCTGCTTGATTTCTGTGAAGAAAGGGAATGCCAAGAGCAATGGGAAGAACGGGAGGGACGATGACGATGACGAGGATGACGATGATGACGACGATGAGCTCGAGGAGGGCCCGAAAAGAAAGGCGGCGAAGAGACCGAAGCGGTGAAAATATCTTCTCTTGAGACGCTCAATTTTACACTTCACGAAGAGACGATTGGAGCGGTATTTTGGCGGTGCATTTGGTCTGCTTGTTGAAAGGATTTGGACATTGGACATACATGGGTCAGTTTGGGAAGGCTATGGAGGAGTTCTGGCTAGGAGTGATGAGTGGATTTACTGCATGCATGATACCCAGGCACAACATGGTTCGCCTGTATAGAGATTGTCATACAACTGACGCGCAGGTTTTAATGCACAGAACAGAATTTATTATATTGACAATCTTTACCTCGGAGCCTCTTAGATCGGTGAGTGACTCAAACCCCACCAAAACACGGTTTCGCTGTGAACCAGGTCGCGTCTGCCAAAAACGGACTAGCCACACCAAGCCGAGTTTTCCCCCACCAAGATTTCCGCCGACACGAAATCTTTCTCTTCTCTCCTTCCCTCTGGCAGAAGCCAGCAAGGGCACCACGAGATTTGAGAAACCCGCCAAAATGAAGTACGTTCTTGTATCTGGAGGTCAGTATTGTCCCCGCGCCATTCTGGCGAAAATTGGACGTGTATTGACCGAGTTACAGGTGTCATCTCTGGCATTGGAAAGGGCGTCATTGGTACGTGTGCCCTAGAATCCGCGCACAATGTGCGAATGGGACGGAGAGGAGAAGGAAGGCTAATTGAGAATAGCCTCTTCCACCGGTCTGCTGCTGAAGACGATCGGGCTTAAGATAAGTATTTTGCAGTGGGCCGCGCAGAGTCATGGCTGACGGTCGAGGCACGTCTCTTCGATCAAGATTGATCCGTACATGAACGTCGATGCTGGCACTATGGCTCCCACCGAGTAGGTTTTCTGGGTCCTTGCAGAACGGAGCGCAAGGCTAATACGCCACAGGCACGGTGAAGTCTTTGTCCTCGACGATGGCGGTGAAGTCGACCTCGACCTTGGCAACTACGAACGCTACCTCAACATCACCCTCACGCGCGAGAACAACATCACCACAGGCAAGATCTACCAACACGTCATCGAGCAAGAGCGTGCTGGCAAGTACATCGGCAAGACGGTCCAGGTTGTTCCCCACTTGACGGATGCAATCCAGGACTGGATTGAACGGGTTGCCAGAATCCCCGTCGATGACACGAAGGAGACGCCGGATGTGTGTATCATTGAGTTGGGAGGCACAGTCGGCGACATCGAGAGCGCGCCGTTCATCGAGGCTATGAGACAATTGAAGCGGAGAGCTGGGAAAGGCAATTTCCTCCAGATTCATGTCTCGCTCGTTCCTGTTATTCAGGGAGAGCAGAAGACGAAGCCTACACAGCAGGCCATTCGGGATGTTGGACGTGCTGGTCTTGTTCCAGATCTCGTAAGTGGGCATATCAAGTCATAAGGCATGTGCTGATTGTGTTAGATTGCATGCCGTTGTGATGTCGAGCTTGAGAAAAGCACGATGGACAAGATCGCTAATTTCTGTCAAGTCGAACCAGAGCAAGTAATCGGAGTCCACAACGTCCCCTCAACCTATCACGTCCCCCTTCTCCTCGAGCAACAAGGCCTTGTTAAGATGGTTGACGAGATCCTCAAACTCGACGGAATCCAAAAAACCAAAGGCTTGGTTGCCCGTGGACAAGCCACTTGGACCGAATGGAAGAGCCTTACCATGCAACAAGATCGCCTCTATGAGACGGTCTCCATCGCCCTGGTAGGAAAATACACTGCCCTCCACGACAGCTACCTTTCCGTCATCAAAGCGCTCGAGCACAGCGCCATGCGTTGCGGAAAAAAGCTCAACCTCATCTGGGTTGAGTCCTCTGATCTCGAAGAATCGACCCGCCTCAACAACACTCCCGCCTTCCACAAAGCCTGGCACGAAGTTTGCACAGCAAACGGAATCCTCGTCCCGGGCGGTTTTGCTCAGCGAGGCACGGAAGGCATGATTTCTGCCGCCAAGTGGGCTCGAGAGCAAAAGACACCATTCTTGGGCATCTGTCTCGGGATGCAACTCGCCGTCATCGAGTTCGCTCGTCACGTTTGCGACATCCCTAAAGCAGGGTCTGTAGAGCTAGATGGAGAGCAATGCGAAGACCCAGTCGTTATCTTTATGCCCGAAGGCGACAGAACGAAGCTGGGCGGAACGATGCGTCTAGGTCTCCGTCCCACCATCTTCCAGGAAGGATCAGAGTGGTCTCGCCTCCGCCAACTCTACGGCGAAGTCAAGCAGATCAACGAGCGTCATCGTCACCGATATGAAGTAAATCCAGAATACATCGATCGTCTCCACGACGCGGGTCTCGAGTTCATCGGCAAGGATGACAAGGGCGAGCGAATGGAAATCGTAGAGCTAAAGGACCATCCGTACTATGTGGGCGTACAGTTCCACCCTGAGTACCTATCTCGGGTCTTGATGCCCAGTAAGCCATATCTCGGGTTCGTGGCCGCTGCATCGGGCTGCTTGGAGAAGGTTACGCAGGATGTGTTGGCGAAGGAGGGCATCTTGCCGAACGGGCACGCGGTAAATGGCGTCCGTATCTAAGAGTCTAGATTTCTTCATGGGCGTAGAGCGGAGCTCCGTTGCGTTCCATCATGTGGGGTATTTGTTGGATTGCATAGTCTGGGATTTTTGCATGGGTACTTGGCTTTTGCGCGTGCATAAGAGTTGTTTATACTGCGAGCAGATAGATTAGTAGATTACCCCCAAGCAATTGGCGCCAGTTCTGTTAAGTGTCTGTACACGAATACAATACATACACACACCTCAGCGAAGTAGTTCATAGTCTCAGACGAAGCTGCTCTCAGTTCCAAATAACCCCAGACTTGAGGCGCCTAAGGGGCTCCACGTGACGGCTTGCCGAGTTGAGACATTTACCCCTTTTTAGCTCGCGGTGCAGCACCTTCATTCAGCTGCTTACGTGTATCAGCCCCAATTGACGGAGGCGCTTTCGATGACTCGGAGAAGACACCCATTTTATACTTGAGTTTTCCTTTCTTTCATCTCATTTCCCAAATTCAGATTTCCAACAGGGCGTGGTATCACTATATATATACTCTCTGATTTTACCCCGCGATCCTTCAACCCTCCACCCATCCCCACACCCAGCCCCGGACTTTCTTTCTTTCTTTCTTTCACAGTATTCCACAATGGAGCCCCAAGCCATCTCTTCTCTCCCCCCGCACTACGAATCCCTCACCCACTCCCAGCGCGTCCAACACATGGTGCAACTAGGCCGCGACTCCAAGACCTCTTTAGCAACCGCTCTCCTGATATCCAACCTATCACGTGGGCCCCTCTACACGCAGCTCCTCTCCCTCAAAACCTGCCACGGCAGCCGCGACCTCGCCGTCGCCAAACACCTGCTCTCCGCCGCCTCGCACGTGCTCCGCAAGCAAGCGATCCACGTGATCGTCGCGCTCGGGACCGACGACGAGCTGCTCGAGGCCTTGAAAGCCGTGCCTGCGACTCTGCAGAGGAGCACGGTGCGGCGGATTAGGAATTTGAAAAGCGCGAGACGGGGCAGGCAGGGTGTGATTGAGCGGTTTTTGCGGTTCTTGGAGGGGAGGAAAGGGGAGGAGAAGATTTGGAGGTATGCGGTGCCGTTTGCTTCGCGGGCTCGAGTCGAGAGCCATTTGCCAGATCTGGTGGATCATCTCTCGCTCTTGGATTGGAGCCATCTTGCGAAATGCCACCCGGCACTTGCGCAGCAAACATTGTATAGATTGATTGAGGAGTCCGAGGAAGGCGATGTCTTGCTGCAGCGCACGTTGAGGCATGTGTTCACGCAATGGATCTCTCATGATGCAATGGCCGACTTTGCTCTGGCCCTCGTCCGGAAATCGATGCCCAAAATACCGCTTGCGGTCTTCCCTATCGGCTGGCCTGAGCCCCTGCTGTTGAAACGCCGGCCACGACAAGCTGTCGATATCATCCTCGGCGCGGCCGACGACCTCTCTACTGACATCTTCACCTTCCAAACCGGAAGACTGTGGCGGAAACTCTCGCTGGAGCAATTCCTCGCTTTGACGAAGCGCTACCCGTCACTCCTCGAAGGCCCTCTCTTCCCGGCCTTGACCACAGAGCAGAAATTGCCTGCCTATGAACTGATCCGTGTCGCCTGGCGGGACGAGAATGGAGTCCTGGAGTGGGACATCGCCGAGCACCTCCCGACCAAGGAAAGGATCGCAGAAGCACGACGACACCTGAACCTGAAATGGCTGGACACAAACCCCAACCGCCGCATCCGGTACATCTCTCTTTTACCATGGGACGAAGCCATAGAGCTGCAGAACCCATATCTCCGGTCCAGCGACGCTGATATCCGGAGCGAAGCGCTCTCGCGCCAGATCAAAGCAGCGAGATTCGACGGTGAGCGTATCGAAGACGCGTTGAACCTGGTTATCAGGCATAAGAATGAACCGGGGACGATCCAGCGGGAGTTCTTTGGCGCGTTGAAAGATATCCCCGCCGCGAGGTTCACGGAGGGTCATCTTGGGCTTCTGACGCAGGTTGTACGCAACGCGTTGGATGCGGCGGCTGCGACGATAGCGCTGTATCTGCTGGTTGAGTTTCTGGCCGGCGTGCTTTCCGTGCACCCGAGGTGGGCGAGTCGGCAGATGGCGTTGGTGGTCAAGGAACGAGGTGTTGTTCCGAGACGAGTGCGACTCTCGGGTGTGGTGCCGATTAAAGAGGTGATGAGCATAGTGCAAGAAGAGATGTCTCCTGCTCTCGAGAGTCTCCTGAGGAAGCAAGATGCTGCTGCTCTGACGGCTCTCGCTCGCTCTTTTGAGGAGTACGTGGACTACTGGCCCGAGTTACTCTCGACATGCACCAAAACTTTCGAGATCCCGGAGATGGATCGCAGCCATGAGATGATGATGGGAGCCATCTACAAATTCCAACACCCCGCTTCTTTCTGGACCCATGTTATCCCCATTCTTACTAAAGAGAACAAAGACATTGCCGGCTCGAGACACATAGTCAGGAAGATCCATCACCGGTACCAGAACCTCCTGGCTCCATATCTCCACCCCATCGACGCACCGCCTTCTTATACCCGCAAAAGAGATGCACTGAACGAGCTCCGAGGCGGATTCTGGCGCTGGACTCCAGGTCAACAGGAAGCTCTTGCGCAGATTATTCTGAAGGATATAGCAGATGAAGACGTTACATCTGACAAGAAAGTCTCTTATATCTGGCAACTTGGCCTCTTGCCCTCCGTAGACATCAACCATCTCATCGCACTCGCGAAAGATGAGAGGCCGATTGTGCAAGAAACAGCGCTCAAGACCCTCGGACGTCTTGACAGCTCGGGGGGCATTCCAACCCTGATCGACGCTCTAGGAGATGACAGGGGACGAATTGCCATCTATGCTCTCCGCAGCGCTCTTCGCGACCTCCCGAAACCCAAAGCTTTTGAGATTCTGAAAGCGGTGCCGAGTACGAAAGTCACGGTTGCGAAGGAGACGGTGAGGTTGATTGGCGATCTGGAGGCCGAGGAGGCATTCCAGTGGCTTCTTGAGGCTGAGAAGACGAACCTGCACGCTTCTGTTCGAAAGGCGCTGCTTCGAGCACTTTGGAATTACTTGGATCGAGATGAAACCTGGGCGATTTTTACTCAGGCGGCAGGGGATCCGGAGTCCGAGGTCGCGAAGGGAGTCATATGCATCCCCGTGGACGGGCTCTCCTTGCCCACGCGACAGAAGCATCTTTCCCTCCTGCTCACGCTCCTCTCCCATCCCGCACCAGCAGTCCGACTCGAGACCCTGCAGCGGTTAAACTCCATGCCTCTCAGCGACCCCGAAGCCATGCTGTCCCCGAGATTGTTCCAATTGGTAAGATCGGCGTACCAAGACGAGGTCTCCTGCGCCGTCCGCGCCCTCTTCTCAACCTACGCACGCACCCAAACCCCGCTCATCGTCCAGCTCTACGAAGAGCTCATCGCCGATCGCGAACTGCTCATCCGGGTCCACGATGTTCCACAGATAAGCCAGATCAGCCCGCGCGATGAGGCGCGGCTTCTGCGGCCCGTGACGCGGGCGATCCTGGGCGTTTTGGAGAGGGACAGGTTGAGTGTTAAGAGGCGGGTCAGGCTCATGTTTGGGGGGCTGCCGTGGGATGAGCTGAGGGGCTATCTGGTGGGCGTTGTGCCGGACCTCACGCCTGATGCGCTCGTGTTCGCTTGTGGCGAGGTCGAGGGCGAAGGGTGGAGTGCGGGGTGGAAGAGGGAGGGAGACGATTTCGAGGGCACGGAGAGGCTGTTGAGATGCAGTGCGGATGAGAGGGCGAGGAGGCTGGCGTTGAGCTTGCTGGTTGCGGGGGTGGGCGCGAATGGGGTGTGGACGAGGGAGAAGAGGGAGAGGTTGCAGGGGTATAGGGGTGATGAGAGTGTGTTGGTGGCGGAAGCGGCTTGGGAGGTGGAGGTCAGGGGTGTGGACGATGGGGAAGGGGAGGAGGGAGAGAGAGATGGGGATGGTGGTGATAAAAAGACAAAAAAGGGGGGTGGGGACTTTGAATGATGAGGGGAGGGGAAGATGAATGAAGGAGAGGTCGAGTCCCCAAAATGACAAGTGCTCGGTAAGCGAAATCACCGGGAGTCCTCCCCCCCTTTTCAACTATCCCCTCTCAGAATGTGGGGTTACAACATAGTCAGGTAAATTGTTTTACAAATCAGGTGCACCAAAGTGGTGATATTTCCTGGTCTTATTGATTCAAAATCTCAACGGTTGTTTCGTCAATTCGTCAAGTTCAGTCGTCTTTGTTTTCATTGCTCTCTCATCGTCATTAGCAAAATATCACATCTGCACTTCGAATTGAGAACAAAGGACCAATGTTCTAGAAGCGGCATCTCGTAGACAAGACGTGGTCTTCAAGCTTTACGCATACGATTGTCTGGTCAACCGAACCAAGAAACTACGCATCAACCATTGGGGCCGACTTGAAACAATCGAAGCCCTCGTCTTTCCGAACCAGATTCTCAGGAATTTTTAGTTCCATCGCCGATTTTCGTCATTCGCTTGCTGGCTTCAGTTACATTCATCATAGAGCACGAAAGTGATCAGCTAACAAAATGGCTCAACCCGCACCCATTGCCACCCACGCCGGGTCCGGGCGCCTTCCCCGACCCTCCTGATGCCTGCTATACTCCCAGGCCTGCCTATCAGCTCACCGGGCGACCACTGCGTCGTCGACTTCGAGAACATACAAGCGTACGAGACGGCTAGACTAGCCATGTAACCCACGCACGCGCTTCGCGATCAATGGCTGGCGTCGGAACGGAACTGGTAAGTATAAGATCGGCAAGGGCTGGGCAGGGAAGAAGGTGCTGGGCAAGGGCAGCCAGGGGATTGTTGACACTAGACGTATGAGGGTGTGGATAGGCGGCAGAAGGCGGTGACGGATGTTGCTGTCAAGTCAGGCGCTGCGGGCTGGTTAGGCAGATTCTCGATCTTTTCTAGGTTTCGCTTCTTGGAGATGGCGAGAACTGATCTTGGCGTCTAGGTCCTGCGTATATATAGGGTGACGGGCTGGAGTCTGAAGCTATATGGCTCGCGAAGTTTGCGAGGGTCAAGACGCCTCATGTCGTTAGGAGCAGGGCCAACGGACACTTGATTTTGACTGGGGACTAGTCCAACGCATATACCTGGAATTCTGCCCCGGGGGCGACTTGAGTGGCTGGTTGAACGGGTATTACGACCTGTAAGAGCTCCTTCTCTTCTATTGGCAAGGACTAACGTGTTTTGGCAGTCCAAGGAACATCGCGGAAAGTGATCTCTGGTGCATCTTCCAGTGCTTGGAGAGAGCAGCGTTCGTTGTGCATCATGGAAGCGAGGATCTGAAAAGCGAAAGATACATGACGGATGGCGAGCTTGTTCATTTCGACCTGTAACTAAACAATGGTAGCAGGAAATGTCGTTTTGAAGGCAACCGAAGAGCTAACTCCTTCAGTTTTGGTTGGGGATCAAGCTCTGGATAACGAGCACGGGAATCAACCTCCGTGTAAGGTAGATATCACCTACAAATCTCTTCGATCGATACAAGACTTATTCTTTAGATAAACGATTTCGGGCTATCGAAAATGGTAACAAGTGGGCCTCAGGATGCGAAGTATTTGAAGCAATACCTATATTATGGCACGTGCTCTTGGTATGCACCAGTAAGTTTAACCTATTCTGATATCAAGCCAGAAGATGTCGCTAAGGTATTGATTTCAGGAGCCAGTCACCAGCATATTCCACGACGCCTTCTCTTCGCGGCCATGGAGAGTAAGCCCCAAAATCCACCTCTCGCAAATGACACGAAACCTAACACTCGCAGCTCTTCTCAAACCTATTCAACCCCATGGTCCGCGACCCCCGTTACGGCACCGTGACAAACATCTAGCAAATCGCCTTGATAATGCAAGTCCTGATGCGCAAGCCTCCCAACAGGGTACCAGACTGGCAACATTTCACAACCTCCCAATCCAAAGCAACATACCGTCTCGCCACCAGCGGCCTCGCCGTCGGCTCCATCCTAGACGAAGAGCAAGACGGGCAAGTAGGGGCCCGCTCCCTCTACAGCAGAGAACTGCGCTCGCTCATCGCAGAATGCCTGCTACTCACGCTCGCCTCCCTCGGGAACTGACAGCGGAGGGAGTAAGCACGTGGCAGATGCCGCTGGGCACAACCCTCGGCCCCCCGTTGCCGCAGTGGCAGGAGCCAGTTGCTGGAGGGACAGGATGATGTTGATCCGCTACAGGTTCTGTTTCAGGCGCTGCGGCTTCAGGTCAACTAGCTGAGGCAGCAGCGTGCTGCTCGTCCGCCTGCTCTTCCGAGACCTGCACAGGCGCAAGCTCCACAAGCTGGCCCTGCCGGGTCCGCAAACGCAGCGATAGGAAGGGCGTTAAGGGTTATTGTGCAGACGAAACTGAAGTATGGCGGACTTATTAGAGGGGGACATAAGATAATCGCGGTGGTGCAAGTTAAGGATGCACTTGTGGGCAGAAATGTGGGATCAAGGCGAAGGGCTTAAATATGATGTGTGGGAGGACGCTGATGGCGAATTATTAGACGCTAGGGGAGTTTCCTGGCTTGAACACTGTGAGGGCTTTGTGTGCTTGAGGGGGGGAGAACGGGAGTCTCGAAAATTTCGAGGATTCGCTTGGGGGTTTTCGTAGATGGCGCAAGACACCACGTTGATATATGAAGGGTTAAATTAACTCTTGCGCTCGATAGTTGTGAGTTCTACAATTTCTAAGACGCAATTAGTCCTTCGGTTTCCACTCCAGTGATAGTAGCATCGATACCACCGTCAATTTGTGGGATGGATTCCATGGTTTCTGCTAAGTTTTACCGCACTGCTCCATCCCTCGATATTAATCGTTGGATCCAGCCTCTGCCTCAGACAATTCTTTCTCGGGATCTTTCGTTCTCAGAAGCTCTATCCTCGGAGTTTACATCTCCAGAGTTTTCCTCCTCAGAATCGTCGTCATCCCCGAAGGTTGTTTTCATACTTCCATTCCTCATCCTCTATCGTATGCGAGCGTAGATCCTCTTTCATCGGTCGGCGATCCGACAGTTCCGTATTTCTCTCGTGGTGGAAACCGTAGATGGATTTGCAGGTGGCTCCCAGACATGCTGAGCTTACGGGGCCCAAAAAGTCGGAGATTTTGAAGCTGGTCTAGGGAGGGACTGTTGTGATATGAGGAATGGCTTTGCTTGCTAGATGGTATACCGCACCTTATGCTTTTGTGCTTTTGATGGAGTAGGGAAAAGGATTCCCTTCTTTGGCCTTGAGAGTTGCCTCGATTTCCTCCTTGCTCGCGGACCCTTTCTTGGCTGCTGTATTCTTCGCCATTGATCCAATTGTCCTTGCCCTGGTCGAGGCTCTTGTGGTTCGATGTCTGTTAGATATCGAAGTAGGATGCTCTATTGTTGTGGTGTGGGTGTATTGGTGGGTGGAAGTTAGTGGTACCGAGTTGGAGTTGGTCCGGCAGCTATGAAGCCGGCTGCAAAGGAGTTGCACAGCAACGGTGTTTGACTCCGGATGATGTTGCGGAGGGACAGTTGGGTCAACATACTATTTAGGGTTACCTTTTGCTTTCGCTTGTCCTTGTAAATATTTTACAACTAACCCGCCTTATCAATTGAGGCAACTCATCAACATAATATTCCGTCTTACTCATTGTCATCATCTAATTCCTACTCTGTATAGATCAAACGCATTACAAGCTCTCTCCTCACTATTAGCCTTTTCAAGAAGATTCCCGTCGATGAAATCCTCTACATGATTACATCTGGGCGGTCCTAGTAATTAAATCCCTTCACCAGCAGGGCAATCATATAATCCTCAATGATCCACTCATAATCGTCCTCATCAAGACCGTCGTACCAATATTTCGCCTCCTATAGAGCTTTCAGTTCCTCCTCTACTATCCATTATTTAACCAGTTTGCTCCGGGTCTTCTTACCGACAAACTTGCGGCCTTATAGTGGTAATAGTGATACCTCGAGGAACCCATTTGACGAGGTAGTTGGCCAATGTGATGCCTCTCTTGGTGTATTTGCCGCCGTCCGCAACAAATAAACCACCCCATGAAGCTTCTCGCGATGAGAACTAAAGTATAGCTTGCAGGCAACTCCGAGACAAGCGGGGCTTACGTTGCCCAGGTTGTCTATAATCTTTAGCTTCAGCTCGATGAATAGTGTCACAACATACGTGGTGGACTTCTGTTCTAGTGCTGTGTCGGCGGTTTCCTTGCATTAAGGTGAGAGGAAATGATAGCCTTCGCCTAAGGAATTGAGAAGCGACCATCGATGCTTCATTGTTCGTGACCGCTATTACCGGGACGCTAGTAGAGGAAGACATCTTTCTAATTAACGACGGGTTAGTGGTTGGTTAGTTGGTGGTTAGTTGGTTGGTGGTTAGTTGGTTGGTGGTTAGTTGGTTGGTGGTTAGTTGGTTGGTGGTTAGTTGGTTGGTGGTTAGTTGGTTTGTTGGTTGGCCAATGGTTGGCCAATGGTTGGCCAATGGTTGGTTGGTCAATGGATAGTCGTGTTGAAGAGATATGGGTCTAAACGGCAAAAGCAAGAAGCCTACTACAATGAAGAAGCAGGTCAATCGGTATTGAGGATTGTCGCGATCAAAGAGCTGCGCAGTCTGACCAAGGTTGTAGGAAGTCGGAAGTGCAAGGTCCAGCAACCGCAGGGGAATTAAAATAGCACACGTCTTGTAATTATAAACTTGCTTCTCGGGAAGTAGACAAATTTTTTGACGCTACCTTTCTATCCACTTGTACTGGTAAATATTTACAAGCAACCAGTGGTGTCAATATTCAGGCAACGATTCGACAGAAAGCGGATTCTCCTCAACTAGGAGGCAATCGTTAACATCTTACAATTCAATTATTTGGGAAGATTGCAGGGGAACAATTGTATTTTCACCTAATTCTCTACCTTCATGCTTAATAAAAGATTGCACATGAGCAAATAGCAATTCAACTTTTGTTTATGTGAATGCGGTCACGTTGGGGTTGAAGCCAGGTTTACTCTCCACCTCCTTGAATGAAATTCCTCCAAGGGCTCAGACAGGAAGAATTTGTGGTAACTATAAGAAGATGGAAAGGCAGCACATGAAGTCAGAGAAAGCTCAGGTGAAAGACGTAGGGAATCGGCTGAAAGGATGCGGAGGGAGGTCTACACAACTCCAGAAGTTCGAAGAATCAAAAGAATAGAACCTCAATATTATCAACCTTTGTGAGGCGCTTCATAATAGCCCCTACATTGCTCGCCCCAAGCAAAATTGAAGTTTCCAAATTCAAACCCTATTGCCAAGTCGTTCTGAACAATCTAATAATCCTGTGGAACATGAACGCTAAAGTACAGGGGTCCTCCGTCAAAGTGCCTCGTGTTATTGGAGCGCTCTACGAGGAACCAATCACAATGGAGATTGAGTACTCGGTTAAGTGTCTGGGATGCGCAAAAGGGGCTAAAAAGCGGGCCGTCAACATTGCTATCAGCCTCGCATAAATGTTTCCTCTCAAACATCCCCTGAAGTCTGGTGCATCTAGATACTCAACCCGTGATTTAGCGTCAGCAGTCCTCCATAGAGATAGAGAGACAGCTTCTGCACACTCCTTTCTTTACATCTTTTGCATCTGTCACTTGAAAAGAGCTTATGAACAGCTGCCCACCATACAGCCAATTCTAGCCGCCGTTCTCCTGGTGGGCTTCACCCTCCTTGTGCCTTTTTACAGGTGACTCTATTCTGCAAGAATGCGCGTCATCCAAATGCAGAAAAGTAGTGTTGTATGCAGCCCCACTCGCTGATTGCTGGTCTCTCGTCTGACAATATGCATCCCGTGGCCCCTGGCCACAGTTTCCTCTTTGGCCACTTGCTGTACCTCAAAACCATGCTGGGTGAGGTGCCAAAGGACTGCCATTAAACCTATGTCTTTGACGATATCCATTGAGAACATTTCCAGAAAGAAGGTGCCTTCTATCTAGATCTCTGGCCACTGAGTGGGGTGATCCTGGAGGGTTTCTCGCCGCCCATGGCTACAACGACTATGGTAACCAACCACAACATTGCAACATCGAGGCCATATATCTCCCGTCGTTTTTCAAACCTATCGTTGGTGGACTAAATATGTTTGAAAAGAGCGAGCGTGAATAGCGGCCGTGGCGTGCTGTGTTCACTAAAGGGTTCAACAACGAATAATTTAGCTCCCATCTTGTAGGAATGACCGAAGAAGCAAAAACATACGCAGAAACTTTGAGAGGCCTAGCTGGGGATGGTGAATATTTTACTTAGATCTCGTGACCCTGCGATTCATGATGGACATGATTAGGAAAACTCTTCTGTTCGACTCACCACTCATCTCCAAACCAATCAAAATTAAGCTGATGAAACTAGAGATACTGAATTGGGGGCTCAAGAAAGGATACAACACGCTCGCTGACTGCATGATATCTCAAATCCGATGGCACCAAGCCAGCGCCAAGGTGGACCCACTCGGATTTCTCAACTTCGCTGTGCATGGAATGGTCAAACAGGCGTAAAATGAACCAATACATTGGCAAACTCCTGGGCGAGCGGTATGAAGACTACAAAACGTTCCCGAGATCGTCAGAAGTAAAGCAGTCATCGATCTTGTGTTGTAAGCTTATCTCCCAAAGGACGCCAAAACCGTACCAGAGAAGCTTGATCCAGAATTCCGAACTTTTGCAATCAGGCAGATCCGACTGTTTGTTTTCGTGGGCTATGATTCGAAAAGCAGTCCTATTTGTTACTATTTCCACCTTCTGTCGAAGAACCCAGATGCACTTGCAAGGATACGTGCTGAGCATGACTCTGTATTTGGGACTGATGTTTCTGCCGTCTCATCCCTGCTCATCTGGCGACCGCACCTTATTAACTCCCTTCCATGTACCACTGGAGTGATCAAGGAAACGTTGCGGTTGCTCCCTCCTGCAAGCGCGATGCGTCAAGGAAATCAGACCGTCGACCTCATCGACGACCAAGGCAATATCTGCCCAACAGACGGCGCAATGGTGTGGGTACTGCACAACCGCATGCAACGCTCCGCTAAATACTGCGTCCGTCCTGACCAATTCCTCCCCGAGCGCTGGCTGGTGGCTGTATCCCATGAAGAACGCATGGCGACCCTTTGAACACGGGCCCAGAAATTACATTGCTGAAGGGATGGTAATGGCGGAAATCAAGTTGGTGTTAGCCCACCTTACAAGAGAATTCGAGTTCAAGGATGCGTATGATGAATGGGATGGGTTGCATCCGAGGAAGGGACCGAAGGCGTATAGGGGAGAACGAGCATATCAGGTTGAGCAGGGAGCAGAGCATCCGGCACAGAACTACCCGTGCAAGGTGTCGATTCGGGCTACGCGAGCGGGCAAGTCCTCTAGATCTTTCGCAAGGACCCTCAAACTGTTGAGAATGGGTTGTATAATAACTTTCACTAGAGAATGGTTTAAGAAGAAGAGAGGAGTTATTTCTATCCATTTACGGTGGAATCTATAAAGGAGAGCTATCTTGATTCTGATTCTGATTTACTGAGCTCCGCACTATATTTTGATGCAAAATGCGCGATGTTGAATCTGCGCCTCGAGAGGATTCTTGTCATCACAGCCTTAGCTGCGACATTGAAACACCCAGAGTTCAATAACAGTGGCCTCTGCAATTGTGTTGATAAATTACGGTGCAGTTGCTGGGGAGACTCTCGTCAGGAATAAGAGCCCCTTTCATTCTGATTATGTCCATTCCCTGGGGCTTCTAGCCCAAGGCTAGGAGTTTCTTGTTCGTCAATGGCCCCTGCATACTGATTTTCCGAGTAGGGATAGACGAGAGGGGGGTGTAAATTTGCTGTAGAAGCATCGACCGGAAGGACCGGAGGATGCTGATACTCTCCGAGGCTTTGGTCGAAAGTTCGTTCGTCTTGAGGAGGTGCATCCCATGGAGTTGTGAAGATTCCACTGCCCTCACCCCGACTTTCAGGTAAGACTACTGAGGTGTCTTGTGTCACAGAGAAGCCGGAGTCGGTTTGAAGAGCAGATGTTCGTGGATCGCTCGAATCGGCATTGAATCCGACGTAACCTAGACGTAATCAGACAAGGTCTTCCAATTCTGCATCCCACGAAGGAGGGCTTATCTACTGACCTGTCACCTGGGCTTCAGGCTGGGCAACCTGTGTGACCTCTGCAAGAAGATACGGAGATGGCTCCGGGGACGTTGTCCCGAAATCATCGGGAATGATAAGCTCAACCCCTGGATAATATTAGGGAGGATTCTAGAGCGCCACTGAGGAGCTCACCCTTATGAATATCTGCGTGCGCTTTGTGGAGATGATTCTCCAGTCTTCCCTTACGCTTTGCCCCACGCCAGCTGCAGCCGGCTTCAGGACAGAGCAATGGGCTCCCATGATGCTCTTTGACATGACGCTGCATATCTGCCAAGCGCGCAAAATCGGTGTCACAGCCGTCGATTTCGCACGGAACACGAGATACGGAGTTGAATTGGTAGGCCATGGCGTTGTGGAAGGTAGGAGGAAGGACGGATGTTGTGATACTCAAGAGCCGAATGTGGAAGAAAACGGTTGTACATATAGTCTTTCATCGTAGGCTCCACGTATGTCTTTCCCCGCACAGACCGTTAAGTATGCCATTGGGATCAATGCCGATTATGGTTGACCGGTGTGTGATATTGGTGCCCAAGTCATTCTTGTGTCGAATATTGATAGTCGAATAGCTAAAGCCGTCTCCTTGCCAGCACCGAGTGTCCTGTACCACCAACAAGAAGCGCCGCATGCGCGGAACCAAGAGTTCGGGATCATGCGCGGCGCCTGTTAATTGGACTGACGAGAATTCTCAGATACAATTGTCCTTTCATGAGCGGTAACGCTTTGGGTCGTCGCTGCCGCCCTACCAAACCATAACACCGCCAAGCCTAACTTACTACGCATAAGCAGGCATATTTGGCTGTGTTGACTGCGCACAAAAGGGTGAGGCTTGCGTGCTTAGGATTCGCCCTGAGAAGCCCGCTGAGCCTCAGTTCGCTAGGGGGCTTAGATAGAGAATACTCACCGAAGAGAAAGGCGGTGAGGGTCGGGGTTGGTCGCCTTGCCCCAGGGCTGTTAGTTGCCTCGTTGTCAGGCCGTCTTGTTGGCTGTTTCCAGACTGAATCCGGATGTGAAGTGTCCAATAATCGTCTGGCGGTGAAAAGGATAGTTGTTTTGGCAAGGAAATATTTGTGGGCAGGATGCCGGACAACGCTACATGCGACGAGGCAACTGCCCTAGCATGGGATCTCAGTAGGTGGTGGAAATTTAGAACTTCGCGGACGAGACACCGAGGCCAAACCGTTTGCGGAGGGGAATTATGCGTGGGTCGACGTGGCGGTCTGACTTCATTCCCGAATATGCCGTTTTGATGCTACCTGAACTTGCAGTAGTGTAAAATGCAGATATAGAAACGAAACCCGTTAAGGATGATTGTGGAATTGTAAGGGTTTCACACCCCAAAGCCATGCTTATGACTGTCTTGTCTATCATCAAAATGGAAAATGCCTGAAATCCTCCGCTTGCTGCAGAGAGAGCCACAGAGTCGACTGATCGACGATCTCTCTCCTGCTGCGCAGCAGCTCGGCGGAAAGGGGTTTAGCGTGTCGGCCCTTGGCCGATTTCCCCGAGCTTTTTCTCGCCTTTTCCCCCTATTGTGCAACAAAAACCGGTCTAGCAGCTTTCGGCCTGGTGGTGTTTCTGCAACCCCTGAACACAAGCAGTTGCCCTCCACACCAGCCGCTGTAACGACCTCTGAATGGTCGACAAACGAATTTCGCACACGGCTTGAACTTTATTGCGAAACGCATGGCAGCAGGGAATAGTTCGTTTCTGGAAGCCGAGGACGAGGCGCCATCTTAGCTGACTCGTGTTCTCGCTCAGATTCGAAGTCCCAAAAAATAATTGAGCATTGTGGTCGAACGTTGTTTAAAAGAAGGTAGTGGGGGTGACAAAAGCCTTTAAGTATTAATCCTCTTCACGCGCGGTTTGACTCGGGCAACTTCGTAGCAACTTCGAAAATGCAACGCTGAGCACCCAAAAACTGTCAATGCTTGACTCAAGCAGTTGGAGGCAGGCTATTTGGAACGTCCGCAGACCCCTGACAACGCGCCTGACTTATTTGTGAGGTGTGCAGTGCCTCGACTCCTTTGCCGAGTGTGGAAACGATTGGACTGCACGAATCCAAACAGAAAATTGAAAATTAGGTATGTAAGCAGGATACGCTTTGTAATTTATGCAAGGTGTGAACCTTGTTCGGTGAAGCAAGAACGAGAGACATGGGACGAGACACAGCAGCTTGAGAGCTAAAACAATTCAAGTCAAATATACAAGCAGAACAAATCAAAGTCCCCTAGATGCAATCGTGGAAATTTCTGGTGCACGTTTGACGAGAACTCCCAATATTTCATGCCAAACTTTTTTCCTTACCATCACGCCATCCTCGGAAATGACCAGTGTTCCAGGTCTGTAGGTATCTGCCAGTTATCCTCGGTTATGCGAAGAAGAGCTGCTGGTATCAAACCTTACGATTTTCTGGGGACCCAAATATTTCTCATCCGATTTGCAGAACCCCGGGTGCCACGACATTGACTACAGCCGCGGTGGTGAGGCTTGCAAGTTCGATTGCGACATGCAAGTCGAGGAACTTGCTGACGTGATACCTGTCAGCAAGGCCAGCTGCAACTTTTGACTTTTCCTAGGTATCTTTATTGTTGAGCTCTGCAAGAATGTCCTCGGCACTTCGCTCGTAAAATTTGGTGTTCAAGTGCGCGTCACTTCCCACCAAGACCAGTTGCGGCTCTGCGGGACTGACGCTCTCCTTTGTCTGTCCGAGTTGAGGTAGAAGCAGCAAGCTCAGCAACGTGGTCGAGAGTACATTGACCTGTATTTGATGTTCCCAGCCGTCGGCAGTCAGGTTCCATTGCAGGTCGCTAGACCGGCATTCATAATCGCGATATCTAGCCAATTGAGATTTTCGACCTGGGAAGCGGAGGATCTCACGCTGGCAAAGTTTTCGAGATCCAGCTCCCGCCCTTCGACAACCCCTATTCCGTTTATTGAAAATTCGATATTTGTTTTTGCTGAAAGGCTCTTGGACGGAGTGCGGACGCCAAGAATGACTTTAGGGCTCCGAGAGAGACAATGTGCCTTGCTGTTTCTAAACCAATCCCTGTATTAGAACAGGCAATGGTCACTGTCTGTGATTCGAAAGAACTTGGGGGCGGCAGGTTCAGTGTCTTGAATGGCTGGATGAAAAGGGGAGAAGAGGCATGATGATCTGTTTGAACTTTTGAGTTAGAAGGATTGCTGTAACAAGATTGAATACTTTGACGGTTGAAGTGCTCACCTCAGAAGGGAGCAGAGCAGCCATATATAATACCGCCTTTAGAAGTAAAATTCACAACTCCAAGGTGAAGACGGGATAACAATCAACCAAGTTTAATCGCGAAGAGAGGGTCAAATGTGCACTTGCGAAACTGTGACCAAAATCGGCCTCATACGGACTTGGGATGGGCGTCTATCCCTCTCAGATCCCATCAAGATCGAAGAGTGTGAAGCCATTGGCTGGAGTTTGCCAAATCTCCGAAACACGTGACGAATTCGCCTCACTTCGCCCCAGTTTTCTCGGGGACGTATTTGCCCGTTGGCAATGAAGGGGGCTCATCTCATCTTCGCCATCAAGAAAGCTCTTTTCTGTGCTTGCGAATCCGAAATACACTCACTGGAGGAGATCGATTTCTTCGACACTGCCGCGACAATGCCACCTGATGCCCAACAAGGCTGACAAGGCGGAGTCAAAAGCACACTGACGTGGCCTGCCGCAGTGCACTCAGCCTCAAGTGTAAGAGTGATGCGAAGATGGAAGTCGCGAAGTGAAGAGGATGTGAAATGCGATTGCGGTTGGGCTCCACGGGCTCCCACTAGGTTCGTTGATGCCTGACAGTTGGTTTCTGCCTGGCGAGCGAAGTGGCTCTCCCCCCTATTCAACGTTCCGAAAGAGGAAGCGAGCACCAAATCATCTCAATCGACAAGAAGCCCCATAGAAAGGCAGATTTGGGATCTTGCAATTGCACGGAAGCTCATGAATAGATCCAGTTACCGAACGCTCGATATAATTTCAATATCAGCTCCCGCCTACCCTAGCCTTCTCTTCGTGCCCGCTGTCGTTGAAAAATACGACCGTGTCTTTTTTCTTTGCGTAACCCATAGAGAAGTGAGTACTTGGTACTGACAGCAAATCTCTCCGACAAATAACTTGATTTGTAGATTAGCAGTGGGTTCGTGAATACAATATTAGGCGAATGTTTTTGAGTTGAATGTGCAGAGTCGGGTGATGCTGTGAAGTGTGTGGGTGATCGTGCAAGTTGCATCCTCAAAATCCAACGATGCTGTGCAGAGTATCGCAACATGGTAAACTGTCTCCAAATTAGGTTACCATGTTCATAGAGATTTGCCGAATTCGAGACAATCCCATTTATAGAGTCGACGTCGAGTTCAGTTAATGCGGAAAACCTTTTTTTAGAATCGCGCCAATCACTAGAATCTGTACTCACAACAAAGGATATGCCCTCGTTCTTAATCCAAAAGCCTTTGTTAATGAGACCCCGAGAACTATTTGGACCATCCCGTGGAAAAGTAGAGTGGGAATAACCGTGCTAGAATGTGTTCAACATAATGAGTCAATTAGCAATGGACAAGAAGAGCAACACGAGCTTTTTAATGTTCTAAGTCAAAGTGAGCTATTTCAGCACTTCCCCAATCAATGTCCCTCGAGTTATAGTACATTTCAAAGCCTACATTTTCGAGTGTGTTAGAAATTGAAATGTTAAATTCCTACTAACTCCGAGTCTAGAATGTCCATTTGTGATCTGGGACTTGAAAATGAGTGTCGCCTTTTTGTCCAGCACGGGGTCACCTAGCTAGGGGGGGTGCTCTGTTTCCGATCTCAGATCGTAAGCGTGTTTGTGACTCCGGACTCCCCCTGTGACCATGTCCCGATTTGCGAAGGGCTAGTCCGGTCACTTGGGCAGGGGAACAGCCTCTCTGTGAATTCCGTGTCAGAGAGAACTTCATTATGCGGGGCCAGGCTGCCAAGTATCTGCTCAAGGGCTTTGATGCGTCGACGCTTCCGGGCGTTATGGAGAATATGGGCAAGCATGAAAATGTTGTCGAGTATGAGGAGGTGTGCTATTCCGAAGGAGAGGATTTACTTGCAGATGATGCGTTGGGTGACATTTTTGACTTTCGGGCTGCAACGTTGACGCGTACGGTTTATGAGGCTGTCAAGGTTTTGCAGCTGGCAAGTCGTGACTCGAGGCGGAGAATATGCATGCGCTGCAGTTTCGCGTCGCGGCGAGAGCACATCGAAGCGTTCCTCCTGGGCGAGTTTGTTAATAAGCTGAAACGACTTCCAGCCTTCAGATTCCAGCTTCCACACCGCCCACCATCAAGACAATCCTCAGCAAACTCATCTCCCTGTTCGGTTTGACCACCGTCGCAGACCCTCTCTCTCCATTTGCATCCTCCTTCCTCGAATACGGCTACATCACCAACACCCACCTAAGCTAGATGCGTCGGCGGATTGACGGCTTGCTAGAGTTCTTGCTTCCAGATGTGATTGCACTGGCAGATGCGTGGTCCTTCTCGGACGCTAGTTTGGCGAGCGCCTTTGGATGTCGAAACGGTGATGTCTATACCAGGCTCTTAGCTTGGATCAGACAATTGCCCATCAATGTCGAGGCTGCGAAGAACTATGGGGTTTCAAGAAGGGCTGGGAGGAGAGCATTCGGCTATTCTTGATAAGGGATTGCATTGCCAAAGCTAGATTGTGAAGGGTAAGTCCCAACTTCCTGAAGTATTGATCCCCCTTGCAGCAATGTCCAGCAGCGTTTAGGAAATTCTGCTCTTAATGTTCAAGAGCTCCTGGAACATTCTACTCTAATGATACCCGAAGAAATATGCTGACTCCGATGTCTTAGGCCTTAGTTGTTGGATTTGATAAAGAATTTACCTTGTAGGGTTGAAGTGTTGCAGAATTTGCATTGTGTTCGTACAACGTAAGGGGGAAGAGCAACATAGCTAGAAACAAATCTTGCACATACAGAGTAATAGTTAATAGATAATTTACTCAACTATCAATTACCGGGATTTAGGTTCCCATCTTGTCACTAATCTGCTTCATGATCTCTGTCAGGCCATTCGTCCTCTTCTCCCTCGTGGAGCACAGGAACAGGGACGCAACAGGCCAAGCATGGATCCCGCCCTTCGCTTCCTGAGATTCGACTCTCACGTTAGCCTTCTCCAATAAGTAAATCAGATCTCTGATTTCCGGCGCAAAGACCTCCTCGGCTCCAAACGCAATGAAGAAGCCGTGGTCTGGAGCCGCTTCCCGCCACCACGAAATATCCTTGCATTTCCCAGGCGAGATCAGCGGGTCATGGACTGAGATCTTGGCGCCAGCGTACTGCTTTGCGTATTGGTGAAGGTTATCTGCATCGAGGTAGTCGCTTGCCGTGTTTCTGTCCTTGGGCGAGATGAGAGTTACCCAGGGGCTGATCAGGACTGCCATCCCGGGCAGGAAGAGCTCTGGAGCCAGCCCGCCGTTGGAGATTCCGGATCTCTTGTTCCCGAGATAGAGAAGGAGGGAGAGGACTAAAGAGGCTCCGGCCGAGTCACCGCTCACTACGATTTTGGATGGAGAGGCGAGAGACTGCAGGTATCTGTAGCCGGCAATGGCTTGGTGGAGTTGTGTTGGGTGGGAGGCGTCGGGGACGAGGCTGTATTCGAGTGAGAGGATAGCGGGGTTGTTGAAGTTTAAGGAGAGACAGGAAAGTAGAGCGAGGAAGAATTCTAGGTAGAAATAAGAAGAGCCCATTGAGAAGCCGCCGCCTGGGATTGAGTTAGCGAGGTCAGAGCAAAGGTTTGGTCATGCGTTACCATGGGAGTAGTAGATTACAATATCGGGATGGTTGTATTGGTCCTTGATGAGCCAGATACCTTTGAAGTCGCTCTGTATTTTGTCAACTCTTGGATTTGTTTGAGTAGGGGATTGAAGGGTATACCTCGTTCACCTCGTGCCAATGAATCGGGGATCGAATGTATCCATGTCTCAGCATCCGAAATCTCAAAAATGGCAACGCTACCCATTTTGAGAAGAAGACTCGCCCAATATTTGCAGGAATGTATGCAAAAGCATATCGCACACATCGAATCACGATATCCTCAAACCATGATGCTTGTTGGACAAAAGGAGAGCGGTATTCTCGGCTCAGAAGCAGGCGTTCGTAAACGAAGGTCAGGGGTAATTTCAAAACTGGAAAGAATCAGCTTCCGTATTTCGAGAGAACGGCGTTGTAGCGCGGGGGCGGGGCATCAAATCATTTAGAAGTGAAAACGTATCAAACATACGCAAGAATGGCAAAGCTCTCAGCCCACAAAAGAGTGTTGGGAAGAAGCCGACATGAATGATCAGCTGTGGTGCTAAAAAGACAAGAAATACGAAGCAATCAAGCCAAGATATCTGGCCCAGTATCATGCTTCCGGCGTATAAAGCCCACTTGGGACTGTTCAATGGCGATGCAATGTCATTGCACGAGAAGAAGATGGATAGATATTCTGTTGAGATGATGACATGACTTCCTAAAATCTTTAGCCGAGTCGATCTGATACCAAGCACCGAATGCTGCCTTCCAGCGCATCTTAACAGCAAGGAGGTACATATTACCAACATTGAAAAGAGGCATAAGTTTCTCACAAGATTCACAATCAGATCGTAAATAAGCTCAGCCTGGAATAACGAGTCCTGGGGTTTCTTTAAAATAGCTCGTTGTCACGTGATGGCGCCAAGCCTCTCGGAGATTTCCAGCCCGAACCTCAAATAATCGCAAAAACCGGCACATTCGATCACAACTACGACGTGAATCCCCATGATATGCCCTGCGCTTCATGATTTGGGCGAATGAGCCTGTACATTCCTTCTGATTCCTCGGCGATGAAATAAAGGCGCTGCCATATTCTCTTCTTCCTTCTCTCGGCCTTGTAAGCTTCGTCATCATGGCGACACCTTCGACAACGCCCGCTCAGCTCGAGCTCATCAAGTCAGTCGCCTTCGCATCTTTGTGCCGATGGAGCTTTGCTAATGTACTGCAGCTCTCTGTCGCAAGATGAGATCCCCATTAAGCTTCGATGCGCCATCTGCAGCAGATTGGCCATCAACGCCTTCCGACTCCCGTGCTGCGAGCAGGCGATCTGTGAAAGTTGTGAGTACCCCGGCGACCTGTATTTCTCATCTCTAACAACCAAGTAGGCCAGTCGACTCTCCCTTCGTCATGCCCCGTCTGCGAACATACTCCTGTTGCAGCTGAAGACTGCAAACCAAACAAGTCATTACGAACCACCATCAAAGTCTTCCTCCGAACCGAGGAGAAGAAGCGCGAAGCTCTTCGACTGAAGGAAGAAAAGAATACACCTCCCGATACTCCAGTCTTGCCTGAGCCGACTCCGGTAGAGCAGACTCCTGTCATCGAAGAGACACCCATCGAGCAACCCGTCTCGGCTGAAGCCAAAACTGAGGCAGAGCCCTCAGCGGGACCTGTTGACGAGACTCTTCCTAACGCGCAACAAGTTACACAAGCTGAGCAAGATATCCCTCAGCAATCCATCGAGGTCAGTTGTCCGTTCCCTGGAATTAAACATTGCATCTAACCAATGATTAGGAGATAACACCAGGTCAGGAACCTATCGCCGAAAACGATCTGATCAATAAAGTAGAAAGCGCAGCTGATGCTGGGGAGGGAGTTGGTGCGCAGGCAGATATGAATGGCCAAATAGGGCAGGGCGTATCTCAGACAACTGCATTTGGTGCTGGATTCGGATTCGACACGAGTGCTGCTGCAGGTGGATTTCAGGCCATGGGTTTCGGAGGCGATGTGAACCAAATGCAAATGATGATGGCTATGCAGAATGGCATGGGAGCCGGAAACTTTGGGAACTTCCCCATGATGGGTAAGCTAAACTTGACCTCGACTCGTAGTGTGCCTTGCTAACAGGCAAAAGGAATGCCAGGAATGAGCATGGATCCGATGATGATGCAGAACATGTTTATGAACGGTGGATTTGGAGGTGGCATGAACGGCATGAACATGGGAATGGGCATGGGAGGCTTCGATGGCGGTGTTGGCACAGGCTTCAATAATGGATGGAACGGACAACAATCATGGAATGTCGGACCAGATAATTTCAATCATCCAAATGCAGCCAGCATGGGTCACGGTGATTATGGAGCAAATAACTCTGGATACGCCTCTCACTCTGCAGGATATAATCAAGGTAATTATGGACGCCCAAACCAGTTCAATGACTACCAAAACAGCTACGGATACCGAGGTCGGGGTCGAGGAGGTAGAGGCGGATATGGTCGTGGCGGCGCCTATGGATATGGTGCCAATGGTCCCAATGAAGCTTTCTCACAACAGTACCCGCAGCATGGCTCAGGTCAGCAGTCGAATAGTAACATTCCAACTGGTCCAAAGGCGGGTGTGGCCCCCGAGGCGTCAGGAAATGTCGATGAATTCGGTAGAGAAATACGTCAGAGGTCTGCAACCAAAGAAGATTCTCCACCGAAACCCACTGAAGACGAGAATGCGGTCCAGGAACCAGCAACCACTACTACTGAAGACGGCCATGAAGCTGAAGCCCCCTCAGCTGCCGTTCAAGAGGAAGCTCCCGCAGCTACAGAAGAGCTCAATGCGCCAATGCCAATCCAAACCCTTGACGATATTGCTGATGCCCCATATCAAGGTGATAACAACGCTCCATACAACTTTGGATATGGTCAGTCCCGAGGAGGGTATTCCCAAGGTTACCATGGACGAGGTGGCAGCTCTGTTGCTATGCAGCCTCCCGTTGTAAAGCCTGTTGATATTCCCATCAATGCACCAACCGGTCCTAAGGCTATGCGTGAGGGATTGCCCAATACCAGTCTTGCTAACCTACGTGGGCGAGGATACTCGATGGCTGGTCGACCTAGTTCGAGACCCACCAGCCAGAGTGCGAGTGCAAGTGTCGTCCCTGAGACTTCTGAGAAGGATGATAAAGATTGTGAGAGAAGCAGATCACCCTCACGAGAACGAGAGGGAGAGCGGTCTCGATCCAAATCAAGAGAGAGAAAGAGAAGCAGAAGCAGAAGCAGAAGCAGAAGCAGAAGCAGAGAGAGACATCACCGCAGACATAGGCATCGCTCGGTGTCCGCCTCCGAAGATGAGAAGGAAACTGAACGCCGTAGAGAACGTCGACGAGAACGACGCCGTCGCCGTGAAGAGGAAGAACTCATTGATGATCGCCCTGTGGACGAAGTTGAAGAAGACAAGAGAGATGTCGTAGACGAGGAACGATCTCGCTCTGCTTCGCCCTCCGAGTCGAAACGCTCAAGTCACCGAAGCCGCCGAGACAGAGATAAGTATCGCGAACGAGACCGCGAGAGCAGCAGAGAACGCAAGTCCTCATCCACCAAACACCGTTCCCATCGCTCCCGCCACGACGACAGATCACGAAGCCGAGATCGAGACCGTGAACGAGACCGAGAGAAGGATCGCGAGCACAGACACCGCCACTCCCGCCACCATTCCGAGGAAGCCTCCGAGCGAGAACGACCCAAGATATCCGACAAGGAAAAGGAACCCCTCAAGACTCCCATCGAAGAAGCCGACTCCTCGCGCAGACCTTCGGTCATCTCAAATAGCGCAAACGGCATCGAAATCAAAGGCTCCAGCAGACGCAAGCACACCATCGAAGAGCTCCCTGTCAACATACCCACTGGGCCCCGTCAAGATCGTGTGTCAGCTTCCACATCCAGAGTCTATCGCGACAAAGAACGAGAGAAGGAGAAAGACAGATTTAGTGGCAGCAGACACCACGACTCCTCTCGTTCCTCACGCCACAAGCCTTCTCGCTCCCGCACTCACGATCGCGAAAAAGACACCTCGAAATCCTCCAAGTTATCTGTCTCCGCCCCAGCAGCGTCAGCACCCAAAGACAAAGACCCGCACGAAATTGAGCGTGAAGCCCGTAATCGTGAAAGATTACTGAAGGAGGCGCAAAGGATCGCGGGGCTGGCTGGGAGTATGGGTGGTGGTGGCAGGAAGAGGAGCAGAGATGATGGAGATGAGGGAAGAAATTCAAAGGGAAGGAAGAAGGGACGAAGGGGCGGGGCTGTGGTTGATGAGGAGGAGGAGAGGATTGCGAGGCTTGAGGCCGAGAGGGAGGGGGCGAGGTGGGCGTGAGTGTGATGAGCCTTGCATTATCCTCCACTAACAAACACAGCCTCAATCTCGGTCTTATGTCATCTCTCCCCCCTCCACTCCCCCCTCTTTTGTGAGAGCTTGCTTTATGTAGAAAAGTTTTGTTTGGGAGAGAGATATCCTACGGTTGAGGGAAAAGAACACCCAAACGGAATAAATCCCTCGTGATACATTGTTCGTTGCTGCATCATGGGCAGAGAGGTAGCTCTTTGACTGAAAAAGCGAGGGAAGAGGATCGAAACGAAAACTTGTACATTACTCTACTTCACCTCCCTTACTATTGATGGATGTGACGGGATAGGTAGACATAAATGCAAATGCAGAATCAATTTATATCTGTTTCTTGAGCCAGTGTGCTAGTCCCAGGTTGGGTTGGTGATGTTCGATCTACTGATCTTGATATAATGGTGCCAGCAGTCGAGTGATTGGCCTCCCTATCTTCTCCCCTTGTCATGTAATGTCCCAAGTGACGATGTTGGAGGGAACCCTCCAGTTGAAGTTTTGTTGCATGCCTATTTTATGTTCCCACAGTTTTGGGGCATTGCGTTGTCGATGTGGGAGTGAGTTTTGGATGTGGAAAGTGTGTTGCCCACCGCTTTAATGTTCCAGGTTTATTTGATACATCGGGAATGTAGTGAATTCCTGAAGTCAAGATCTTGTTGCACATCTAACGAATGTTCCAGGCTGTTTGGTACATTGGGAATGTCGTCCCGAAGTGATTTCCCAGAGTGAATGGCGAAGGCGATGTTCCCCTGGCCCATCTCCGACCTCTCATTTTGGAGTCACCCATGCAAAGACTGGAATGGAGTTCTATGTGAGGGTCTGATCAATTCCTTTGCTGTGGGTTAATGATATGCAAACATTTTTGAGGACAGGGAACATACTTTGCGGTTTGTCCTACAATCGCGAACTTCTGTGGCAAGTCCAGCAAGCAAGCCCCCGCCCCCGTTTTCCCCCTGAAGTAAAGTAAAACCTCACCCTTGCGAATCAAGAACCCCCGTGTGGGGTCCCCGGGCCCGGCTGGTTTTGGTTCCAACCAGTAAAGACGAACGGATCTTCAGCTCCATACGCATACGAATCGTATTGCCAATGATCTGGCGGAGCTGGGCCCGAAGTCGAATCTATCGATAGGTGCTGGAAACCTGAAGTCGTGCCATAGGGCAAGCCGTGTCCTTGCCATGGTGTCGGAGGTTGTTGGTAGTACTGGTCTTGGTGATAGGTGGGATGTGTTGTTGCCGTCGTATCTGTTGTGTAACCAGCTTGGCTATACGACGGTTGGGTTTGCGGTGGAGTTTGGTATTCTGCCATGCTTGGTTCTGGACTCGCAGCTTGAGAGACATCTTGAACCTGGTTAACAACGTTGATTCGCAGCTCATTAAAGTCGTTGGGGCTTAGTAGCTTGCCTTGACTATATGAATCGTCCCCATAGTCGTAGTCGGTATACGAAGCTTCAACCGCTTGTGCTTGGCGCACTGCTTCTATATTGTGTTGGACTCCTTAAACTGTTGGTGCGATGTTTCAAGACCTGTGAACGTACCTTCATATCGAATCCCATGTTTCTTTTCCAGATGGCCGACGAGAAGCTTAGTCCTCTTGACCCTATGGTTGCATTTTGCTATCGGGCAAGTCTTCCTAGGTGTGTGTTGTTCCTGCATATGCCGCTTCAGCTCCGTTTTGCGGCCGAAGGTCTTGTTGCATCCTTGGACCTCACACTCTACTTTGCTTCTGCTGGTACTAGGGTGCGATGTTCGTTTCGAATAATGTGAAGAAGACATTTTGTGTGGGTGGTTTCATATCGAGGTTGGGCGATTCTTGCAAATCTTATCAGGAGCGGGCGACTCGAGTTTGTTAACACCTTTGATAAGGTGTGCCACGTGAAGGACGGAAAGGATTTCGCAGAAGGAAGAACCTATTTTCTGCGAGGCCTCCTAAGGGATGGAATCGCAGCTATGCAGTCTGGTAGTAAGACTTCATGTAATACGCATATCCCTCGAATCGGTCTAGCCGCACACTCACCCAATCAGTAGAAATGGCAGCAACGCGAGCGCATGTCCTGGGGTAATTGAGACAGCTATGCATCTCAGATTCCTGAATGTTGATGTAAAGGGCCGCCAATCTCCATGAACGTGGACGGGAAAGCTTGAAAAGAGGGAGCAGTGCCGCAATAGGAATGGAACATCGTGGGGCCGTTTTTCCTAACAGCCTGAAAAGGGGGGCGAACTTGCAAAAATGACCTTATATCATAGGAGCGCTTCGGGCCGCACTGATGCTCTGACAAATCCAGACCGAAGATCCAAAGGAGTCCTGAAGCCTCTTCCTGCAACCCAGCACACAAAAACCCATATCCCGGGAACCCAAATCCTTGTCACCACCCTATATTCGTATCTTATAGGGCTGTAGAGTTGACTCCCAGCTACGAGTGGTGTAAGCAGATTGGCTCCGCCGTGTAAGCAGCGGGACAAGAGAGGTAGGGGTAATCATTGGCCTTATGTGATGTCCAAAGGGTGAGGAGGAATATCAAATTCGTCCGCTCGACTCATAATCTTGTGCCGTGATTCGCTTGAATCTCCTCTTTTGTTCCAGCTGAATCAAGCACTAACCAAATAGAGCAAATATAGTTCGAGGATGCTTACCCTTTCTCTGAGAGGAACGTAAATGTACCCCACATCAAAGCTCCATATCGAATAACTCAGTCTTCGGTGCCTCTAGCGACACAGCTCTCCTTTACTCCTCTTGAGTTTTCCACATGGCGCAGGTCACGGGATGAGCTAGTCTCTAATTCATTTGGAATCGAAGTTCTTATGCATTGACATAAATTCCAATAACTTTCTGACCGTGCAGTATTACAAATCGGCTGACGCAAGAACGTCCACTTCACTGGATAGGAAGTCCCCGTCCCTTTTTCCCGTCCCTCTACGTAAGGCTCACTCACAGCGGTTGTCACGTCGTAAAACACTCGAATCATATTCCTCATTGTTTCAGTGAGGTGCAGCGGTTCAAGTTCGGCCAGCATGTGTCCGTGCGGTTCGCACCCGACACCCACGTAAAAGTCCCCTCAAAAAAGCACGTTTTCACTCACTGACGGAACGAGGGAGAGGAACGTAAGGCTCCATTGCATTTGGAAATCAAACGATTTGGCGTTTTTACAAGCAAGGCAGCAAGAACATTCTGTGCATTGATCGGCTGGTCCCGACGGCGCGAAACCGAGGGCGGATGACTGCCATGCTGACGGCAGCACGGCACGTTACCGAGAGTGGACCGCCACAGTGGGATTCCCAGGAGAGCAGCATCTCACATGATACTGACTGTGCCTTGCGTGCGTGGGTTACTGCCACGCTTCAAATAGAAGCTGAAATGTGTGAAGCTCCAATAATCTGTGACGAAGTCATGAAAAGGGGGGACGAGTCTTCTTTTTAGCGAGCTGATGACTCCAACCAATCAGCATCCCTGCAGGCAACACAGTCAGCTGAATTGCGTTCTATGTAATATCTTTGATCCCAAGCCTCTCAAAGCTAGTGTTTGAGACAACTACCTTGTCTGGCAGTATCTGACATGCTACTGGTAGTAATGAATGTGGCGGAATCGATCCAGACCACTTGTCTAGCGACAGCTGCGGGTGACTAGATCAAGAAACCACGGTACTTTTCTTGATCTGGCTAGAAACTCACGACACTCGTCTGTGCTTCAAGGCGAGGATCTTCGTGGATACATTGCGCCACTAAGCTGGGCGTTCAGACACATGGTGGAAGATCGTGCCGCCTCGCGGACAATATCCAGGTCTTGACTGCACGAGGGGGATCATACGAAAGGAACACTTCGCAAATTAACATTCTTCAACCTGATTCAGGAACCCGGGAAACTCCAGCTGGTTTGTACCTTGGTCTGGTGAAAATTTTGAGCAATTGGTGGGTCGAGTGTAAGAGGCTTCTCTGGACCGGCCCGCTGGAGTGAGAAAGTAGCTTCTTCTTCACGCGGCACACCATCCTCAATGATTGGGGATCCTAGGACGAGAGACCCGGAAACTCTTACTGCTCAAAGCTAGCGTCGGTAAAAGCTTCGGTAAAAGCACCTGTAGCCTTGGGGAGGGGAAGGAGGCGTGGTTCGCTCCGCCCCATATTGGCTGGGTTGAAAATCCTTCGCCCAAGCGACAAGCGAGTTTGACGAAACCAGATAGCTAATATTGCGGAGTGCGGGAAGTAATGTGCGGAGTGCCTTGCATATGTTCAGAAAGGTCCCCGGACTTCCGTTGCATGTAATCATTCGATCAAAGGCAAGGCATGACCCAACTTTGAAGTCTAGACTTGCTTCGACCCTTCAGTTGATAACAGAAGCTGTTCATAACGAATATGCCGAGGATACCACTCGAGGATAAAACTTGGCACCAAAGCAGAGTTGGTTTAGGTGCTCTGGTTCTGCGGTGCCCGACTTTGCCGTGTCTATCAAAGAGGGAGGAGTTGAAATGCTAAGTGCACTGTACCTGGTATTGCGGAAGATACATGAATGGTCTTGTGCCAATCTTGGTATCCAGTGTGTTCAGTTGCAACATTTCTCGGTGAATCATGGAAGGAAACTTGCCGGCTGAAGTACACCCCCTTTGTCAATCAACCGCAATAACACAAACGGCAATGCGAAACAATAAGAAGAAATTAGAAATAGTAACTGTTTATGTTACTTTTCTCAGCAAAAAATGGAGTTGTTGGAATTTCTGACAAGCTGTTGAAGTGCCCTGTCTAGCTTTCCGCGCAAGACCTTGAGATAACATTCACAGCACTTGACCCCCCTAAAACTATTTCTTCTAAGCAAGTCCGCAGTATGAAGAGATTTTGTAATGTGTGTTAACTGAATCTCAAGTGGGCACTTCTCCTTCAGGCGCGTCGATCAATCTCAAGACACACAAAGAGGATGTTACCACTTGATTGTTCCTGTTTCCTTTTGCGATTCGCCTTCCAGTACTCAAAGTTTATCCTACGAGTTATTATAGACAAGTCCAAATGAGAAAAATTCAAGGGCCCTTGAGGTTTCGAGTCGGGCTTCATACCGCGAAGAAGAAACCGGCAAGGCCAATCTCTTTGCTCAAATTGCAGCAGAGGCTTGAACTCCTAGCCCCTTGGTCTGCACCAAGGCCTCTAGCTACCAGATTGTCCTAAAATTCAAGCCCGTGAATAATGTGTGCAGGAGTTCTTATCGTAATTCTGTGAGTGGACGTTGACGCTTGTCTCCGTGCCAGCCAACGACCTCGGACGAGACTTGCCACTCACAGACGTTGGCTGTGATCCATATGCTGTGGAACCAGCGGACTTCATTCAACACACAAGCAAGTCTACGCAAGCCTCTTGGACTCTTTGTATTTGCGGCGTCAGCCCCATACGCTCAGATCGGTAACTTGTGATCGAGGAATTGAATCGAGTAAGTCGTGTTGGGATCGCCAGCAGCGCATATGCTCGTGGCGGTCGTGAAGTTGGCACAGGATTCCGAGGTAGTTTTCTTTCGTTTGTTGAGGTCTCCGAGGCTGATTTCGTTTCTGCATAATGAGAGTTAGTTCTTCTCTGCACATTATGGAGTGTTCTCTCCAAAGTGGTCACAGTTCTTGAGCATACGCCATTAAGATGCTGTGTATCCAAGATCATTCGCGCAGGTATTGTGGCACGTACAGTAAACCATACGTCAATCTTCCCTCTCGATATCGCGTTTCTTTAGATCACCGTTCTGGGTCCTTGCTTGTGCCGTTGAATTTTAACGGGAACCTATTTGAGAGGTGCGCGCAGACGTTTCCTTCGCTCGAGCCGAGGAAGCAGGTCTTTCAAGCCTGGTGGGCGCAAAGCAGAGACTACGGTAGCAGAGAGGAAATCGGTTTGCAGAGGAGAAGATGCTCTCCAGTTCGGGGGAGGGTGTAATGTGAAAGTTTATGGTTTGCATATTCCGGGCGAACAGGCTCATCCTTATGAAAGGGGCGTATGCATAGACTACCCGGCCCTCCCCCTTTTTTGTTGAGGGCGCCTTGCCAACTCATCCGGCGGGGTATCCGTTTCATTCAAGCGTTTTACTCCTGATTTGAAGCTAGCGGTTAGGGAAACGGAGCTCATTTCGGTCGGCGCGACCCAGCTGCGGCCTTTCTCGAATTTGGCATTTTCAATTGATTGTTGTGTTGCACACAAATATTTCATTAGGGCATGAAACATACATTGCAGGCGTTTGTCAAGGGTTGGTTGGCTTGAGTTGGCGAGGGAGGGTGGCCATTTTTGGGTCGCATGTATGTTAACCCCATCACTCCTCCCACTCAAGCCCTAAAACTTCCTTCATATCTCACCCAACTTTGAGGAATTACTTTAAGAGCACTTAGAATACTTCCGTGACTTAAGAGAGCGCGTGTTATCGTCCTTTGCAATTTCGTTTCCATATTTCTCTACCCATTTCACTCTGAATCCCCAACGGCATTTAGAACGCACACTGGACAGTTCAGCCTGACTATTCTCCTTCATGCATGACAGCCGGCCACCCTACCAGACTAAGACAAGAAGTTGCTTTTGGCTTTCGGTTGCTGATTGCCGTTGAAGTGGTGTATGGGTCCGCGCATGGGCATCGTAGGCCCTCGCGCCTGCGCCGCCATCAGGCGATCTCGAAAATTGACCTTGTTTTAGGCAGCATGCATCTCGTTTTCCATGGAGAACAGTGACCAGGCTGGCCATACCTGGCAGGATTTCTTTTTGACGCATTGTTTCGGAACAAGGCGAACAGTTCACACGGCTGCTCAGCTAGTCACCTCACGAGTCACTTCGCGAACGATTTCGAATCACCCGGATGAATACATCCTCTCTGGAGACTATCCGAGGGTGCAACTACTTCATTTGAGATTTCTGTCATATTTTACAAAAACTGCACGTCTCTCGGGCGCAACCCATGCTCAAATGATTTGGCTGGCTGGGAAAAAAAGGGGGGGCTTCTCGCTTAACGAGGCCAGCCCTTAAAGCACTTATGTGGCCATGCGGTTTCAATTTTAATAGGTCCTGATAAATTAATTGATTCTCGATATCCCTGTCTACGACAGATATAGGATCTTCAAATCTTCATACCGGTCTTGCACTGCTGGGTCTACCGGGGGTTGTTTCCCGTCTCTTCCGGAGCCCGCGCCTCCGTTTCAAATGGGAGGCTTGCCGTCAGATGGGGATATTTTACGTTGGCCTTGCATCCCCATCGGTCTACCCAGGGAAGGTCTCATGGTTGGCTTGGGCAGCAGCTCGCCGCCGCTCAGAGTTGCACAGACCACGCTGCCCCGGACAGGTCGATCCGTGCCCTGGTAGTACAGAGACATGTGCACTCTTTCCAAAGTCCTCGGGGCGTCAGAGTTTATCTTAGTTCTTGCTGCCTTATCATCACCAACTTCAGCGTTCCGATAAGGAGATCCTGTCCATTCTGCTTCCTGAAAGGCTCACGAGATAAAGAAGAACTTCTCCAGAGCAAGACGTACTTGGTCAAGGTTCAATGATTAGGATAGCAAGTAATACAAATTTCACGAAGGCGGATGACAAGGAATGCAAACGCGCATCCACAGAGTCCTCGTAATGAACATCGACAGTATTAAACAAGCTCGTGTGCTATGCAAAAAAGCACCGCACAAGAGCCAAATATTTCAAGCTCCCCCTCCGGCCTTCAAGCTCGCAGCCAAAGAGCCAAATTTTCAAGAACGAGCCCATTACTCGTAACGTAAATTTCACCCACCCAGCATTCTGCTGCCACATCCTTCTCAACGATCACTCTGCCTTCCATGATTATGAGAGAAGACATTGCAACGTTCACTAAAGACCTCGTGACGGACGGTGTTCCATAAGCTCCTCCAAATCAAGTTTCTTCGAAGGTTCTGGGGACGCAACCCTCCTGGTGTTCGGGTAAAGGAGTGTAACTGAATATGTGTGGTGGTTCTATGACTGATGGTTCTGGAGAGTGTTGGTTATGCGGTATGGACACAATCTGCCTCCCTAGGGCTGGCGCAGTTGGCTGCGTTTCCGAGCTGTTGTTGAATGGTGGAAAGGCCTTGAGGGGTTGTCGAGAATCTGGCAGAGCCGCGGTCAGCGAGCGAGACAATAAGAGATCTAGCATTGTGAATGTGTAACGGCGTTTGGTGTAATTCTCTTAACAAGTTTAAATCTGGATAACCATTGATGGTCATTTTGGAGACGCTCACGATGGCTTACCTCGATCAACAATAACAACTTCTGCCTGGCCTTCCGCCGACACAGGGGCTTGTACTTCGGGCCTCGCGTTGAACACGACTGATTCAACTGATCAGCAGGAGGGTGTGAGAAAGTTTATGAAGTTCATACCATTCTGTACTTGCTCCTTCACGTCGTGCGACTCGAATCCGTCCGCAGAAGTGGCTCCAGGGCTTCCACAGCAAGCCTGTAGATGGCGCCTCAGCTTGCCGTGTGGTTCTCCTTCATGGTGGTGAAGTTCTCGTTGACTGCTAAAATTGAGGTCGCAGTGCTCAACAGCGCAGGAGAGTCGCTTCACTGCCATTTCAGTGGTCCCCATGTTGTTCCGTGATCATACCAAGAGCACAAGTTTGGTGTTCGACGCCTTGCAGAGAGTTACTTCAGATAAACATGCCCAGGAGCGTAACGAAATCCCCTGTTAGCCTCAAACTAGGCTGACCCCGTACCTCAAGGCGACTCCAGTCACACGAAAAATGACAAGGTCTAGACCACAAAAGGATACACAACCCATCATTCATCGGTCAAGTCACTCTACGCCTCATGATCCATCATCATTGGTCAATAGTGAAGAGGGTTTCATAGATTGAATAAGTCATCGCCCTTACGGAGCTTGCAGCATCATCAATGGCCTGTTTAACCATGGGAGTTGATCCTTCTGGATAATGGAGGAGAATGGTACGCCTGACAGAAACAATACAGGGGCGGAAGCAAGTACAACGTGGCATCCAGGCATTCTCCCCGGTAACAGATTAGGTCTGCTCCGTGCTCAGGAAAGATAGATGCACCTTTTCCGAGTATGCTTTCATCTGGGGAGGTCGGCTGTACGATGGCGGTGAAGGTGTGTTGACCGGTCAGGCTTGCGTTTTGCAGCAATCCTGGGCAATTCCCAGGCATGCTCTCCAAAATCGCCAGAGACCCAGACTGGCGGCTAGCTATCCTATGCCAACTCCCCGAGGGTGATAGATGGGCGGAGCAGGCGTTCTGCCTGCCCCGGAATTGGTTCGCAGCCGACCTTTTGACCATCGGCTATGCCCTACTCGGCGACAAGCTGTGAAATTCGGTATCAGCCGAGCATGTCCTTGATCTGCAGCTTCATATGCTCGTGACAATGCAGGCTCGAACAATGGGTTGACTCACGGTGATTTCTGGAATCCTAGTAGCTGCAGCCATTTTGGGAGGAGTTCTTGCGAAGTATTCCAAATCCCAGGAAGAGATTTCTTGGCATAAAAGCAAGCCCGGGTAATTAATGACACGGCGAGAAATCTACATTATTTCAGTAAAGGAGAGATCAGCGAAGTACGTCTTGCTGAGATAATTCCGGAGATATCACGTGATTAACAACGTGACTTCTGGCCATAATCCAATGAACTTTCAGATGGGAGACTGATTTCTAGGTGTAAGACTTCGACAGTACTCAGATATTTCAATAAAGAAATCAAAAGCATTCTAAAAGGTCTAGAACTTACGATCAAAATATTTCAAACAGCACTCCAAGAAAGTGAACGCAAAAAGGAGTGAGAGCGGATTCAGATTCAGATTCATTGAAGAGTCAATTCTCATATCGAATCAAAGCTCTCTTTGTTTGCATCGCTTGAGCCCTGCACTCGAGCCTGTGGGAAAGATGGTCGGATGTGAACTGGAGGCTCGCTTATGATCCCGGCACCCCTTGTCGAGATAGCACGGCAATAATACTGCCTACGAGTGACATCCCAGGCTTCGTAGTTTGGTAGAATGCTTTACCAACATTAGTGCAATCAAGGTGCAAGGAAATGGCATATGATCGAGCATATGCTGAGACGTTGCTACACTCTCTCCGCTCCAGCGGCAAAAGCAAGAAATGCCAACTCAATTTTTTGTCCTCAACTCTATTTCAGCAATTCCTTTTCGTATGGACGAACCAAGAGATCGTGCCTCTCGCACTTGATACAATCCGGCAGCTAGATTTGGTGAACCATTGCATACATCTCTCCAATATCTTCTCATTATTCGCGCTCTGATCGAGGCATCCTGCGGACTGAAATGCTTGACAAAAAACGAAAGTGGATTCCTTCAACAAATTGTAGGATCATCGATCATGGTGTCCCAGCTACCCATGTTACAGGTTTTTTGATCCCAGGTCCCTAGTTCTGCCATTCAAACTGTTGTTCGTTCGAACCTGGATATTTATTCTGGCAGGGGGCATAATGGCTACTGGATGCAATGATTTCCGTAGCTTGGGTTTCACCAATATGATATTGATCGACCGTCTGTTGGTTGTCTATCGAATGTTCGAAATTGGTTGGCTCCACATCTATCTCCTCTAATTCACTTAGAGGAATGGAATTCCCCGAGAGAAGCTTATTCCCAATACCAGTATATGTTTCGAGTAATTGTTCGACTTCATGGGTTTCGTGAGGGGTTGGGACTGCCGGGAGAAGACGTGAACTCCAGTTGGAGAATGAATCGATTTTATTTTTGGGGGAGGAAAACTCGCGTGATATCTTGACTTTGGGCAAGCCACCCTCGAGGTTATCGTTATCTAGTTGGAAAGTACTCTCAACTTGAGCAGGGTCAGCTGGGCAAGTCTTGAGAGATAGCGCAGTCTTGATCGGAAGATTTACCTTCCAAAAGATGCTTGGACTTCAAGTGTCTCCTCATCACTTCAGCTCGGACAGTGCCCCTAAATCTGCAACCTGCGAATTTGCAGAAGATCTTAGCGGATTGGTGGACTTGCCTCTCATGTCTGCGTGCATCGGTCTTTCGACCGAACGAAGCCTTGCATTTTCGGTACCTGCAGACAATTCGAGGTGAAGGTTGCCCTCCAGGAAGAAAGTCCATTGCGAAATTGCTCCGATGGCTGGGAAGAGCTGTGACGATATCGCTGTTGTTCTGAATCCAATCGGAGCGGGAGAATTGGCACTGGTGTCGGTGTGAAACCTCTGCTGAATGCAAGATGTTGGCTCCTTATCTCTGTCACTTGTGAAGAAATCCCTCCCAAAAAAAGGGCGGGAACTCTTATGTCAAACGGAGATATCGAAATCCTTTGGAGGTTGTGGAAGGCACATATATACGGTCTGGAACTTCATTGAGCATGCGCGGTGAGGATTTGTCGAGAGCATCTCTTCTACTTAATAGGGGGTTCGATATCAATGAAGCGGGGTATGCAGAGAACCTACATCTGCAGACCTGCAAGTAGCCGGAAAGTACCTCACACGGTCTGAGTTGTGTGCCACTAGAGGCTGGTCGCATGTGTTAGGGAAGAAATGGTTGAAGCAGCAAGGCATCCGCAAAGTTGAAGCTGGGCGGGATTCGAAGTTCGCAAACGATCGCAGATACTAAAAACCCATCAGCAAGGAGGGCGAGAGCCCCGACAAGTCTTTTGGGACGCGTTCAAGTGGGTGAATCTCGAATGCTTCGGTAGTCCCCTCTCGAAGGTTGGGACTGCCTCTTCTCGACTGCAGAGAGTTTGCAAGTCCGTGGATTGTGCAGGTATCTGCAGGTCAGGGTAGGAACTGCGAAAAGGAAGAAGGCTACTTCCTGTTGATTGTCTTTTGTTTGTCTGTCTCGATGCTGGGTGCGTTCTGCAATGCCGGATGGGGGTAGCGGAGGATATGAGATGCGACGTGGCAAGCCAGAGGCCCAAGAAGACCTCGATTCCATGTTCTGTGGCTTGATTGTCATCCACCGGCCTTAACTTCTGGTGCATCAGCTTTTCCTGAAGTGATGGCTCTGAACAAAAAGATGATGACAAGAGGAGGTGTGGGTGATGAAGTGCAGAAGGCCCAAGCTATTAGTCCTCCCCGGCCCGCTTTTAGGGCATTCAGGCTGGACCACTGTCAGTGGGACGCCCTAAATAAGTTCGGATGGCACTAAGATCCTCCTCTTCCCAAATGTTTCAAAACCCACGAATTATTATCTCCACATTTGACTAGAGCTCAGGGGTAAGGCCTGGCGGGATGGCGCGAATTCAGTGCAGCACAGACTTCGCCATCAACGGTTTTCACAGTCTCCACTCTCGATGGCAATGCATTTCCTCGCTTCCACGTCCTAGTTCTCTCCCCTAATAAGCTACTTACGAAATTCTACCTACTTGGAAGCATCCTGACTCGATGAATACCACCCAGATGAGCCTGAGTGTTTACATTACGGTGCTAGCTAACGTGATCCTTTAAACGAATCCCAGTTATACGAATTTTAACTGTAATGACAGGGCTTAGTTGAATTATTGGAGACCAGCAGCTGGGACACGGCCAGAGCCCGATAAGGAGAGAAATCATTGGGAGAAATCCTATTCTGTGCCCCCTACCCGCCTTCACCCGGCTTTCCGCCATCACAAAAATATTCATGCATCTACCAACCACCGGCAGCGAGAAGGGAAATGATGGTGACATCCTCTGAAAGACTTTCACTGCATAGGTAAGACCGATATGTAAATGAAATGCTCCTGACCATTCTACGGATGCATTCCTAGGCTCGGAGGAGCAACACACACCATCGCTCCCATGATTCGACCTATCAGAACGGGACTAAAACACGCCTGTCCAACGGGCACGCCACCGAGGGTGTCGTGTAACGGACGCGATGTGCAACATTCCAGGAACCACTGCCTAGACCGTTAGTCTGCAACGTGAAAGCCACCAACCTCTGCAAGGGCATCAAATGTACTACGTTGACTTCACTCCTAAACACAAAGTCTTCAAAACTTCCTGTTGGCAATGCCCGAATGCGCATGCATTGTTCTGAGACATGGCAAGATCTCCTGCCACATCAAGATACCAGTTGTAAAGTTGCGAAGACTCACTCAATAGTTGAGTAATAATCCATCTTCCCCATGACTAACGCAACTTACTGTGGTGACTCGGTAGTGTCAGTTCCTTGGAAATTATGCCAAACGTTTGCAGTTGATGGTGAAGGGTTTTCTCAGTTGGTGTTCCAAGGCTATCACGTGACAGAGAAACGTCAAAACATAGCCATCCCCATGCTCCCACAGAACGAGGTTGACTTGTCAAGAAGTTTTTGTACCAAGAATTCGCATGAACTTTATGTCCTGTTATTTCTCAAGTTGACGTATGTGGCAAGATGGAACGGAACTGAGAAGTGAGTTCACGTGATCAACCTTCAAAACTACACTGGAACTTCAGAATGCTGGGTCTAATCCCCTCATGTTATTTTTGCTGGAAGGCTCCTATAAGTTTAGCCGCACTCCCATTCATACATCTCCATTCATAACTGAACAAGAACGCCACCACATCCATAATATCCTCCGGCTCCCCTATCCTCTTCAACGAAATCACCTCGCTCAGCTAACCCGCAATGACCTGCATATTCGTCGGTGCTCTCACAGCTCCGGGAGCAATGGTGTTAGTCCTGACCCCCCTCGGACCCAGCTCAAGCGCCATGCTCATTGAGAATCCAATAACCGCAGCATTTGTAGCGCAGGAGACAGCAAAATTGGCACCGGGGGAGATTCCAAACGCGGATGTGGGGTTTAAGAAAGAAGCCCCAGACTTGAGATAAGGTATACAGGCGCGGGTAATGTTTAAGAAGCCTTTGGCGTTTGTATTGAACATCTTGTCCCATTATACATCTGTGACGTTGACTGTTGATTGGTAAACACCGTTTATACCGGCACAGTTGAAGATGTGGCCAATACGGTTGTAGTTTGATATAATGACTGAGATATATTCGCTACTTCTCTATTGATCCAACATCGAAGGCTAAAGTGCAGTGGTGATCCGCATTTGTGCATAGGTCACATGTCTAGTCGAGAGAGAGGCTCCATTGATGTCTGTCAACGCTAATGTAGCACCTAATTTTGCGAGGTTGATACTCGCTCCTCGGCCAATGCCACTTCCTGCACGTGTGATCAGGACGATCTTACTTTCAAAAGATGGCGCCATCTTCGTTCTTGACAGAGTGGAGTTGGATGTGAAAAGATGGGTGCTTGAATGGAAACGTAAAGACAGATGGCAAGAGTGCCCAATGGTCACTAAGTGATAGGAAATACTACCTCATATAACAACTGGCAAGCATGATAATAGTGGGGGGCCATCGGGCCATCAGGACAAATCATCGGGAGTCCGACTGCGCAAATATGATTAATAGCTACACAGCTGTAAAGCGTTACATTCAATCTCGGAATAATTCCAATAGAATTACTTATGTTACGCAAGTAGGTCGAGGGAAGATAGCGAGAATAACTTACTAATTGATTGTTTTGTTCTTCTGAAGTTATATTTATGAATCTCCTTGGGCTAAAGAGGCGTCGAAATTTGAGAGCCCAAGCTGAGATACGTATAGTGCCGATGCTCTGGTCCCCGGAATAATTTTCTGGGGAAATCTTCTCGTTTATATAAATGCGAGGCCTTAAGGATAAGGGAATGGCCAGATCAGAGGTAGTTCGAGGGCGTGCGTCCTCGTATTAGCGAATAAGAACTATGCTCTCAGGAAACTATAATATCCAGGGACTTTTCTTTAAAATTCAATGGCTTTTTGCCCTTGAATTTGGCTATGATTATCTTTACCAACGGCTCCTTGTCGTTTTATACTTTACGCACGTCATATCCATGGCCAGGTGCATGACCAGACCCAATTCGATATCTTGTGCATTGAACTCCAGGAGATTTGGTTGAGCATCACTCACCAGTCACACAGTAAGGCGGCACCTCCAGAACTTAGCCTCGGCGCCATTCATGTCACTGGTGGGGACTACTTTGCCCCCCAGTAGGTTACGTCATACCCAAACCGGGAAAAGAGAAAGAATGCCCACAAGGAAACATGGAAACATAAACGGAGAGCGGGAGAAGGTGACAAAGATATCATAGGCTTACTCGAGGGGCAACGGCACCTGCTTAAGCCTGCAGAATGAAAGCTCGAGGATGCCTCTCAGGAAAGCAGTATCTAGGAACTCTTATCGAAAACCCTTACCAGCCACTGTAATTTGGAGAGGGAGGGTGGGTTTCGACGAAGACAGAGGGCTGAAGCGGCAGGCGAAATATGGCGAATGATCCTTAGAGACGCAGTGAACAAGCCTCCTTCGCCGCAATCTTTTCTGAGGGTAGTTACTAAGAGACTATATGGGTGTGGTCAGTGATTTGGTAACCAGAAGTGCCATACAGAAGCTCTATACTCAGTGATACGATTCCAAAAGTCCAAGATTCCTACAACGCCACAAATTATATTGAATATATTCCCAAGTTCCAATATTCCCAGAAAAATAGCTCGTTACGTTTCGTGAAGAGACCCCATTATGAGCAAGCTTAACTCTCTCACTTCACAAAAAATAACACCTGCTTCCAGGTAATTTCTGTCACGTGTCCACTTCCAGGATACTTCAAATTGGTAAAACTTACGCAGCTGCGTTACCTGACTTATCAATCATAGAGGCTCGAACTAACGAGAACCTTAATTATAGTCGGCCTTGGCCTCAACGCAAAATTGACTATGCTGTCACAATACATCGGCCACGTTGCCCAGAAGGTCAACGGAATGGCCGTCGTAGTTAACAGCTCCATCAGCGCACAAGCCAATGACTCTGCGGCTGCCTCTACGGCGCTGAATGCAATCAAGACTCATCTTGTTGATGATCGTATTATCATTATTGCGCTCGCTGTGGTCGCAACAGCGTCTCGGTGAGCCAGGAGGTGGAAGGGTTCGGTAGGGATTGAGGATGAGCTGGATGCACCTGCAAGGGGCGGGGCGGGCCGTTAAGTGGGGTGGATCGGTTGGGTCGGAGCTCAGGGAGGACGGGACGGGATGGGATGGTCATCACACTGCTGATGAGAGATACAATAGTACATCTGCATGGCACTTTAGGCAGCTAGAAAGACCAATGGAACACAAAAAAAAAGAAGAAACCCCCCCGCCTTATTTGAGAACCAAGGCTTGTGATTTCACATTCGAGCTCTTGTTAGCCGGCCATACGGAGGCAGGTAAGTTGCCCTGGTGTTATGAATATATGAACAGTTTGTTTGCATATTCAGCTTCCTTTTTTTTCTCAAATTGCTCTATGGAACTCGGATTTTTACCATTTACTCGATGTAGCTTAATAACTTGGAAAGAAGCGAGGAATTCACCCGATATTATTGTTAGTGGGCTCCCAGTTTATTGAACCTGGATTTAGAACTAACTTGCTCCGAGATGGATCCAGTTATCGCGATCTTCAATAAGCGGAAGGAGGGGAGGTACGGAGGTTCCGGCATAAAGTGGGTAAAGTGAATAGGGCACAGAGCCTGCAGCTGCTACCCTGTAAGACCCTGTGGCTCTGTGTTCGGTTAACGAGCAAATCCTCGCCTACAGCGCTCGGGCGCTGTAGTTGCCCTGCCAGCTAGGTGGCCTACACCTAAAATTAAGCGGTCCCAGTAATTGATCTTTTACAGGTCTCCATGCATCAAACCCTATTCTCTTTACTTTATGCCGGAACCTCCGTAAAAGCTGTAGGGTTTTAGCGAGCAAAAGCCCCTGAAAAGGCGCTCAAGCGCTCGACTGGCCCTTCCCCAGCGCACGACATTGCATCGGTGAGAATTGAACCCCATCAAGACTCTAGGAAGATTGCGTCTTAATATTCTAGATCTTTTTCGATAGTCTCTTCTGCGGTGAGCCGCACCTAGTAATAAATCAGGAAAGGGAATTGCATGTAGGTTGGAATCAGAACGGGTTGTGTATAGTAAATCGTTAATATATATTTTATGAATCTGTGTTTCGTTAAGTAATAATTCTCAGTTAGAGTGCTAATCTACCCGTCAATGCTAGTTAGCATTACTGAATTATCGAACCCAATCACAAAAACACTATCTCTGCCTTGTATCGCATCGACATTTTGTTTACCTTTATCTGCCTCGCCATCCAAGCCAAAGGTCGCCCGTTAGAGAATGTCTCGTGCGACAAGTGGCTGTCGATAAATCCCTTCGAGATCTTCGCAAAACGTACTGCCCACACGAAGCCGGTGGTTTTCTTGGAAGTTGAAGAAACTCCTGCCTCGTTGGACGCGCTCACGTTGAATCCTACTTTGATGATAGCCGGGAATTCCCTCAAGATAGGAATCATCCTCCGCAGGGCGATAAAAGCGTGGAGCCAGTATCGAACCGAGCAAGGTGATTCATTGGGTCGCAATCGCTTCCTACACTCTAGGACTGCCATGGACCTTCCGACTTCGCACGACCGAATCCGTCGTCCTCGCGCGTCTCAACCACCACCACGCTGGTAACCATAGGAGTTTAGACTATCCAAAAGGCACTAATTTCTCTAGATACGTGGCAACTTCGTCGTCTTCAACACTGTCTTCAACATATGCACTTATGGGCTGAATAATAAACGTGTCGAGGGAGGCAAACTCCCAGACGTTCTCTATCGCTCGCTTGAAGGCCGCTCCTGCACCTGGCTTGAGAGTTAATCCAGCAGCAGGCTAACAGCAGCGATTGGAACGCCAACGTTCGCGGATACATCCACTACAGCCACCATTAATCTCCCACGTTAGATCCCACGCTCTTATAGGGTAGATGGTCATGTCTGGAGGAGCGTCCAGCGCTTCGTATTGATTGATAATATTGTCGAGGTGCTGAAGATCGGGAATGAGTTGGCCCTAAGCTTGTTTTCTAGAAAAACAACGAGTTTAATAATTTTGCCCCTAAAAACCTCTTAATTTATTCTGACTCAACTAAACTAGGCATATAGAAATTTAAAAAACATACCTTAGAAATTACGCTTACTTAGTTTTATAAGTATATAACTTTTTATGCTATTAAATTCAAGTTTTAACCTCAAAGATTTAGAGGAAACGTACCTTAGTAGGTTCTATTTTAGAGGTGCACGTGCGACTTTACGAGCCTAATCGCATAAGTCTGTGCGCTAGGGCGATTTGCCCACTAAGAAGCCCCGTAACGAAATTTCAAGCCTTTAAATTATTTATTAACTTCCCGAATTATTATTACATATTATACTTTACCTTCTACTACGTTATATTTTCGAAGCACAGGGAAAAGTACTTTGAAGGGATTTCAAGGATTTGAAGTGAAGTAGGTGACTTTGGTTTTCCTCGCTTGAAAATGGCCTGAAAACCAGCCTGAAAACACAGACTTTTGCGATTAGGCTCGTTAGTCACATAACCGAACTTTTAAAAAACGAGCGAAACCATTAAATATCAAGGTAGGTAATAACAAATTAAATTTTATATATTATAAGCCTTCCATCGCTTAAACTAAAGTGATCTTCTTTATTAGAATGAAGCGGAGTTTCGGAGAGTTATAAGCAAATTCATAGAATTAATCTTGGTTTCGTGAGGTAATGGAAAACCGTCCAAATTTACTAATTTTCTAGAAAACAAGGTCGTATACGGAGTACCACTAACCGATCCGAAGAAGAACTCGCCAGCAGTAGCCTAGCCTGGTTCCCTGGGTCCTGCATCTTCGCAATCGAGTAGCGGCTTGTTCGCAAAAGTCACATCTCTCAACATAGAAATACATTGCAAACTGATCGCAGATTTCGGATTCCCGCCTTGCGTCTAGCGTACACGCATCGGATGCCCTCACGAGACCATTCTTGAATGCCAGACGTGGGGTTGTTATAATTCGAGTGATCGGAGAATGGCAGACAAGGGGGCATCCATGGAAGAACTGCGGCATGCCAGAGCCTATTTTCACTCTGCTTATCCAAACCGCTCTTACCCAAGCTCGATTGGGTTGAAAATCGCCAAGGAGGGTGCAATCTATGTGCAGCCAGTCTAAATGCTACGAGTCAGGGGAGGGAGTCGTCGCTTGGCTGCGGAGGTCACGGCAAAAAGTGACGGGATTACAGGGCATTTGTACTACAAGTCTATTTTCAGGCCACTTTCTGGTCGATTTAACCACTAAAGCCCCCCAAATTTCCAGGCCACTGCCCTGAAAGAACGCTAAGCCGTAAGCAAGGGGCACACTGCACCTCTTTAAGGCATATGCCTTGTGCTTATAGGGGAAGATTCGCAGAGGTACCCTACAATTACCGCCCTCACAGCGTCCGAGTACTATGGTTGCTCTGCTAGTAGCGCTGTAATCCTTGAGGATCTTCGATAACCCTGTAAATATCTTACGCTCTACTTTAGGGCACGAGGCCTGGAGTTATAAGGCCTTACAGCGGGCTCAACCCCTCAATTTGCACGCTGTAGTCCACTGAGCGCCCCAAGCGAGTCCAAACGCCCTGTAGTCCTGTCACTTTATATCGTGATCTGCGTATTTCCTAAAGGATAGCCCCAAATTGAAGAATTTAATTTGCCACCTGCTCGACGGGCTTGCAGAAACCCTTGAAAGTCTCAGCCAGACAGGTTTATCTAATCATGTACTCAAGTTTGAACCAAATTTAATAACAACATAGCTGAGCTCCAACCTTTGACCTCTACATTAGAAGTCGAAGGAGAGCAGTTACTGGAGCGCGAGGAGGATTTGGACTCCATCTTCTCAGGCTTTTCCAAAGATGCGGACGACACGGAATCATTGCCTAGCATTGGCAAAGCCAATGGACCCTTCTCACAACATGCTTTTCAAGTTGAAATCATTCCGGGACAGCGCGCGAGAATTTCAACTGTTATTCGACAATCTAGCGCCAGATATCGCTATCAGACGGCCGACGTGTCACTAGAGGAGGAACTCTTTGAAGATTTCAAACAAGAACTGACTAATGCCATTCTTGTAGGTAACATTGTAGCAAAAGCTAGAGAACCGGTTGAAAATTTTGCGATGCATTCTACCGAGGCCGTTACAGACCCGATTCCCGAATTCGCTGACCCCACTTCAAATCCAATCGAGACGACCAAACATGGTCAGAAAGAACTGAACCGAGCTCGCCACACGGTTTATGAAGTTGGGAGAAACCCCAGTAGTTCATCAACAACCACCAGCGAGAGCTATGCCCGTGCTGGACTCGGATGGGAAAGCTGAGACCACCTCTGGATTTCCCTGAAAGCCTGCTCCCTCAAAGCCTGTTATCCTATCGCAAGCACGCAGCATCACAGCCTCTTCTGCCAATCCAACAGCGACTGGAATCGGCTCTCGGTTCGGCTGGAAGCAACAGAAGCCATTGGGTCATCTCCTTCCGTTGTTATATATAGTATACAGACCGGCGTGGGACAAGACTGTCCAAGTTGTCGCAAGCTAGGCGGTGATAATTTTGTGCATTGCCCGTACTGTGGTGATAAATTAGAGAAAAGCTACTTGAAGAGTGAGTCCAGATGGATGTGACTTTGAACTTCTGCTTTAGCAAATTAGCGGCCATTATTAGTTGACGAAAGCGGTGGAGGGGATATGTAACCCAAGATATGCTTCCACACATGTGCTTTTACTAAGACTGCCAAACTCCAGACATGATATATGTAACATTTGACGAGCTTCTGAAACACATCCTCGGTCAGCACGAAGTTTTCCGCTGGTATGCGACAAGTGGGACCCGAAATCGGGCGATCGAAATCAGTGCCAGATCAGGCTTTTGTTATTAACTGTGTGGATGGTTTGAAGATTCATATGTATATAAAGTATTCTGTTGCTCTCTCGTCATTTCAGCTTCCATCTCTTGCCAAGGTGAGCCAAAAGACGATGCTGAGACCGCGGCATGCCCGCTCTGTGATCGTTATGGCCAAATGTCCGCAGTCAACTCTAGACGACAACATCTCCACGTATCTACACCAGGTTTGTTCTAATCTGTCTTCTATGGGGCACTGGCGGGAAGGACACAAACCCGGTCAAAATGAAATCTGCCAATGGATCAATTTCGAGAACGCTCACCGACGAAGATGGCGAGATTCAAGAGCCAGCGTCCCTTGTTATCGGGAAGATAATTACGCCAAGAACACTTTACGAAATCTTCAAAGCTGTACTCGACTCGTTTCACAGAAAGGATGCAGTACATTAGCCATATAACGGCAATATGACGGAGCAGCTCGGAGTGATACATAAAGAATGCCGGCGCTGGCCTCTTTCCGTGGACACACAAACATCGTATCAAGACACAAGGCAGCAGGAATAAAATGGGGCTCTAGCACCTGCTATCTAGCAGCGAGCTTCAATTCTGGTCCAGTGACCATATTTGCTGACTGCACAGCACTACGTAGACTTCCGCTGGCTGGCAAAGACTTCCATCAATTCGATACAACAGGTCTCGTACACTTGAAGGAAACTTGTGCTCTCATAATCCAACAAAGGGGTCAATACCTTCAATACCGGAGAAACGATAATGGCTAGCAGAGAAGGGCTTCTTTATTGGGGTATCTGTTCGTCAAATCCAGTTGGCCAAAGAAAACATAGGGTCTGCAATCAGCCTTTACTAATCATAATGCCCTCTAGACAATCTCACTTCTTGAAGAATCCCTTGGCGAAAGACGGCCGATTCATGCCGCCTTTCTTTCCAGACCGACCTTGAAGCCATGATTCCTTTGTGTTTCGAGCTTGAGAAATTGACTTTGGTGCTAGATTCGTGCTGCTGGCCTTTGTCACACGATATGTCGTCGATCCTACCCGTCGATCTTTTGGCTCTTTCTCTGCGGTAAGGTGGAATTTCGTCTTCTTCGCCTTCTTGGTTGGAAATTGGTCGAATGGCAGCAGGTCTTGAGGTTCTGTATCTTCTAGGTATTCGGCTGGTAACAAGTCGGGAAGGGCCCGTTTTCTTGAAAGGGGTAATGCTTTGAATGTATCTTTTAGGATCTCGGCTTCTTCAGAAACACCGCGGATCTCGTCCTCATCCAGACCATGGTCTGCCTTCGTCGATATGGGTTTCTCTTCTTTGGCGGCGCGCTTTGCATTCTTCGTGTCATCTATGATATCATCTTCCAACTTCCGCTTTCTGCTCGATGCAGCTTGTTTCTTTAGCGCGTCGTCTTTCTCCTTCCTCTTCTTTCGTGAAGCAGATAGTTGGCTAAGAGGAAGTCAGGAGCTGTGGCAAGGGAATTGGGACCGCGGGGTAGGCTCACTCTTTTACAACCCTAGCAGCCTCTCTATCCTTGGTTCTGACGCTCTCCGCAGCTTCTTGAATACCAACAGCCTCTGGAGCATCGTCGTCACTATCTTCGCTATCTTCGATCACCTGGACATCTTCGATAGTTTTGGCTTTGTCCTCATCGTTCGCCACTTCTCGGGCTGTAGAAAATAATTCGTTTTCCGCTGGTTGGCTTCCAAACCGACGATGCTTTGAGCCTTCGAGAGGTCCTGCGGCTATCGTATCATGCTCTTCATCCTGAAACTTTGTGTCGTCATCGTCTTCCTCAGCCGCAACAATGTCGTCAGGGTCTGGCTCTGGGGATATCTTCCTGACAGGAATTTCTACAACAGGTCGAGTCTTCCCAGGATCTGGGCTCTCGGCCACATCCTTCGCACGCACTGGCAGCCGCTTCCTCTTTCTTGAGCTTGGTGGCACATATTCTGCCGCGTCCTCGTCGCTTGAAGACGTCCCCTTGGTTCTCTTCCTCTGTCTCTTGCTGCTGCTCCTCGGCACGTAAACATTTATTGAGTCCTCCTCCTCGATATCATCCCCCGCAGGTGCCTGCGTGTTCTTCTGTCGGGTTGTAACCATCGTCTCGTCTTGCAGTGGCTCGACAATCGGGGTTAGTTGCTCGTTCTCTGTTGCTGCTGGATCTGTGAATATAGCTCTGGCAGAGTTGTAAAGCCTCGAGAACATTGAATGCTTGAATGCCTTCTTCCGACGAGAGATTTGGTGGGTCAATTCATCGTTGTGCGTGAAATTGTGGGAGGGTTGTTTGAATTTACGAAATTAAAAATTCTCGGCAGAATTTCTGAGTGGGGCTCTCACCGCCTTCTCATTTGAGCTTCTTCTAAACTTCACATCAAACTTCATCACTTTCAACACCTGATTCTTCAATAATTCTGTTGGAAAATCTTCGAGAATCTGCCATTGCTTACGCAGCAACTCTTGGGTGCTGGATATCTGGGTTCTGCCGGACCATTGGGGCCTTTATACCGTCCCTTCAACCTCAACATTGTCTACAGCCGGAACAGCCAAGGCCCCCTTCCACAGACATGTCCACTGTCAGAGGTGCTAAACCATTGATTGAAAAGGGATGTCTACTCCTACGATCGAGAGACTTCCATGCCACACCATTTATTAGAGCACGGCCAGCTTCCAAGAGATCTCCGAAAGTCAGAGCTGTGAACCCACCTGCTGGAGCATTACAGATAAAGCGGACGTATGACTACGAAGAGTCTCTCCCGCCAATTGCCCTCCTCCATGCTGCTAAGAAATCGGGGGCCCTTACTGTAGAGCCGGATCAAGCTCTTGAATTCTTGCGTGAATACCAAGCCCTGGCTGGGAAATCAAATGTGGGGTGGGAGCAAAGATTATGCAATGGTGCGGTCTCATTCTGACTTCCAATTCCGAGTTCTTACAAAATTATAGAACATGATATGTTGCCGTCGACAATGGCGCTTCTTGCTGGAATCCTCAAGAGATGTCATAGTGGAGGCCAGAAAGCCCTTGCTAAGAGCGTCATGCTCGCCGCGTCGAGGCTTGGAGAAAAAGCAGCGACGTTTGATATTATATCAGAGGCACTGCGCGTTGGCACACTCTATGAGTACCGTGCTCCTCTTGAACGACTTGGCACCCTAGCCAAGAAGGACAATGATCCTCAAGCCATGACATTGTTGGGCAAAGTCCTCTTGGGCGAAAGACGGGAGAAGGAAGCCCTGGATTGGTTCAGAAGAGCGACCCGAGAACCAACTGGTGGCTTGGATTTTGATGGTGCTGGTGAAGCACTTGTGAGTGAAGGCCGAATATTGTCTCAACGGGGCGATAGGAATGGAGCGAAGGCTGCGTTCGAGAAAGCTGCACTTGAACTTGACGACCCCTCAGCATACTTCTATCTCGCGCAGCTGCAAGAGCCTCGCTCGTCAAATCAACAAGTCTACTTGCTTAAAGCGGCATCTTCAGGAGTGGTAGAAGCATGGCATAATCTTGGCGCTCTTGAACTTGAAAAATTGAACAAGGAAGAGAGGAAACCGACTTCATTAGATGATTATGGTATGGCTAGGGAATGGTTTCAAGTTGCTGCTGCCGAAGGATTCGGCTTGAGCATGATCAATATGGCTGTCATCTGCAAGGATGTTGGGCAGATGGATAAAGCTTTGGAATGGTTGGAGAAGGCAGAAGGTGCTGATGGGGTTCGAAGTGAGGCGACAGCCATGAAAAGACAGTGGGAAGCCAGTGTCTCCTGAACCTGCAAGTGAGATTACTAATCGATGCACAATAATTCCCTCAATCCTGGAAATTATTTCCATCTTGCTTTCTGCAGCACTAATCGTTCTAATGAGCTTGTTCTGAATTCCAGGTATTGTTTCAGCCAAAGTGGCGTTTCAATTCAGACCCCAGCTCTAAAAAATCGTTTGGAAGCGGTTACTATTGTTCCCAATTATGATTCAACTATTTCAAATCTTGCTTTCTGAATCGTATTTATAGACCAAACCTGCATATCCACTCGGCGGCACGACCAGATGCCAGCTCTCACGAACTTCCCATTCGGTTTGCTTTCTAATATCAGGCTAACGCAGCTCAGCTTCGAAGTCTGTCCTAAAAAGATGTAGTGAACATCAGCAGAATCATTGGTGGATCTGCTGCTATGGTCATAAACTTGACGGCAGAAGCTTGATTGCCCTTTTGCTTGGAGGCCTCCAAGGCTTGAAGCTCGGAGAACCAGTGTTCCAGATTTTACTTGACTGAAATTTTCTCTTTCGTCCACTGGTTATGCTTGACATCCAGCATCTCGGCAGAAAACGCACAATCTTCCAATGAAAAGCGACGCCGCTTCCGGTCGAGGCCCGAGGTCATGTGGGGGCTATGTTCTTCTCAGGATATACTCACACGCTCCCACGCCAGATGCTTGACCAAACACTTTCTCCACAAACCAGCGAGATATATTTCGTCCCATAAATACTCCAACTCACTTGCTATACTCGCAAATTTGTAATAGCGGGCAATCGATCTTCAGAAATTGAAAGCTCTTGTAATCCTCAACGATTGCTTCCCAGACCAGATCTTGCCTCGTCTAGATCGTCGATTTGCCGTCGAGAGCAACACTGAACACTCCAGATAGCAGCCTTTTGCAGATTCTGTGCCCTTTTCTCTGCATCTCAACGGCCGCCGTCTGACATCGCCAAAAAAGTTCTCGTTCTCCAAAGGACAGCACGCGCGGAGAAAGCAGCGACTTTTGCAAAGCTCAGCCTCTGGCTTCAAGTCGCTCTCTCTCTTGGATGTAGTTATGCGTATCCATTGATCTTAACCTCGCTCCAGTGTTGTTGAAACCTGGTGACCAGCAACTCGGAACTGGTGGAACGGTTCTCAGGAAGCCATTTTATACGCCCACAGCACTCGTGGCAGCGATGGTCAAGACAGAATTCATGTATACTCCTCCCATAGCGTCAATCTCCCGCTGCCGGGGACTGAATTTATTCTTGCAATTAATGAAAGATATCGACACTAACCCGATTGATTCTGAAGCCACAGAGCTGCACAGATAACTGGGAAAGAGTCATGGCCTTTAGAGACGCCCTAATCATGCACTAACAATGGCAAGCCTAAGTCAAGCCGTCCTCCGTCCAGTCCAGGACGAATACCCCAACAACTTAGCCAAACACGAGTGCGTAAGAGAGAATCAACCAAACGGCCACTGCATTAATAGGGCAATAAGAATGCCTAGGTACAATTAGCTTGAAATATCAAAAATTCTCGAGTCGAGATACGGCGCTCACCAAGGACCAAAATACCAATCGAGATGGCAGCACTAAGACCAAACAAATTTGGGCTTCTAGAACCCCAAACGACTGTTAGGAGATCGCCTCCTGGGTCTGTATCTATGCAAATCTCACTTCCATCAGAGATAGACTCGGAAGGAAATGCCCTGACGTCGTCCAGAGTTGCTGAATCGTCCATTCCTACAGTCGCCAATGGTTTCTCGCCAACCTCTTCCTTCTCTGGAAGAATCGTGCCTTTGGTTTGATTGTTGGCACCTTCCAGCATCAACGTGTTCTTCTTGATGAGCTCAAGAACTCGTGTTTTGTTCTCGAAGCCCCACTGCTCAACCAATTCTACAAGGGACATGTTCTCGCATTTGTTTTCAGCCCGGCCCGGCCCGGGAGGGTACTTAAAGCTAAGCTTTTGTTCTTGCACCACTCCCTTGACTCGTACAACTAACTTCATACTAGTGTATTTGGGAGGATTGGTAACAGATATGTAGAAGTACGGATCAGCCCCATACTCAAGGAATTTCTCGACAATCTCGCCCAAAACCACGAGAATATTATATCTCGACGGGTAAAGCCAGAATCTGCAACATCTCAGCAGAATGTGGTGCCAGAGCGAGACCTCAGTATTTTCATCGCCAAACCGTATACCAAATCTTGCCTTTCGATCAAAGGAAGCTGGATAGAGATAGGTAGAAAACAGGTTCGAAGTGGTTTCGGGATGCATTCCGTGATTGCTATGCAAACAATCGATCAAATCACGTATACCTTCTACCAGATGCATTTCGGGGCTGACAAGAGTACAATTAAGCAGGAGTTGGGGAGTGAAAAGATGAATAGCACCTGGATTCCGGCCCAACTCCCAAAGGACATAGTTATCGCTGCCAAGGAGTGCTGCTGTGTATATTGGATGTCGAAGTGTTTGCCACATTCGGGATCCTGTTGATATGCCTGAAGTCGGTACGATATCTATAAGGGTTACACCAGACTTCCCGCGAGCCCGAAGTTCCATGCCGGAAGAGTCATGATTGCCTTGAACTTGGTGGCGCTGCCACGCCAATGCTAGTGATACAAGAAAAGAATACGGATGGCCATCAAGCTTGTCCATGGAACGTAAATGTACCAATTCCAAAGCCAACACGTCAAAGTAGCTCGAATCTTTGACATTTCCGGGCTCTCTCGAGCAAAGCTCTGCAAGTGTGAGCCGAGAGATAGCATCCACTGAGTTAAATCCAATGAGATATTGCTGCATTCGGGCTCTTTGTATCCCACTGGACAGAAACTCGGAGATCGATCGGTGTGTTATTACGATGCCTTCCGATGTTTCCTCCCTGGGATCTTGTCGGGTTTCCAAGAGCCCTCTGCAATACCCGTTCAATCGCTTACGTGCAGACTCGACTCTCAAAGCTCTCTCTTCCTGGGTCAACGTCTGATATTGGGAATCTTCTCGTGAACACAACACGGGCTCCCGTGTGAAGTCGTTCAGGAATGAGTAGGACAATAATGTGAGAAGCATGTTATGCTGTTTTAGCTCAAGGACCATAGAGAACGTCTGATATGCAGCTTTGAGGTCTGAATCGGCTAGAGAATTGAGAATGTATTCAAAGAGGTCATTTAGCTCTCGGGGAAGACAATCAATCTCACTGTGCAAAGCACTGAGATCGACGCCGTTTTCGATTTGTTCGCGAATTCTCTTGACCACAAGCGTAACCCAGAGAAAGATCCCTTGAGCGTTCTCTACAATAGCCTTCGTAAGCTTCGTCCGGTCTTCTTTCCGATCCATGTAGCGGAACTTATCAAGAACGTAGCGCGTCATATCCAATCTGGTCAAGTTCTGAAGGCTGATACGTTGCTCATTCGAGAAGGCGTTCATGAATATATTATACTCTCTGCTGGAAATGCATATTTTTACAGTTGTTGGTGCAAGATTTGTCAAGCTGTCGAGCAAGTCGACCAGGGTTTTTGGGTCTTCTTGATGTGTCCCCTCATATTCGTCAAGGCCATCGATGAAGAAGCAAAAGCAATGGTTGGTGTGTAAATTCGGGTCTGAAATTAATCGTGAGAATGCCTCCCGAATATCCTTATTTGATAATGGTAGCTTCAATTGCACCTGCCAAGGCGTCGACTTGACTCGATCCCAGTAATCTGGAAGAACTGCTCGTATGAGATGAGGATATGCTTTCAAAACATCGTGCAGTAGAGACCTGATAAGGCCGGCAAGCGATTTCTGCATTTTTGACCCCGGCTTCCAGAAGAAGAAACGAGCAAAGACTAGTTGACGTTCGCCTTATTATAATTATTAGTCTATTACACAATGAATATGAAAAACGGAGATAATTACCAGCCCATTGTCCAAGCAGTTTGTTAGTGCGATTGTGGTCAGAGAGATATTTCATCAACGTTGACTTTCCAGATCCTAATTTTCCGGAAATGTGGAAGATTCCCGCTCCTGATGAGATCCAATTGAGCAACATTTCTCTCGCTGAAGTTTTTGCTTCGTCCTTGTACTTCTCTTCATTATTAGTATAAAAACCATCGTCATAAATCCACCGAAGTGTCTCAAAATGCGCCTCATCCACATCTTCATACCGCCCATACATTCCTTCAAAAGCTAAGCTTTCGAGAATGCGATATTGAGCGATTACGTCGCAAGCACGCTCTGATAACCCCAAAAGCAATCGTAGCTGATTTTGAGCGTTGGTAGTAAGGGACTCGATAGGGATACCTTGACCTAAGTGCTCCAATTGATCTTGTAGATGCTGAATTTTTGCGGAATCGTCCTTCGCTGATGTAACCAGAGTATTAAGCCTGGCTTGCGTCTTTGAACTGAAGTGAAGCATTAACATTTTGCAGCTTGAAGCAAAGAAACAACCCACCTTGTCAGATAATTCAGTTGCAAGTCCAACTGAATACGGCAGCTGCTCAGCTGCTCTTCCAACTTCCGTCGCTCGCCCTCGTAGAACTTGGTCTTCAGGCCTGCAACCAGGCTGGAGCTTTTCGACTTCCGATTTTTAGGCTTGAGTTTCTCCAGAAGATCCAGTATTCTCTTCGCCAAGGCCTCGCATTCTGTCGCGAGGTTGCACAAAGCCTTTTCTTCACCAGATACTTGAGCAGTGCTGGGAGGCTGAAGCTTGGCGGCAAACCGCCTCATCTCCGTCGCGATCACCTCGGAGCTACGACTGTCTTGAGTATTGCCAGAAATAGACCCATAGATGTCGATCGAAGCGCTGATGACCTTTGCGCTATAGTCGATGAATGACAAGATATTGGCTGCCAAGCCGATGGCCGTGATGGGATCCATGCTTCCACAAGGCTGGGGATCCGGTCGGGGATCAAGCGGCTGGTGACCACCTTCAACCCATCAAAGGTTTCAAGCCGATGAGCTTGTCTGTGTTCGTTGTCCAAGAGGATTCTCTAGGGTAATCGATTCGGATTCCACGTTGCGCAGGAATTCCCAAGTAGGTTGTGAAAGGAGGGTGGATGCCTGCTGCCGTGTTTGGGAGGAGAGTAATTCGATGGTGGTGGCTGAGTGCAGTGACACGTGACTCTTCTAATAAGATGCAGAAGATGGCAAGGCTGGCGAATGCACCAGAATCCTGCCTCTTTTCGCGCTCTCGATCTTCTGGGCCAATTCCTTTTTCAAGTGAAAACAGTATTAAGTAAAAGACAAGCCCCGAGCCAACGGCAGGAACATCATCGAGAATCTCGGTCACATCTCCTGACTAGAGTGAAAAAGCATTTTGCGAGAAATGAGTACTCACTCACTAAATCAGCAAATAGCCAATATTGGAACCTGATACTAAAGAGTCCCAAACCAAAGTGCGACCACCTCCTATTTCTTGAGAATTTGAAAACATCAATGTAAGGCCACTCAGGTTCCCGGCCCCTATTTTTTACTCAACAATCGGAAACCTAAGCGAGCCTTCAGGGGCTCAGAAGGCCCAAATACGCCAAAATAATCACCCACACTAACGACCCTCCTACGACTCCATCCTCTTACACCACTCTCGGACTCTATTCCCATAATTTTTATAGCAAGATATCGGCACTCTCTGTAAAATACATGACAAAGACAATTGATGGGCTTTCAAAATTCCGGCACCCGGCACAAAATTCTCCGTATCTCACTCAACAAGCGGACCCTATAATCGGATTGGGAGTTTGTCTCATTACTAATGCAAAATGTTGCACTTATAAAGTCTCAGCATTTCAGTTGAAGTCAAATCTTGTATCAGAACAAGAGTGATGCAAGAATAAGACCAATGCGGGCATATACCGAGAAGATGAGCTGTTCCTTGAAGAGCATGAGTCTGCAGAGAGCCGAAGGCTTAGATATTAGATTGGTGAATTCGTTTCACTTCGAGACAGAGGAGGACGTTGCTGCGCTCGAAGTCATGATTTCCGCGTGCACCAAAAAAAGAACAGATGGCGCGCTTGAAAACCAAAGTATCTTAATCCTCTCCTTCTGTCATTCTTCAATCCCAGAAACGCATTACCCGAGCCGGCCAAGCCTGCGGTCATGTCAACTTTTCTGAATCCCAATCACGACGCAGAACGCCACTTCCTGACTCTCGTTCGGCGGCGTTGCCTCCCGAGGGCTGCTGTGGGGATGTGGTTGGATGGGCATGCGGTGGGCGTCCTTCACTGGTTGAGTTTTGGCAACAGTAATTCCGAACGAATCGATGGGCCTAGTGGCGCGGTAGAAACGCGAGAGACCAATCAAACTGCGACTGTCCTGAGTATCCGGTGTGTTCCCCCGTTTTACAGTGCGATGTTTCTTTCCTAAATGTTGATCCGCGAGCGCAAATAGGCAGCCGACTCTTCCCAGAAAAGTGGAGCACGAGCCTTCTGAGCTCTTCGAGTGGAATACGAAGCGACTGTCCCTCCAACACGAAATCTCACTTTTCTGCACCGCATTTTTCAGAGGTACCCACCTCACACGAGGAGTCTAGTCACATGATCATGGCATGTCAAGGAGAGGTTACTTCATTGACAAGTTGAGCGAAGTCTCGAATTTTATTTCGTGACCAGCACGCACCTCCGATTGGTCGTGATACACCAAAATCCGGCCCGAAAATCAACGTTTTCAATAATAACTCCCTTAGCAACTGCAATTAAACTTTTACAAATTTACTGAGCGTGGCCCTACAGACTAGCTATCGTTTCACATGAGTTTCACAGGGAAACCAAGCGTGCTAGCTATTTAAGAAATTAATCAGGGAGTTCGCTTTCGGGCTCGATTCGCTAAGGTCAAGACCGTCTTGCGCACAGATCTCGGGACAAGTTAACTTCATCAGTTCCGGCCCGCTACGTCCCGTTCCTGTCGATGAATTAGAAGAATAGAAGCAGAGTATAGGATTGGCAAGTAAGGGCTAATCCACTGATTAGCCAGAAAATAATTATTATGTGTGGATTTATGTGAAATTCAACTTCCAAGGCACCCTGCGACTGTCATTAGTTTCGCGGATATGTGATTGAGAAGAGCTTGGGTCATTCATACACCTCATAACGGCTCGACAGCAAGCATTCCTCTTGAACAATGTAAGGAAGTGGCTGTGTGCCTATATCTGAAAGCAGAGTTCACAAGAATCCATTACAACCACCTCTTCCTCTAAGTTAGATGTATCCCTCCTCACTGGTGGGGAAGAGGCTTCACGAGCGAGCTATTGGAACACTTTAGCGAGGCCCCTCTCACCCTCAAAATCGATCTTTCTGCACCGCATTGGAGATCACGTGCACAAAGTCACGTGAGTATGCTCGGTTCAGATATATGATTGGCTGAGAGATCAAAAAATTGACGCTAGTCGGCTTTTGCAGTAGGAGGTGAGGAGAGATGGAGTCGGGAAGGACGACCCTTCATCAGGACCTTTCAATCGCTAGTTGGAAACTCTTGATATTTCGATATTATGTTCGAAACGATGCGCCCGCGCCCTACGAAGTTTCCGAGAGTAAGGACTTTGCTGCACGTTGTGCTCACCGGACGAATTCTCGCGGTCCACGCCCACCTCCATTCCGACGCGTCGAAGTGCCTTTTGGGAAGTGGAGGATTTTGAGGGTGCCTCTGAGGAGCGACTCGCTCTAGGCAGTTGGGGAAGTCTAGTACCAAACGTTCATTGGAGGAAAACGCTGTGAAAGCTCTCTCCGAGAGTGCATACCGGGGTTCCAGATGGTTGCTTGAATACACCTCCTTTTCCGACAAACCCTATATGGCATACAAGGTGGGAGGGCAATACTTGATCTAGGTGTTTGATTTGTCTATCTGGCATTGCCGTGATGTGAGGGCTGGTGGAAAGCCATCGGTGTGGCTACCCAGCGGGGACGTATATGTTTAGGAGCAGACGCAGGCAGGCTCTGAGACTGGGTTTGGCAGATGGGAGACAATGTATGAGGGCTAAGCACATGCCTGAGAGAAGCTTTGCAATTGGGGACCCCCAAACGGCTTCAATATCACCTCGCACCTTCTTCCAATACATATTCCATTGACCTCCCCTTTTTTTCCATGCTCGAGGATCTCTCTGCCAATATCACCATGTCTTGCTTACTAACAATCATCCTCTTTCCAACCAACCTTCGCATATTCAAGCTTCCGTATCTGTTGTGTCTGCAATTCCAGCTGCGATGGTCAGCCCAGTTCCTCAAAGGGAGTTGGCATGGAGTTCTCTCACCTCTTCAACCGTGCCCTTCATAATATACCGCACTACCCTAACATTCCTCGTTTGGCCCATACGATTGACTCGCGCAATAGCTTGACTCTCAACCATCGGGTTCCACTGCGGTTCTAGGATATAAACACAATTTGCCACTGTCAAATTGAGCCTGCAGATGGAGTCTTATTAGCTATAGTCTGTTCCGGAATGGCATGATACTGACCCCACAGCGCCTGTCCCCGTAGTCATGAGCAAGATTTTGATTTCCGAGTCTTTCTGGAAGACCTCCAGGATCCACTTTCGCTGTACGAGCGTGTGAGAGCCGTCTATACGCACAAAAGCAATATTGCGTGATGACAAGAAGATTCCAATGAGATCGAGTGATCGTGTCCAGCAGGAGAAGACAATACTGGTAGAAGGGAGAATCAGCGCCGCTGGTTTGTATCAAGTTCATGTGAGCTGCACTTACCTTTTGCCTTCGGCCTTGTGTTGCTCGATATCTGCGACTACTGCAGAGATCTTGGTGGAGCAGCCGGCTTTGTCGAAATACTTCCAGGCAGAGAGATTCTTGTTTCCGTATTTATATGGTTTGGATGATGCCTCCTCGGTCACGAGGTACTCTCCAAAAATAGTCTCCGGGCATAACGAGCACTTGAGACAGCGATCACGACCATCGATTTTCTGCAGCGCCCCCTTCATCGTTGGGATGCATTTCGAGCAAAGCAGATGTCCGCATATGGTGAAACTACCACTACGCTGCTCTTCGATACCATGAATCCCTGTCACATGAATGCCACAAACCTCACACTTAGCCTGCTTCTGCTTCCTCAGGTGAGCTATTGCTTGTTCAGGGTCAAAGTCTTCAATCCCAAGAGATGATTTCTGGAATGTGCCGTGATTGCACAAACGCCGGAGCTGCAACTGCAGTTGGAAGACGCCAAGACAACCCTTGTTCTGCTGTTGTAACCTATTCTGGTTGATCATTATCACTAACTTATCTCGAGTATCAATGTACTGCCTCTTCTCTCGAGGAGAAAAGTTCAACAATCGAGATTCGGAGATGACTTTGGGCAAGTTGAGAAGCTGCTTGGTTCGACGCAGACAAACAGAGTCCAAGAGTTGACGGAGGTTATCTACACCTTTCTCGGACCCCTTCATTAGTGGGGAGATGATGTGCTTCTTGAAGACGTGGAAATCATCGAGGGGTGATGATTGTATGAAGTTGACGAGAGACGCGAGATCCTCCAAGCTGTTTTGAATAGGTGTTCCTGTCAGACACCATCGAAAATTCGCCCGAAGCCTTTTGATTGATTTGAAGAGTTTCGTGGTCATGCCTCGGATAATGTGTGCTGTCCAGACCTCTGTTAGCGACTGGCTCGAGATGAGAGAAACCCATCTACCTTCGTCGAGCACGATTCGAAACCAATTAATTTTGCATAGAGGACTGGTGATATCCGTTGACTCGGCAGCGATAGTATGGTAGGTGCTCAGAACGATATCAGAATCTGCAAGCACCCTTGGATTCCCCTCTCGACCATGGCTATGGTAGATGATAGGCTTCGAGAAGCCCGTGCAGTGCCTGCTGCTTATTAGCTCATATATTTACATGCTGGAATTGGCAATTACAAATTGATTTCTTGCAGCCACTCATTAAGCAATACTGCAAGAAGTTAGGTATATGTACCAAGACTTTGGAATATCCTTACAAGGAGAAGGTACAACCACGAGGGTAGCTCTGGAAGGAATCAATGTATTCTCCACAGTGAGAAGTGTACCACTTGGCACTCCGCATGCGAATGATTTGGCCTCATTTGTTGTTCGGATAATAGCCGAGAGAATCGTCAAGGTTTTGCCCAACCCCATCTCATCAGCAAGAATACCACCGCCTGTCTCTCTTGGAATTTCATTCTTCTCAAAGCCTGTGATAGAATGTATATATCTGAATTATGTCAGTCACCATTTGCAAGCAAAATGAGTCTTTCAAACGCACGAATTTTGACTTTTGTGTTTCCAAAGACGATATTCTTCGGAAATAGGGCCATACTCGCGTTGAAAGATGAAATCTAATGCCTCTTCTTGATACCTTGCGAAAGTAAGCCTCAGCCATCATGGAACTGTTATATGACTCACGGTTTTAAATCCGTATGTACTCTATTGGTATCCGCTGTTACTCTCTTGAGATTTTGAGAGCGTGTCATAGTCTTGAACACAGTCGCAAGCTTTTGCTTCAAAAGTGACTGAGTCAAGACTTTTGTATTCGAAGCTTCTTGCTGCTGTAAGCCAAGTTCACTTTGTAACAGTGAGAATCTCAATGAATCATGGTCCATCACCGCGACAGGGTGATTGGAGTTCAAATCCAAGAAATGTGGGTTTTTGTAGCCGCACAAAGTGTCTCGGTAATCTGGCTCTTGCAAATACGTCTTCCTTGCACTAAGAATATCGCCGACCTCATCACAGTGCTTCGGATGCCCATAGATAATAATATCAACAAGAATACAGGTGTTCTTGTCGATTGCGGTTGTTCCACTGGAAATTGAGATCCAGGGGTCCATTAAACAGGATGCCTCGAAGTTGCAAAACGTTGCAATCTGCGAGAGGACGGTGCTGGATTCTCGGTTTATCACTGCCACGTTATCAAATAACTGTGCTGCTTCGTCCATTTTTCTTGGAGGTTGCAGGAGAAATTTTTGGTTGTCTTCAGAAAAAACTGTGAAGATATAGACATCTTGTATCTCTAGCGTTGGCGCGGCAATCTGAGTTGTTCGTACGCGATTCAAGAGCTGAACTGCTTGTGGAAGCACTTTCACTCGGACTTTTTGAATCTATAGACATGTTAGAATTCCCCGTTCTGGATCTTTGATATCTAGATGCAGTATAAATGTTAAAAGGTGCTTACCATGCCGTAGCAGATCTGGATTTGGTCCTCAAGTTGGCTTGTGAATGTCATCCCCTCCATTTCAGCGTCCATAAAATTCTCGGGGCTGTAGGGGTGCCAAGGCTCATCTTCGCATTCCCTCGGTCCATGCTGCTGCTCGTCTTCGATAATTCCTTTGTAACCGTAGTGGTCCATCATCCTTGCCTTGTGTTTCGGAAACTCTTCTTCCCAATTCGAAGCAGGTAACATCTCATCTTCACAAAGAAAAGATTCCCAATCAACTTCGGAGGCACTATCCGCACTGCTGTTTGGCAACTCAGGTCCTGGGTCATCATTAATTGCAGGACATAAGCACCAAGTTCAAGGTCCCAGTCGAGGGAAAGTGATTGCGATCGGGGCCTTTTCAATACTCCAGCCAATTCGTAGCTTACACGACGCTTGAATTTGTCTTGTTTCTGAGCAGCAGCCTCCTCAGAACGGTCGATGGTAACCCATTCCTGGCCGGAGCCTTCATTGGCAAATATATTGTCATCTTGAAATTCACGGAGTTGTTCAGGCCTATTGATCGATTAGGAAATTCTCGCTCTTGGGTTGAAGAACCTACGAAATCCCCTGTTCTATCTGACTGCTTTCGAGGGAGCTTGAAGACCTCCAGCTTTTGCCGTCGTCCTCGTCTCCTTCCGCGTCGTCGCTTACGAGTAACCCTATTGTCGCTCCACCAAGGTCTAGATGTCGGGACATCTTTCGAGGGCACAACTACCCATTATCACAGAGCTTTATTATTGCGACTTGCAACGTATGCCTATAATCTGACGGCATGAATCTCGTGGCGGAGCCGAGAACAAGGCCGTTCAATTCATGTGTAAAATTACTTTTCCGCGAGAGCCTTGCGTGAAGTTCAACCAGGTCTCGGCACTGCCACAACTGCATGATTCCGCTTCATGCACGCTGCGCCTCAGCCGCGAACCGACCACTTTTTCATCTTCACACGACTCTCTGCCTCGTATCATACCTTGTTATCGTTGTCTAGATTGGTGTCGTACCTCTGTTGCTCTAGTAACAGCCCCATTCAAAGCATGGCGACCATCGATGACGGCTTCAAACAGGTCTTGGACGATTTCAAGAAGCGGCTCAAGCCAGAAGAGAAAGCAGCCTTTGCCGGCACCACGCTTTTTGACCTGCAAAATGAGGCCAACAACCTTCAAGAAAAGCAGAGAAAAGCCAAGACGGCACAGAATCTCAGAAGAATCGACCCATTTCTTCAAGCCATGGCGCAATACACAGAAATCATTGAAGTGTTCCTGAACACGTCCTCTATTTTGTGCTTCGTTTGGGGACCGATGAAGTTCATGCTTCTTGTAAGTTAATAGAGCATTTGCTTACATCGTAGCATCTCCAAGAAGGTAAGAATTTGGTTGATATCTGACAGGCTTTAGACTGCAAGTAATTTAAGTAGAGCATTCGATGTTTTACTTGATGCGTATAAGCAAATCGCTGAAAACTTCCCGTTGCTTCTGAAATATCGCTCCATGTTCACAGAGAATGAGCACATGAAAAAAGTTCTGGTCTGGATATATGAAGACATCTTGAAATTTCATCTCCGTGCGTGGCGGGTGTTTTCGGAACCTAGTATGTCACGTCTTCATAGCCTCATGATCTGGCAATAATTAGTCGCAGCATGGAAACAAATTTTCACAGCCTCATGGAAAAACTTCCAAGAAAGCTTCAAGCCAGTTCTGAATGATCTCATTCGTCATCGGGAATTGATCGAAAGTGCTGCCAGCCTCGAGCAGATCCAGGAAGCACGTGACACACAACTCCGATCTGAAGCCGCTTTTGCCGCCTTTGAGCTGGAGCAAAACCATATGAAACGAATTGCTGTCACAAATTGGCTTTCTGCTGCCGATGCCGATGCTGACCAAGTGGCATTCTCTGCAGCAAGACAAGATATCCCGGGCACTGGCCGATGGATCTTAGAGCAACCGGACATCAAGACCTGGTTAGACCGCAGCCAAAAGACAGTTCCAATGATCTGGTTAAACGGAAAGCCAGGAGCAGGTGGGTTATTTCTATTTATTTAAACTTTCCAACGATCTAAAAGGTATAATCGTTACATATCTCGAGCATGCATTAAGATATCATAGGGAAAACAATTTTGGCTTCAGTGCTTATTGAAGAATGCTTGAGAATTATTCAGTCGTCGACGGACATCTCATTGGCCTTCTTCTACTGCCGAGATCAGGATGAACAGAGGAACAAATTTGCTTGCGTCGCCAAGACAATGCTAGCTCAATTACTGTGTCAAAACCCAAACCTCCTGCCATACCTCTATGACGAGTGTCTAAAAAGTACGAAAGTGACACTGGCGTCACCGCAGGATTGTATCAAAGTATTAGGTACTGTTCTTCAAGCAGTGCCGCAGACCTTCCTCATAATCGACGGCATTGATGAATGTGAGCCAAAGGAAAGAAAGGCGATACTTAGCTTCTTTGCATCAGCAATCACCAGTGACAATATTCCGCAAGGAAAACTCCGTGGTTTGTTTGTAAGTCAGGAACTTGCTGATATAAAGACTGCACTACACGTGGCGGACTCTGTTAGTTTGATGAAGGATCACAGTGAGGTTGACATCAAGAACTTTGCTGTGAAATGGGCTACGAAAATCCAACAACGCTTCAAGTTGATGGAAGACTCCGCAAGAGAATATATTGTCAAGCTGGTCAGCGATGGCGCTGAAGGGATGTTTCTCTTTGCGAGACTCGTATTGGAAAATCTTCATGACCAAGAGAGCTTGCAAAATGTGTATGAAGAGCTGAACACCGATACATTCCCCAGAGGATTTGACCAAGCGTAAGTCCTTCATAGTCACGGCCGAACCTAGTTTAACACTTACAGGTATGCTCGCATAGCTGTTAGAATATTCGAAAACCCGAATCTGGCCCGACGGAGGACTGCACAGAAGCTCCTTGGTTGGATCTCTTTCAGTAAGCGGCCATTAAAATGGCATGAGATCCAAGGAGCAACCTCTATCGATGCTCAAGATCGTACCGTCAATTTTGAAGGCCGTCAGATGCCTGATCACGTACGAGATATCTGCGGGTCACTAATAGATATCCTTCCTGGTAACCGGGTACAGCTAGTGCATAAAACTGCTAGAGAGTAAGTACATAACACCACTTCAAATCCTTTGCACTAAAAGACTAGTAGCTACCTACTCCAAGAAGATTACCTTGACAGGCAGAAAGAGGAGACCCAACTTGCTATTCTATGCATGCAATATCTGACATTTGGTTGCTTTGAGACCGATAAATCCCCGGATGACCTTGTTCAGTTCATCAAAAGCGGCCACTACGCTTTCCTTGACTATGCAAGCCTACATTGGTTACATCATTTGGAGACGGTCCTGGCGTTGCTCAAATCCGCAGATCTAGCCAGCTCAACAGACCTGGGTATGGCTATCAACGAGTTTTTCGAGATGTATGAGCCGGGCCAAATTCACGCACCTAAAATACAAAAGGAGTACCTAGAGCGAAGCTCTGGAATCCAGGATGCAGAGTGTTATGAGCCTTTGTTGCTACTAATCACACAGGCTAAAGCGAGCCGCATCGCGGAAGAGAAGCTAGAAGCACTTGGCTTTCTTGGCCAAACGCTCACCAAGGTCCGAGCCACACTCGAGGAGCTGAGCAAACCCCCAAGTCCGAATTCAGGTTCAACTGACCCCCTCGCCAAGAGTTCCGAGCAGAGATTATCTCAATTCTATGGCGACAAATGGTTCAAATGCGCCCGGCACGCATGCTATTATTTTCATGAAGGCTTCGCTACTGAAAGAGATCTAAGACAACACACCGACCGCCACGAAAAGCCTTTCTGCTGCACGGAAATGGGCTGCACACGGATGTACATCGGGTGGGCTACGGACAAGGAACTGAAGAGGCACATGAGCCAGTATCATCCAGACCCGGAAGCATTCTCGTGGAAATTCCCACATGTGAAAAAACCTCCTTCTAAGTACCAGTGCAGTGTTTGTGAGAAGAGTTATAGCAGGGCGAATTCGCTGAATACGCATCAGTTGAGGGAGCATGCGAAGGAGAGGCCATTTGCGTGTACAGTGTGTGGGAAGGGGTTTGTGAGAAGGTATGAGTTGGAGAGGCACGAGGGGATACATAGGAATAAGAGTGCGTCAAGCTCGCAGCGAGAGGGAGAGGCCGTATTGGGAGAAAGTGGCAAGGAGTAGTTTGGAGTCCGCACGTCGGCCATGTTCCTCTACTGCATCAATCACCCCGAGTATCTCCGCCCGATATTCTCATATCCGCTGCATTGAGATGAATTGTGTGCGGTCAACGGCAGCGAAACAACGTTGCCGATATACTCTGCGCCATTCTCAGCTGAGTGGGAAACTTACTTAAAACGTACGGCATTGTGCTTCTCCGTCTGCATTCAGAACGTGAGAATCGGCGTACCTTTCTCCGCTCAGAGAGTCGCCCTGACGACAAAGTTGCTTGGAAACGATTGGCGAAAAATGATGAGAATCAGCGTGGACCCAGCATAGTGGATCTGTGATGATTGTGAGGTAGAGTGAAGTGGACTTTCTTCAACTTGTAATCGCCATACTACTAGTATGGCGATTATAAGTTACTAGAGCAGCATAAAGATCAGGGGTGCGAGGATAAAATGATTGGATGAAGGCTTCCGATCCGTTGATTATCCGACTGAAGTGCCAGATTCGGTTCACATAAGGTTTTCAACAGGTTCAAACTTGAACATGAGTCGCATTACCCAACCGTCGGGAACCTCGAACTTCGAAGATGTTATTGGGCACAGGAAGTGAGGTTTCGTAAACAGGCTCGAGGTTCTGCCGGAGGTTGACTTTGTCGACTCCGGTCCAATATCGACTCAGTAATCTATATCAATCGGAACAACGTTGAGAAAAAGAGCTAAAAACAGGATATTGAAGCAGATTATCCACCCACTTATGAAAGGGACCTCGCAATGAAGACCATGGCTCGCTTTGGCAAAGCCTGGAAAGAAGGGCAAGCCTTCGAGATCTCGACCTTCACTTTGCCGAGGAAAAGGCCAAATGCCAATCCCGGCAGCTTGCAGAGATGGAATTTGCTCTGGATAGCTACAAGCAAAGCTGCGAAGTGCGAGTATCTTCAAGAAAGTTGACACTCCTGAAGCCCCTCCCCCTATTTTCCTTTCATGGAGGGGTTGTCTCGCTTATATTTCACCGCCTCCATTTCAGGCCGAAATGCCGCCCAAACCGAAGTGCTCAAATCCTCACAAAAGAGTCATCCCTCCAACAACACACGACCGCCACCCACTTCACAACTATGGCTGCCCCTCCGCCCACAGAAGAACTTCCGGTAAGGGAAGCCGAGAAGAAGAGCTCCACGGAGCAGGAGATTAATCCCTGGGACGTGCAAGCAGGGCAAGACGAGCAAGGCAACACACTACAATTCGACTACGTTGCGATTTCGCAGTACGCCTTTCCCTGTCTCTCTCCCACAATTCAATTCAATTGCTGATGCTGGATAGGAAATGGGCGACGAAACTAATCGACGAAGCGCTCTTGCAGCGCTTCGAGCGTCTTACGGGCAAGAAACCGCATCGTTGGTTGCGACGCGGCTTGTTCTTCTCGCACCGGGATTTCGACAAGATTCTTGATCGGTACGAGGCGGGGGAGCCGTTCTTTCTGTATACGGGGCGGGGTCCATCAAGTGATGCGCTGCATTTGGGGCATACGATCCCGTTCACATTTACGAAGTGGTTGCAGGATGTGTTTGATGTGCCGTTGGGTATGGCTCCTAAGACGAACGGAGGAGATAATCCAGCATCTGACTGACGATTGGAATAGTTATTATGCTTACGGATGACGAGAAGGCGCTGTTTAGAGACGGGTTGACGTTCGAGGATACACATAAGTTTGGCCTGCACAACGCAAAGGATATTATCGCATGCGGATTCGACATGAAGAAGACATTCATATTCAGCGACTTGGAATTCGTCAGCGGGCATTTCTTGTACAATGTCTGGGAGTTTTCGAAGCTTCTGCCGTTCAATCAAGTACGGGGAGCGTTTGGTTTTGACGGTAGCACGAATATTGGCCGGATTATGTTCCCAGCTGTGCAATGGTAATTCCCTCTTGGGATTTGCAGAATTTATCTGATTTCTGGATAGCGCAGCTTCATTCGCAACCTCATACCCTCAACTCTGGCCCAACTATGACCCGAAAGCAGACCGCTCGAAAGCCATTGCCAAAATCCCAGTCTTGATCCCTATGGCCATTGACCAAGATCCGTATTTCCGACTCGTCCGGGATAACTCACATCGCATGCGGTTCCCGTCACCGAAACCAGCGTTGATACATTCGAAATTCCTGACTGCGCTCCAAGGAGCCGGTGGAAAGATGAGCGCTAGCGATCCTAAGTAGAAGTTCCTGTCCCCCTCTCATTGAATAATGACTTACACGTTCGCCAGTTCCGCGATCTTCATGACTGATACGCCAAACCAAATCAAGGTATTTCCCCCCCTTACTCCGGTCCCATTGTACAGCACACTGCTGACACAACCTGTAGAACAAAATCAACAAACACGCCTTCAGCGGCGGCCGAGAAACACTCGAAGAGCACCAACGGCTAGGCGGAATTCCAGAAGTCGACGTCGCGTTCCAATGTACGTCTCCCTCTCTTTCCCTCACCAATCCCATTAACCTATCTTCCTAGACCTCTCCTACTTCGAAGACGACGACGCCAAGCTCCTGGAAATCGAAACCTCCTACCGCAAAGGAACACTCATGACCGGCGAGCTGAAGAAAATGGCCATTGCGATGCTGCAGGAGTACGTGAAAGAATTTCAGGAGAGGCGGAAGGGGGTTACAGATGAGGTGTTGAAGGGCTATATGACGCCTAGGGAGTTGGTTTGGAAGGGAAATCCCAATCCTGTGAAGAAGGAGAAGAAAGGCAAGGAGACAAAAGAGGTAAAGGGAGGGGAGAAAGGGGTAAAAGGGGATGCGAACCCGACCGAAGAGAAAAAGATAGAGAGCTAGATGATGCGCAATGACTGGCTAGATAAATCATGTTTGAAAAGAAATGACTCCGGCAAGAAAGCTCTCTACCGCTGCTCAAGATCGAACAGAGCTCGAGAGCCTCACCGATGACCCTACCGCGATCAGCAGCAGGTATGGCAATATTCTCTTCAACCTTGATAAAAAAAATCGAAAACAATCCAGACCTTTCAGCCCTAATACCTAACTCTCCATCCCTATTCGAAGACGATTCCTAATACAAGGTGGATGGCTTAGCACCGCGGTCTTGACAGCAACGCAATGCCAGCTTTTGATAGCGGCAGTCGATTGGGCAGGGAGTGCTGCCCACCAGCCAGCCGTAATCAAGTGTAGCTTATTATATTGGTAGGATGGGAAAGTGGAGTGGGTTGTGACGGTGTGAAATGCTATGACAGCTACCAATGGCAAGGCTCAACTATACATGAAATGGGAATTATGACCAGTGGGTGGCTAGCGATGTAGGCCAGGGGAGAATGCCTGGGCTCCCTTGCGAAACTAGCATGCGTGAGAGCCACCTCACAGACGCCTCGAGAATGAAAAAGGGCGGAAGTTCAAAAGAAAAGGGGGCGGAGAGAGGGGGTCGGGGAAAGGTAACGTAAGGTAAAATCGTAAGGGGATCGAATTCATTCGCTATATGTATGCACCGCCAACGCCAAGCCAACCCCTCAAAGCAAGCCGCCCCCACCAAGCCACCGCCGTCCAGGTCCGAAAAAATCTCCCACAAGAATGCCCCCTCGCATCCCCCATATCGCCCTCCCACATATCCCCTCTACTCCTCACCCTTCTTCCTCCTACCCCTCCCCTTCTTCGGCTTCTTCTCATCCTCACTACTATCACTAGCAACCTTCTCTTTCCTCTTCCGCCCCTCGCCCCCCGCGCCCTCAGTCACCTCATTCACCCGCCCCACAATATCATTCAGAAAATCAAACTGATCTGGGTTGCCCTCGACCACTTGCTTCAGATGCTGCGCTGTGACCTTCTTCCCTCCTTTCTCGCGCGCCTTCTCCGCCGCCCCGCCCACTAACGCGATCATAAACAGCTCTAACGCCTTTGAGACGGCGACGGGTGTTACCTGCGCCACCTTTCCTACTTCTTCGTCCGCTTGCATGATGCGTTTTATGCGCGCTACGGGGAACTTTGTTTTTATCTCGATGTTGGTGGGGTTCGGGTTTTGATATTGTGGCGGTTGGGAGGGGGCAGAGGGGAAGGTGAGGGATGAGGAGGTGGATGACTCGCCCTTGATTCGGGGCCCGCGGGAGGACATCGTTGGTGAGTTTATTTGTTGGTCTGCAAGGGGGAGGTACTCGTCGTCGTCGGCGTCGGCGTCGAGCTCGGAGTATGAGAAAGCTTCGTTCTTCGCTTTCCTTGCGGGGCGTTGAGGCGAGAAATACGCGTTTGCGTTCGTGTTTGGGGGTTGGAGGGTGTTCTGGAAGGAATGCGAGGGTGGTAGGGCGGGGATGGGCGGCATGTAGGTGTTTGTTCCGTATTCTGCAAAGTCGCTGGATGTGGAGGCCGCTCCGAATGCGGCGTTGTTGTTTGCGTTGTAAGAGTGCAGGTTGTGGTGTGCGGACGACGCGCTGGTGAAGGAGGGGATCACCGGCGAGCGCGGCGCATATGATGTTGAGGTCGGGTTGTAAGCTTGTTGTGCTTTTGATGGAGAGGAGAGGAAGGAGGACAGGTCGGGGGATTGAGGCGCATATGTACCGTCCATGATTTTCTTCGAGGTCCGGCGCGGGCTGGCAGTGAATGGTGGAGCCCTTTTCTCGAAGGCGGTGGGCGTTATGCAAGGCTAATGCAGACGTGATGAGGCCTGCTTCAACTACAGTTTAACCTGAGTTTCTCGGCCTGGATTTCCGAGCACCAATACTCTGACAATAATGGCCCGTGTCTCCGTCCCTGCCCAGATGGGAGGGTGGAGAGAGGAATATATCTCGGGGAATATCTCACAGATCCTCGAACTCTCTTCGTCGTGCCTCATGCAAACAACCCCACTCTCAGGTGCTTCCGCCAAAAGCAGACTAGCTCCCTTGGAAGCGGTGAGGCGCTGATTGGGTCTTCGGATTAACCGTCGGGCCGGGGTGTGGTGCTGGAGGGTCGCGCTGTGAGTGGTGGGTTTCGGGCCTCTGGTGGGTTCGCTCGCTTGCAGGATTTCCAGAAATCTTTGGGCGGAGCGGCGGAGAGCAGCCATATTTGTATTTGTTAACCCGCGCAGGGATTGCGCCGCGCTAGGCTGCATGGGTCTAGCTGCATAAATCTCTTCCTCCCTGGGCTGGGATGGGCGAGACGTCGTCAACAATCGAGTGCGCGCGTCGCAAGAGCTGGATGTCGCGATGAGGTTGGTGGGAGAGAACGGTAATAGCTGAGAGAGCATTCCTGCCGTCAAGTTGATGGCTTGCAGTTCCCCGATGAGACCTTCGTACCTGCCGAAGATGTTAGCTTACCCGGCCACCTTTGCTACTGTATGTCAGCCTCGCGCCGGCGCAAATCCTTCGATCGCAGCATCACCATATCTTCCTACAGTATCTCTTTCAACATCTGCACCATATAACCTTTCTCCTTTCTGGCGGTATTATTAAAGTCCCTTTCCGGAGATTTTTTTTCCATTAATTCTCGAGTGGAGAAGCAGAGGCTTGCAGCGCGCCCTCTGCTCCCGATTGTCAGTCAGTCAAACGTTACATGATGATAACCAAGAGCCTACCCAAGACCACTTAATGCATTATGCAGCTGCTCGAGCTCGAAGCCTCCTTCGGGTGATGGTTCCTACTCGAGCAGCGTGTTCGATGAAGGAATAACTTGATCTAATCTGACAACGTCTCGATATTAGGCTTCATTTCTCGACTCTACATTGTTCCCAACTCGCTTGGTTCTTTCCTCGAGCTTTGAAAGAACCTATTATTCTGAATACGAGTTTCAGAAACACGCTGCAACTTCATTTTTCTTTCACGTTGTTTGGTGAAGTAACCTCACGGGGCTTCTCTTTCTCTTTGGAGGGAAGGCCCATACCTAGGTACACTTTCCTGCCTACATTAACTTCCGCAACGCGCGTCAGCAAATGGAAGTATATACGAGCTTCAATTTATGCACATTCCATCTTTTCCACGACCATGACCTCGACCCGACTGGTTGCCACACTGCACGCGATGATATGCAACAGGGCGAGCTAGGGCTCTAGAAGATCTCTGCGCAAGCCGACGCCTTGCCAAACTTGTCGTAGTCTAGCTTTGTTATCGCTCAAGGGTTTCAAGGGCTAACCTTTACCTGGCCTTGCAATCGGACGAAACAGTTGACAGCAACGACGCTCCAAACAACAAGTACATGGCACTCACTGTAAGGAAACCTGAGCTGGCATCTAGTGTACTTTATAAGGGTTAACGATTACTGGCGCTCTGTCACCCCGTTGCCAGCCTGGACTGACCAAGCACATCAAGCTAGGGCTTTTTGATTCGTGGTGTTAATTTTTTTTTTAGAGAAATGCTCGTCACTTACGCATTTACAATGACGGTCCCTCCCATTGCGGCTTTACAAAGTCACTCTTCAAATTGGAGGTTCAGCTTTCCACCTCAAGCGCGGCCATTATTTGAAAGGCCAAAGGCGCAATAACCTTGACGTGGTTTCCTACAGTACAATCCTTTGGGATTCTGCTCTCGTCATGACGTTAGACTAGAGGTATTTGTTCCTAAGACTATTTCATCGACATTGCGTCAGATTAAAACTATACATTTGGGATTGCCCTTGCCATGGCGCTAGCCTTGAATTGTATACTTTTAAGGCTGCCAAATTGGCAACGTCCGTTAAATACGAGAGCAAATGACTGGATTATTGATACGCAAGACCTCAAAGAAACGCAAGGCGGACTGCTTTGGACAGGTGTCTGCCCACCTTCCCTGTGGATCTGTCGAGCGTTGAATCACAGTTCACAAAGCTTATACCGTGCAACAGTGCAAGTGGGCGTCCTACTTCAATGCACAAACCCGCCTCTCTTATATCAAACGACCAGGGTATGTTCTTGACAGCAGCGTCCTGTGACCTAGACACCAGACAAACTTTGCACACGTTCGGCCAGGCATAGCCTATATTATAGGGATAACCAGTCCAGCTTTCTTTGAGATCAGATGACCAAAACGTGCGCGTGACAACATTTGTCAGGTGTGTGTGTAGACCGAAGCACTTTCTGACAAGATGATAGTAACACTTCACAACGGTCTTTAAGAAATTTCTAGATTTCTTTGATACATGTTCTAGAAAGCTAGAAAGTGAGAGGAAGAGAGGAAGAGGGTGACTGGGTGAGTTATTGTTGCGAAGTAATAGGACCGAGACCTTGCTTGAGGGTCCCCGATCTATAATTGGTCCACCAATCACGGAAATTGCCCTGCCAGGCTCATGCTCAAGGCCCCTTCGCACACAAGTCAGCCAATTCACGGAAACTGGCGCAGACGGCCATTATTCTGCTTAATGACAGCGTGGCGTACTGCAAGCTGTCGTTGATAGGCCAGCTGTTGTATTTTAATAATTAAGTTTGGTAGCTTTTCTTCCGCCTTACATCAAACAACATTTCTCTGTCCGACTTATAAATTGGAGTTTAATATTCTTTATTCATTAAAATAAAGTACTATTACATAAGTTCAATATATTACTATATAAAAGTAAAATAGTAAGCCTTTTTGTGACTAGTCTACTAGAGGGAGGGCGCTATAAGTTCCTGCTATATCTAGGTTATAGATTAGTCGTGCATTTGAATTACAGTCTTGGGTCTTGGGATAATGTATCAGGGCTCGTCACGTGATAATTTTCAAAATCCGTGGCCTTGTAGTTCTTTCACTACATTGCCACCTAGGACGTTTGAATGTATGGTATTGATTCTAAAGCCGTAATGAATTCCTCTAGTAAAGACTATTCATATCTCGAACAATCACGTTGTCCAAATTACAAGGATCTGCATCACCGATAAGATCGCGTCCCTCGGCTCCATCATGCAATGCACCTTCCTCAACCTTCACCCCATCCCACCATAGGCAAAGATACCGCGCGGTGCCCCGCTCTCAGATCACCGGCATCAGGGGAGCGTACCTGATAATAAGGGGCAACGTTACACACGATGCGAAATATCCGGATCGCTGGCGATTCGAGCGTTAGATTACCGCCATGTCAACCTCGTCGCCTTCTCGTTCGCGATGGCAACATTTGCTGAGTTTGGTCGTCATGATTGGTGTGTTTGGTTTCGCTGTGTTTATATTGAGTTATGGCTTTGGTGTCACGTCGCCGACTATAGGCATTGAGCATGCGGAGGCGAGTGGCAGCGTAACCCAGCCACTAGACGTCCTCCAGGTTCAGGCACCAATCAGGAAGAGTTATGAAGGTACCAGCTGTCAACGGGTCATAGTTCAGCACAACTTTGCTGCGAGTTATGGTACTCCATTCGTTGGTGGGCATTTCCTATACTTCCGTCAACACAACAGACCGCTGATGAAGAATAGGAACATACTCACCCCCAAAGAACTGCGAGTTCACCACAACTATCTTCAATCTCTCAGTCACTTCAACCGGCATCAACTATGACCGGCTTGGCCTCCTATTCTTCGGTGACATCGAGATATGGCGAACCACGACAGCCATGCCAGTTAGAACCGGCATCTTCTGGAACTTTCAAAAAGAGATGACTATCTGGGACACTCTTCTTCGGTCTGACCAAAAAGTCATTATGGAACTTGACAATCTTGATGACTCCGTCTTTACAGGGGCCTACAATGTCACAATTACTGCCCTTTACTACAATGATCACGTCGCCATAACTCCAGCGGACAAAATCTACCCCATCTCATCTCAGTCCTCCAGCAAGAATCAGTCCTCTATGCTCTCAATCCCAGATCAGAATGCAACTGCGACTTATATATTACCTAAAAATATGGAGAGAGCTGTAGTCAGCATCCTCGCGTCTGGGAACGGTGCCGAGGAATTTTGGTACAAACACGTCCCTACGGAGTATGTCAATACGTTCAGCAATGCGATCCGTCCATACAGTCCTTTCAGAGAAGTTCAACTCCTCATCGATGGACAGCTTGCTGGTGTGAGCTGGCCGTTCCCAATCATTTTCACGGGAGGCATCAGTCCAGGACTCTGGGTGCCAATTGTGGGGATCGATACTTATGATGTTCCCAGTTTTGAAATTGATATTACTCCTTTTTTGATACTCTTGTGTGACGGAGATCCGCATACATTTGAGCTGAAGGTTGTCGGCTACGACTCAAAGACAACATTCGGGAATGTGGCAGAGAATTGGTATGTGACAGCATCGATTTTCGTCTGGCTGGACAATAAGTCAGACCAGACGAGGGGTTGGGTAAGCTCTGTGACTCCGTCCTAGGAACTATTAATTGACTGATTTACCCAGTTCACCGAGTCGTCCACACCCCCTCCCACCTTCCACCTGACCCCTCAGATTACCACTTCCGCTGGGACTAACACAAGCCTCTATCTGAAGCTCACCGCCTACCGCACCCTCTCCCACACCAGCACTCTCAGAACTTCCTCCGGCTTGCGCGTGGTAACATGGGTTCAATCTCTCGCCTACACCAACACCCAAAACTACACCGGGGCCTACAACGACACCCTCTTTCAGCGCACATCGGGTACCTCCACCTTCTCTCCAACCTCGCGGTTGGCTGCACCAATAACAAACACCTTCTCTTACCCAATTTCTTTCTTCATCGCGAACATGCCCGCAGTCGATCCAATCGCTACCAACTCTTCCATATACGCAGAGCTAGATCGCAGCAAAATCTCAACATCCATCCCCATCCTCTCCTACCTCACCTCTCCTTCAGTTTACCACAGGTCAGCGATACTAGACACTCGGCAAAACGGCAGCTGTATATACTTTTGGAACGACACCTACTATGAATCCGCGGGCGCAATCGATCCTGCTAAAGGGTCAATCGGGGCAACGGAGCAGTGGTTTTCATTTACCGGGCCAGTGGCAGATGGAGGAACGGAAAGGTACGGAAGGCACGTGAAGGCTCTGGATGGATATGAGCCGGTTTTAGTGCTGGATGAGAGTTACCCTGACACTATTTGGGTGCCGGAGACTGAGAGAATGGGGAAGGAGGAACTTTAAAGTTTATCGTACCCACAAGTTAAACCCAATTCAAGGAGTTTTACGTGGAGTTTGGGCCATGCCAATGGCAAAGCCGCTTTCTAGATGTGGCAGTAATCCCTGAAATGCTACGCAATGGTCGCTCAAAAGCTGTACAGCTTGTCAATCCTCTGCTGGTTTCTGTTTGGAATTCAAAGTTTTCTAGCCGTGGATCAAGTGATCAAGAAAGGAGACAATAAAACACATTCGTAACCCATCTGGAGCCTCACAGCATCCACACCTTCGTCGCATATATGCCGAGGTGAAGCCTATTCTGCCTGACAGTCAAGACCAGAACCTAGCTTTGCAACTACGAGAAAATCCATGATGTCCAAATCCACTCTATCCAAAGCTCGATGCAATGCGGTCTTGCCACAAGTATCCCTTGCGGATATATCAGCACCACGTTCGATCATCAACCTAATCAACCAAAGTGGTCCTTCGATACAGGCATCATGCAGGGCACGCTTGCCCCATTTATCTTCCAAAGTGAGGCTAGCACCTCGAGCAAGTAGAAAGCTTGCTGCTCTTGCGTTGCCGCCGTATATCGCATACTGCAAAGCCTGGGCTCGATCATTATCTTCAGAGGCCACATTCGCTCCGCGATTAAGTAGCAAATTCATGGCTTCAATGTGGCCGAACCATGCTGCTAGATGCAACGGCGAGCACCCCATGAAGTTGAACTCGCCCCAGTGTTCGTTGGGGAGCCATCTGTCCACTACTAGCGGTTCATCGACGTCTTGGCCATTGTGTATGAGACTAGCAATCCCACCGAGGGAACCTCGCGCTGCGGCTCTATGTAGCGGTGGTAACTCCTGAATATCAAGCTCGCGGTACTCTAATATGTAATTTCGGCCCCCTACACCTGCTTCGTTACGCTGTTGAGACAGCGCGATACTCTGCTCTTGGAATTCATCCTCTACACTATGCATTCGAGGAGCTGTATCATTCGCTACGCTCACGGCCTGGATCGAGCTAGAGATATGAGCAACCTCTTTCCGCAGATCTGTGACATTGGATAGGATATCCCGAAATTGCCAGCCCGCAGTATATTGAAACAACGCATCGGTATAGATACGCAGTGCCTCGAGATTCCTGTTGAGATCTTGCTCCAGCTTCCCCGTCTCGTCTTTCTGAAATTGCCACTTGATTTTTCTCCAGTTGCGAAGCACAATCTTTCCGTCGCTTTTGATGAAAGCATCCGTGTAGGGTTGCAAGGACTCAATGAATTCTTCGAGCAGCTTCTTGCTTTGTTGGCGAGCGAACTCCATTCCGTTGATCATTGCAAGGCTGTTCTTTCTGAATGTGGGGTTGACGATGAGAGCTTCCCATTGGAGATGCACGATCTGGGAGTTGGTCACCGCTTCATTTAGGGCTTGCAAGGTCTGCAGGAGAGACTTGAGCTCGGAGACTGACCCGGTGGAGTCTTTTACGGCTTCGACGAGGTTCTTGACGAGGGTGAGACAGGTCACGAAGTCGTCAATAGAGAAGCCAAAGGCTGCCATCTCGTCGTAGGCTCAGGGCCTCACAGCCTCGCTTTATAAAGGTCAATATTCGTAGCAACTTTATTATTCTCCCAACAAATGACTAAGTCGTAAGGAGTGATTGATAGAGTCAGTGAGGTACTGGAACCAATACTGAATGTAGTTGATAGTCTGGGTATAAGACATGCAACATGGATTGCTGTCGACGACGTGGGAAGCTTCTGCATTGTGGCGCAATTGATCCAGTAACAAGGGAGATTCTGACGCCACGAAAGCTGAATGAATCGCTGAGGGCCTTCTAAGGTTAGATCAGGTTTCGAGTGAGCTAGTTCTTCTGCTTGAATTCCATCATAGGCCACCGCTCCACATCACACCCTGAGCTCCGATAGATAAAGTGAGGAGTCAACAGCTCTCTTCTTTAAGCAGTTCAGATGAGAAGTTGAACTGTTTAATCGCGTGATTGATTTTCTATAATCCCCTTAGCACACTGAATTGGCTAATTGACAGCAGGTTCATAGTTATCTTTCGGGACGACGAGCGAAAGCCGTCCAGCTCATCTCAATCCGGAAATTGACACCATTTTCCTTCGGGAGGTCAATGTAATGATGACTGGAAACCAAGTCAGGGACTTGACCGAACAGCCGCCCAGCAGCACGATCTTAAAAGGTTGATGATAAGGAACAAAACTTTTACCCAAGCATGGCACGCCTGGCCCTGATCATGGGAACTTGTTCCTCGCATATTTCAATTGCCATATCTGAAGGTGGTCACCTTCGTCGTGAGAATTGGTTCGGATCCAGTTGGTCCTTGTGGAGAATAGGCGGCCAAGTGGGACTTTCCGGTGCATTGCCACAACTAGGATACATAAGCGACTGCCCCTTGACCCACGCATTTCGCCGACAAGAAAGAGTTCAAAAACCTTGAAACGGGGCTAATATGCGTCGTAGGTTGCAATTTGCTCTCCTATTATGAGAGACGCAGAACGCGTGAAAAATGGAGCTTGGATCACGCAATAGCCTTCCTAAGGAAATAGAGGTCTTGGGCTCCTGATACCGCTGACCGAGGTTGGAACAAGCCGCTCGTTCGCTTTAGGGAGATTCTAATGAACGGAATGATCCCGACACGATTTTCTATGAACCCTCAAGCCCCCAAATCCATATTGCGGGAGTCGGCAGAAAGTATGAATGCTTATTGGGGCAACCGTTCACGGTTTCTAGGAGACTAGGTCTCCAGGAGTAAAAGTTCACACAATTTTACTCGCTTCAGAATTATCACGGATCTAAAAATCTCAAGCACAACCGAAAGGAACGAAATTGGACTTCTATAGCCAATAGAACATTTAAAAGGGATGGAGCTTGAGTAAACAAAATCTGGTGAAAAATTAAATATATTACAAGGCAGTCTAGTCTATCGAAAAAGCAAGTCTGAATCTTCTAGCACTCTTCACTTGGGTCTCTAATTTCCTCCCAGCAACTCCACGCTTCTCACCTTAATTCCATTAAACTCCTCCCCCGTCAATTCGATTTCAAAGTGCCTCTTAAGAGCCTTCACCCTTTCTTCCGCACTCTTGCACGTCATAACCGCTCTCGTCTTGCCCCCTTCATTTCTCTTCACACCCCATTAACAAGCATAACCTATCCCACAATGCCTTCTTCCTTCCCATCCCCAACCCTCCCCGACAAAAATTTCACAATCAATACAATGCTGGTCCGAAAATTCGTCTCCCCCATACTTTGGCTCTTAAAAAAGTTCGTGGCTTCAAAATCCGCAGGCAAGAACTCCGCCTCAGGGAATGCATAGAAGGAATTCCACTCCTTGTCGTTCCTATTGTGGTACTGATAGATCCAGAGTTTCTGACTCTGGTCCATCTGTTGAGGGATCGCGCTATGTAAGAGACGGATTTCTTGCCTTCCTAGGTTTTGGGTTACGTGTTTGGAGATGAGGGGAGGTGGTTTTGTGGCCCCGCCACCACCGAAACCGAAATCTAGCATCCATTTTTCGCCTAGGGGAGGGTGAAGATGTTTACTCTGTGGACCATTTATACTTCTCAACTTTCTGTTTGATTTTCATTTCTGTGAATGGGAAGGAGTGGCTCACCTCCCAAAATGATCCCGACCCGGAACACCTCCAACTCGCTGCCTGATCCACATACCCGCTGTATAAACCGTAAAGCCCAAAGCCCGGAGCACATGATTAAAGAAGATGCTGTTCTCCATGCAATACCCTCCTCGCCCTCGCTTATCAGCCACGATTTCTGGAAGAGGGTTTATGGATGTAGGGAGACGGTGTGGTGGGTTGAGTAGTGTAGGAGGAGGTTCTCGTAGGGTACACTGTTGATTTGGTGGATGTGCAGGACTGTGAGATGGGCAGTCTTGAGAGGGGGGTTAGATACATTTCTGAAGCGAAGGGAGAGAGAGACGGGCTCATCGCAGTGGTCGATTTGAGCCAGGGAGTATGCTGAGGCCATTTTGGCTCGGTGTTTCTCGTCTGGAGCTGTGAAGGTAATTGATTGAGTCACTGGAAACTTGAGGGGGGGGGGGGGTTTTGAGAAGAAAAGCTTATGCCTTGAAGTGAGACTGATGTTGATGAAGTGAGTCACTAAGCAGATGGTCTAAATGCGGTTACACTTGCCCGTTTATATTTAGTCAACGGGTAGGTGCAAACGGGAGATTTTTAGATTCTGTGGGGAAGAACAGAGTCACAAGGGTCAAGAGGCATTCATTGCCGAGCTTACACAAAATAGAGTCAGCGAATGGCTTCTTATTGAATTAGGGGTAGCGATGACGCATCTTTGGGCTGAAAGCTTGGACCCTTATATTAGCTTGTTTATTTTGAAGAAACGTGATTTGAGGGACGGATATAAGTATTGATAAACCCCTGCTCTAGAAGGCTGTGAGATAGCGAGTGGGCCTATTCAGCATTACCAAAACCGAATTTGCTGGTAAGCACCCAATGTGCAACTGGAGTCCTAGGTGTGAGTGAGGTACAGATAAATGTCAACAGTGGGAAAAAGGAATTGAAAAGATTTGGGGTCCAAAGAATGGATCACGTGGTACAAAGTCACATGTCAAATTTCTACTGTATAACTTTGGGTCAACGACATGTCAGGGGGCAGAAAGCATTTACTTGCATAATAAGATACTGTAAGACGCCATTTGCAGGGGATGTCCCGCCTTCGTCTTACTGAAAGGATCAGAGCTATGATCAAGAAACTCGAATGTTTGCTTGGTGAGTTAGTTGCCAAGGGAGTATGTTTCGATGAAACGAGAAGTTTAGAATGTTTCCAAAATTGATTTGAAGCTCTTATAAGGCTGCGTTCTGATTCCATCGATTTTCAACAGTGACGAGGTGGTTTCGTGTGCAGTGACATCGTCGAACGTGGCGTCATGTAGTCAGCGCCGGATACTTCGGGACGGGCTTGGTCGGAGACCTCTCGGCATTTAATGCCTAGCGTTTTCGGGGTCGCTTGGTTTCTAGAACATGAAGAACGGCAAATTGAATGATGGAATAATCCTTCTGGAGTGGTTTTCGTGTCGTCTTGCAGTAGTGTTGCAGATTTTGCGCAAGTTGGTCCATAAAGAGTTTAAACATGGACCAATTGTGCAGCACAATACTTGCCCATGAAAACTCGACGCGTGTCTCGAGCTCCTTTTCCTACTATACACCAGACACGGCCATTCTTTTGGTTTGCGATGCCGACTAAGGAAAGCGCTCGATAAGTGAGTTATTTTCTTCGAAACGACCATGACGAATCAGAAGGGTAAATGCTTCCTTCTCGAGAGTTCTCATATATATTTCACTTCTCCTTTTCTGGGAAGCAAGCAGGCAGATATAACATCCCAATCCAACTTTCAATCGTGCCCACAGTTTGTTAATATCTCCATTCCTTGCAAGAATGGCACAAGTTCAAGCGTACTCCATCGCCGAACTCACCCGTTGCAAACTCCTCCACGAAGCCTCAGTCAAAAATCGAGATCTTCGCAGACTCGTTGGCCACACCAACACGTACGACAGATTACTCGATATCATGAACGAAGAAGAAATACGAGAAAGAGAAAAGTCACCGCCCAAGTCTTTCAAAACTCATCCTGATAACCGAAGTGTCAAATTCTCCGAACGTCCTTCTTCCAGCCGCATAGATGATCAGGAATTGGGTCCTGCAGTGAAAGAGATAGAGTCTTTCAGATATTTCGTTCAACGTGGAAGCGGTTCACTTGAATCCCAGAATGGGTATGGTGTTGTTGAGGTGGTAGAGGTAGAGATACTGGACGATGATTGTTGAAAGCGCACGAGAGCTTGACGAGAACAACGTATTATCGAATATATATTACAGGAAATTGAGGCCATGACTGTAATCCGAACCTCGTGTGCTCTAATACCAAGGAGTAGTGCCAGGGGTTGGAGGCCTGTCTTGGGTCGGACGCAAAACCTTCCGTTGGAGTGGGTCACGGGGATCAACGGCGCCTCCGGGCTGTGAAGTTCAAAGCTTCGGACCAAATATTCAATCTATGAAGAGGTGGAATCGAACATATCGATATAATTCTAGCTGCAGGTAGTTGATAACGTCTGACACTCTATTAATGATACCTCAAGAGTCAAGTTCCTGCTCTTTCCTCTTCCGACTGCTTCCCAATCGCCATCTTCCATTCATCTGACAGTTATGTCTGGTACAGTTACATTATTAAACCTCAGTTTCTCCATCATATGCCCTTTACGCCACCGTACGCTTTTAATTCTCCTGATGTTCCTCATTTACCACAATCATCTCAGAAAGGCAATCCCTCCACTCGCTCTCCACTAATATTTCCAGTTCTTGCCTCTGGGTATTCAACCTTCTTCGCATAACCAAAGCCAGGAATCTCTTTATATTTTCAAATAGGTCCAGCAAGATTAAATAGCACAATAAGCTCAATACAGCAGTAATAATCAAAGCACCAAATTCCAAAAATCCACTCGAAGCGATCTGTCCATCTTTGTCCTCCTTACTGGGGTGTGGATGGGAATTGGAGAGCTATAAGAAGCCATGCCAAGAGTGAGAGGATCAAAATTGTGTCAAAGGCAGCAAGGATGGAGCGTTCGAAATTTAGAAAGACACGATCCTACTTATTAACTTAATAGTACGAGAGTCGAGTATTAACCGCAGTAATAACAAAGAAAGAATACGGAGGCAAGAGACGATAAAATTAGCGGCATAACCTAAAGTGAAGTCACCCTAGTAGCTATAGAGTATAGCGAAGAGATAAAGTCGAAGTTAAAGCATCTCTAAAAGTAATGATCTAAGGTAATATCTCTAATAAAATAAGGTAGTAGCTCTAATTTGAAGGTATTTGTGAGGTGGTTGTTGGTAGGCAATAAGGCAATGGGTAGAATCAGAGTTGTGGTGTTAAAAATCACCAGTGTCAAATTCAGTACAGAACTAATCTCTGTCCCTCCTCAGAGGTCCAGGGCAGGCTCCTGTAAATAGGAGCCCTGAATAACGTACGTATAATCTAGTAATTAATAAGCACTAGCTAGCCTACTAATTAGTGGTATTCCTGTGATATAATAGGATCATTAATCCTCCTAATCGCCGACCATACTACCCGAGAGCCGAGGTATATCACATAAGCTAATATCACGTGTAACCCGCTACATATTATAGTATACCCCCCTCCAAGGATCTTGGACCCTAAGATCCATTAATATATCCTAGTAAAAAACGCGTTTGACTCCGTTAAAGCAAACTTCTAGTATCTTGGGAGGTAGTTTTATTATATGGGCCTAATTCGGAGGGCGTCTAATCAGGTAAGAGTTATGACCGTAATTATAGCTCGGAGGTAGGGGCTAGGTAATAATCGCGATTTCGTTTATAGGGATACATACTTTAATTAGCCTATTTAGAATACTAAGGCGCTACCCCATAAGATTAATACTACCTATTAGATATAGGTTTAAAACGTCTAAATAGCTTTAAATAGAATATTAGTCGAGATATTCGTATAGAAAAACCTATGAAAATATTCTAGGTTCTTTGAGGTTATTCTCAGATTCCTAGGAAGGTAAGGTAACTAGTTATATTAATTCCGATTAGGATTAGTACGAAATTTAGTAGTTAATCCAGGTAGTTTTCTACCTCTATTTAAGGACCCCTTCGTGACGCGAAAAGCTTCCCTCTTTTAACTATAACTATAACTATAACTATAACTTCCTATATCTATTCTTACCTTCTAGCCTCCTCTTCTACTCTTCTTTAAGTCTTCTTTAATTATTTTTAATTAATTCTATAATATCTTTCGTTATTACCGCTTCTTATAATAAGTATAAAGGTGACCTTATAGCCTCCTTCCCCCTTATTAATAGATACTTGAAATATTTCAAGTATCTACTTATTAATCCTAACTCCTTATATATAATAGCTCCTAGTAAGAAGAATTACGACTACTATAATAAGAATTCCGAGTCTTAAGAACTAGTAGGTTCCTTATCCTTAAATCTAAGCTAAAGCTAATATGATTTGAAGATTCCTTATAGCCTTTTAGAGGCTTACTAGGCCTAGGAAGATGTCATAATAATCTTTAAGGTATAGCTTAAAGTATACCTTACTTAGTAAATTATAGATCCTACTTATCTAGCTAATTAGGTCTTCGATAATTAGATACTTACTAATAAGCTTACTAATTCTACTCGCTACCTAGTAAAGCCTAAGGAGGATTTAACTTAGACTTATATTCTAGTTATAAGTCCTTTATAATATAAAAGAAAAGGTGCCTAGCTAATTCCTTAAAAGAATATAAGAATATCTACCTCTAGGGTATTAACCTTATTACTAAGATCTCTAATAAGATTAAGTAATAGTCTATAACAGGTGCCTTAAGTACTAAGAATATAATAATTAGCGCTATTCATGAGTTAACTATAGAGATCCGGGCCTTCTATAAGGTCTATATAGTAGTTATAAGTCCCTTAGCTCCTCTTAACCTCCTTATCACTAATATTATTATAGTATTAATATATTCTAGTAGAGGATAAGCGAATTCCGGAGTCTATTTCTCGGTGGTTTACTAAGTCCTAAATAGGGCTAGTGTTTAGAGTCTAGTAATTTTGGATATAGGATTTATAGGACTTAGTATTTATTTCTTTGAGATACCTATAGCTAGTTTACTTATAATAAACCTTTCTTAATCCTAAACCTTTCCTAAAACGTGAATATAATTCTTATAAGCCTTAATAAAACCCTAGAAAAAAAGAACCTTTATAGGTAAAAACCTAGGGAAAGAGTATCTTAATTACTATTTATACCTATTTTTTAGGCCTTCTAGGTCCTCTCTTTCTTTTAAGGGGCTTTCCTTTTTACCTTAGGGGACTAGAATTCTTGACCTTAATAGGCTACTAAGAGATTATTATAGGTTCTAAACTATGGTTTTTATTATATAATAATAGAAGTTCCTTAGAGTTTTTAAGGTTAGGGAAAGTAGGTAACTAGGTATTATAATTATCTAGCCAGGATTTCTATTTAATTAAATACTATTACTCCTTACTTCGGCTATCTTATTAGTAGTTAATAATAGCTTCTACTTCCTATTCTTATTCTTTATTATTATCCGCTAATTCCGGAAGTTCTCTAGTAAAGTATAAGTAGTATTCCTAACCCTTCTTTACTATATACTCTTTAAAGAGGGAAATATAGAAAGTTAGATATAAATAATTATATATATTTAGTAATTCTAGCCTATATACTACTTATCTAATATATTTAAGTACCTTAAATAAACCTATGAATTTTGGCTTAAGCTTTCTTACCTTAAGTTTAATGTTTTTCGTTAATAATATTACCTAGGCTCCTTTAGAGAAGTATTTATCTAACTAATACCTATTATAATAGGTTTCCTAGTTATTTTATATATAATACCAAAGATCTTAAAGCTTATTCTACTCTACTTAAAGAGTCTCTAGCCTCCTATATATAGCTAGTACCTCCCCTATAATCCTATCCTTAGGATTCTATAGAAGTTAAGGGTAATAGCTATAATATATATAGAAGGGTATATTCTATAGAACCTAATACTTTAAGTTATTATATATAAACTCTATAAAGGATAACTTCTTAAACTAGTTATTCTTCTAAGAGTTATAGTAGTATCTTAGGTAGTATTCTAGGGCCTAGTTCTACCTTTCTATTTACCTATTTATCTAAGGATAGAATACTATACTTAAATACTATTTGTATATTAAATAAAAGTAGAAAGTAGACTAGAACTAGCTAGTAAACACTATTCCTTAATTAGAAATAATACTATTAGGGGAGCTAAAGATTAAGAAAACATATTCCTATATAATCTTAGTAAGCTCTAGAGAATTAACTATCTTATAATAAGTAATATACCTAGCTATTTTAGAGTACTAGTTAATAACTATAAGGATTATATTAAGATTAGGACCTCCTACCGGGTTCTTATATAGCGGTAAGCCTATAATAAAATCTATAGAGATCTTACCCTAAGGTCTCCTAAGCTATAGTAAACTACTAAGTAGGTTATATAGTAAATGCCTTTTAGCCTTAACTCTCTAGTAGATATTATATTCTCGATAATAGTCGCGAATATCTATTTCTATATTCTCCTAATACTAGGACCTTCTAAGGAGCTTGAGACTTTTCTTAATACTATAGTATCCTACTAGTAGGTTATTATAATAAAGCTTTATAACTTCTTAATATAAGGCAGAGTTATCCGGGATAATAATTCTTGAATAGTACCTAAGAAGGCCCAAATTACTACTCTAGATTTAACTCCCCTTAGTATCTCTCTTACTAAGCCTCTATTTCATAATGTCTTAATATCGAGAATTATTCCTCTAAGTTACCTTAATAATATCTAGGAGGGGTTTAGATAGAGGGGCTAGTACTATAGCTCTTTTAGTAGCTATATATCTATATATAGGGAATTAGATATTTGCAACTATCTAATTCAAAAACTCGGGGAACTAAGGAGTTTATAATCCCTTTAGGTAATATAGTTATAGATACCTCTATTACCTTAGCTTTAGAAATAGGACCTTTAAGGTATCTCCTATACCTTAATTCTTAACTAAGTCTTTAGTTAAGTAATCTATACGATAATTTATCTACTTATCTTATAGTAAAATAGTCTCTTAGCTATTACGGAAATAGTAAAAAGAGGGGACTCTCTGATATCCTAAGGGACCTCTAGATTATAATAGTGAAAGTTCCCTTTAAATTTATTCTAAAGGTAAGAAGCTAGTTATATTAATAGAGCCTTCTTTATAGTAGTTAAGTCTTTTACTAGGTCTATCTATAGGGTTTAGGTACCTCTATAATAAATAATATTAAAATCATATATTATAGATATATTACCTAGTATACTTAA